>JARFJB010002085.1:345000-800000 GCA_036346205.1 Vesta saturnalis
TCATTTTACAACTTTTGGCCAAATTTCGTCAAGATCGGCTATGATGTCTGGAATTCTCGGAGAGGGGGTTTATTAGGGTAATGTTTTGGTTTTCATTAAATGTTTTTAAAACAGCTGAATATTTCAAATATGTAAAAATATCGTGGTAATTTGTTAATGTTTTCGGAATATTTTATTTTATGTATTGTTATGTAAGAAATTTGGGAATTTATGTAACTTACATTTGGCTGGGGTTTAACTAGCAGGTGCACGCTTAAAAACTGCTTTACTGAAGGGGTAACGAATCATTGGAAATTCTTATGCGCACATTCTTGATGTAAAAATGTCACTAGTTTAATAATTAATTACGTCGGTACACACTGTCATCAAAGACGTCTTTGTTTGGTACTAGGAAATTTGATATTAAATGTAGGGTTTGTTACGAACGGATGCATATTTTTAAAATTAACATTTCGTTCTGTTAGGAATGCGAAAAATGTTCCCACGATATAATTTATTGTTTCTTTTTTATTATTACTTGCAATAACGGGGGTTGATTTTCGGGGGTAAATATAGTTAGTTTGAAATCGGAGGAAAAGGCAGTTGTTGTTTACATTTTGATTGAGCCGGATTGCTTTTATTGTTTTAATTCCCTCCCTCACTCTTGTGTTTGGGTGAATTAGCATTGTTGTCTGTTATTTATATTTATATTTGTGTAGAGGTGGGCCTGGCAAACGGGTACAACCTTGGTTATAATTGTAATAGGCAATAGCCAAGTGTTTACATACTCCCGGGCCCAGATGACCATTAAACACCTCGAATTTTATCTTTATTGATTTTATTGTTGTATAAATGAATGGGTTACCTGAGAAAGGGGCGCTGTATTTTTCTAACGCACTCATACTTATATATCGTGTTATGATCTATTTACAACTTACTTTTGTAAGGCTTTGTTTTAATGAGTTTTTTGTGTCAGTTGTTTAAGTAGAATTATTTGCCTGCGAACGGATTTCTCTTTCTATGTAATTTATTGCAATTTTACGTATGTATTTTGTGCATTAGTAGTCACTAAACAATTGTGTACGTGTAAATTCCTTGTCTATTTTTTTTGTCCTTGCCTTCACCGTATTATCGCCTGCGCAATTTTACTGTTGTTGTATTGTATGTGTACCGTAATTTGCCTTATTGTTTTATGTGCGTATTTACTTAAAGACTGGCATGATTGATTTTAAAGTGCCACATGTTTGTTATTACGATTTTTATTCTGATTTATTTATGACACAATTGTGGGTGTGACTACATGGGTTGTGTTTATGTGCAGCTAAACTGCTTATTATTTATTTTTTCTTAATGTTATGCTTTTGTAAGCACTTTAACCGGATTTAATGGTGTTTTGTTATATATTTAATCCATTTATTGTTTTTTTTTGTTATTTTATTTATTAATGTACTTGTGCAATTACTTATTTATGAATAAAGTGGGTTTTATGGGTGGTTCTTTCCCACAATAGTACATTAACGGGTTGAACCACCATTGTGCAAAGCTCGTTAATTTTAATTTGAGTAGTTTCATTTTTTATCTGCCCCATATGATGAAACACTTAACCTCATCCAGCCTATCTAATTCCAATTGCACAACGTACCTACCAATAGACGGCCAATTATTTTGATCAGGTTTGAGGTTTGCGAGTAATTAAATATCAGGCTTGTAAATAAATTCTAATATTTTAATTATTGCCAGGAAAGTCAATGTATGGCAAGCAATTAATTTGTGTAATAGTAACATTATTGTCAGTAAATTCAAGACAAATCACTTAGCGAATGTTTTGTTCTTGAATTTACATTCTTGAAAAGAAGTTCAAATTACACTTTTTAAGATAGGGTACCTGGGGGATGCTACAGTATATTTTTTTGTGTTTTGCAAGAAAGTTCTGTAATGCACTAGCATTCACCTAGTTTATAGATGTCGTCTCAATAGTTTAGATTGAAATTAACTTCGCAACAACGAAAGTTAACTATGCAATAAATGTAAAAATGATAACCGCATCAATAGAAACATATGGGTAGCAGCTCGATTTATATGTTTCTAAAAATTGTACTTTTATGCACATATTTACACGTTTTCAATTTAAGAACTAAATAAATGTATACTGGGTGATTATGATTATTTACTTTCTCTGATCAACTTCTTCGGTCGTGATCATTTTTGTTTAGTAGGTACGTCAGCTTTATAGGTATTATTTAAAAATAATAACTTAAATTTAAGATAATGTGTCTCGATCATTGTTTCTGTCGATTTTTAATCGATTTTTTTAATAAAACAATTTAATGAACTGTACAAAATTTTTAGTAGAAAAAAAAACACTACACTAGTTATAAAACATCAAATTCTTTCAATTTTACTTGTTTAAATTGTCAATTACATTGTATTGTGAGGTCATATGTTGCACACATCAGACTTTTTCTATAAGTAGCTCAAATACATGCATTAATATTGCGAAAAGTAACCGTTTTTATAAATATAGCATATTTAAATATTCATGTTCGATTCAGATTTAAACGTTGAAGTTGCCCTCTAAATACAGGACAAAAAGTGGACTACCTAACGGTCAAATAATATTTCCGGTTCCGGTCATAACGGAACTTTGTTTAATATATTCAGACTAAGTGTCAATGTCATTAAGCAACAAGCCTTCCACGTCAAGCCACAATTAATCTTAGTAATGAATTTAAAACAATAACTATCTGCAGACAATATAAATATTTAAGATATTTTATTTGCAAGTAAAGTTTACTTTATGGATTGGGTTCTCATCAAAAACGTGTATATTTAGAGAACACTTCTTAAGTGGATGCTGTTTTATTATGTAATTGCATACTACCAGTGTGTTATTGATTATCTTGCTCCAGCTGTTGGTCATTTTTTTAAATCTCATCTATGTATCTTTTGCTACACCATTGTAAGCCATTTAGCAATTTAACATGTCTACTTTAATACGTTATAAGTGTTTAGATTGTACATCCCATTCAAAAAATTACATTCATTTTTCGTTTTTAACTCTTGTAGAAACAGGTCAATATACAACTTCTTCATATAATTTAGACAAAATACTTAGTTAAAGTAAAACAAAAGTTGTAATTACATGAGAGGACGCAGTTTCGGAATTACTTGTTTCACCGCAACGTTAGAATTTACAGACACAAAAATGTTAATAAAAACAAGCAGGTATTGTTTCCTTTTATAAACACAATAAGAATCGAAACATTTACATTTTTGCGTTAAAAGTAATGTGTAGCAAAATGTACTTAGTTCTATTTATATACCTAATTAGTGAAACTCAATGTAAAATTCAAAAGCATTGAACGTGGTATAGTACATTGAGTATTAAGAACAGTAAGGGTTGTTTACTCAGACAGTATGTAGTGAAGGGACGAAGCTAACATTGTCTTCAACCAGTGCTTAACGTTCATGGTGCTTACACTATTTTTCGTACGATATTTTTTTTTTTTAATTTTTTGTTTGAGTTAAGGTAGCGAAATTATAAAGCACTAATGGTTTCCCAGGGAACCCATGCATCTATACAACGATAAAATAAATAAAAATAAAATTCGAGGTGTTTAATGGTCATATGGAGCCGGGAGTATGTAAACACTCGGTAATTGCCTATTACAATTATAACCAAGGTCTATCCTGTACCCATTTGCCAGGCCCACCTCTACACAAATATAAATATAAATAACAGACAATGCTAATTCGCCCAAACACAAGAGTGAGGGAGCCCTGTATTGTCTTTTATTTTAGCAGATTTCAGCTTAATGAGCCCGCGTGCGAATGAGATACCTTTGTTTGATTTTTAATACGTTACATAGGCTTGTAAAATTATTTGCTGCGGGATTTCATTTATATAAAAATACCTACTTACACTAGAATATATTCCCTTTAGTTAAACACTTTACCACCAACACGAGTTAAGATACGCGGTTTAAAACTCGGCGCCGAGGCGATTAATTATAGATTACTTTTTGGAAAAATTTACATTAAAACATACACTAAAAGAAAAGAACGAATTACCGTTTTAGTTTTGCTAAATGGTAAATCACAAAATATTCATAGATCGAACAGTTCACAAAGGGAGTTTCTAATTAAAACAATAAAAGCAATCCGGCTCAATCAAAATTTCAACAGCAACTGCCTTTTCTTCCGATTTCAAACTAACTATATTTACCCCCGAAAATCAACCCCCGTTATTGCAAGTAATAATAAAAAAAGAAACAAGAAATTATGTCTTGGGAACATTTTTTGCATTCCTAACAGAACGAAATCTTAATTTTAAAAATATGCATTTGTCCGTAACAAACCCTACATTTAATATCAAATTTCCTAGTACCAAACAAAGACGCCTTTGATGGGAGTGTGTACCGACGTAATTAATTATTAAACTAGTGATATTTCTACATCAAGAATGTGCGCATAAGAATTTCCAATGATTCGTTACGCCCCTTCAGTAAAGCAGTTTTTAAGCGTGCACCTGCTAGTTAAACCCCAGCATGTGTTTTTCAACCCTTAGCCAAATATCAATTACATACATTCCCAAATTTCTTACACTAAAAATATATACAATAAAATATTCCGAAAACATTAGCAAATTATCACGTATTATCAAGATATTAAAAATCCACTAATTATCTTTTCTATCGCTGTAACAATGGCGATTTGACAAACTTTTATTACAATAATATAATTTTTGCGGCCCGCTACCTACAATATGGGATATTTTTACATATTTGAAATATTCAGCTGTTTTAAAAACATTTAATGAAAACCAAAAGGTTGCCCTAATAAACCACCCTCTCCGAGAATTCCAGACATCATAGCCGATCTTGATGAAATTTGGCCAAAAGTTGTAAAATGAAATAATAAGTCGATTCTGCGATAGTGAAAAAAAAGTCGATTGCATAACCTTCTATACCTACACACGTATATGTAGATTAAAAGTTAAAAATAGATATCTCGCTTATCTTTCAAGATAACTATGGACGGTTTCATATCATTTTAAAGCAAATTTCGCTCCCTTTCAAATAATATTAAGAATATGTGTGTGTTATACCAGCAATACGAGAATGTTTTCAAATTCCGAAAAAACGGGAAGTCGTGTGTTCATCAGAATAATATCATTTCATTACCACAAATTAACAAAGTTTATTTTCAAAACCCCAAGCTGGTAACCAAAACCTTATACAAAGTTAGTAGTCTAGTTTTTAAAGCCAAATAAAATAAAATTGTAAAAATAAGGGGTTTCCATTTGAAAAAATTGACGTTTGACAGTTTTTTCAATTTTATTTTTATTGTTATTTTTTGAGCACCCTTTATTATTAACAGTGGAAATATTATACGAAGTCTGCTAAAGTAAGTCATGTTCAATAAGGAAACAAACTCTAATTGGGTAGCAAAGGCAGCCTATAGGAGAAATTAATAATTATTTGCGGGTCTGTAAACGTTATTTTTGACATAAACTGTTTGATATGTCAAAATCGGCTGGACTTAGGTATAGGACATTATACGTGAAATGTATTAAGAATTTACCGTAGAATCCGAAAATTTAATAATATACAGAGTGTCCCATTGAAAATAAGCAAGTTACTATCAACTTTTGGCACAACCGGAAGTGCCGCCTTGAAAATATTTTATCCGTATGTCCCCCATCATTATGCAAGACTCTCTTTCTTTTTCAAGGTCACGCCACTTCCGGTTATCCCGGAAGTTGCCATTAACTTCATCATTATAAATAGAACACCCAGTATATTATTATATTTTTGGATTCCTGAATTTCATGATGAGTTCCATCACGTTTTTTTATGTTTTCAACTGTGCACTGAAAAAGAGAAAATTTTTTTTTCTTTGCGACTGAAAATAAAAGCATCACGTTTTTATTTTTAGTCGTAAAGTTTTTTGATCACATTTGGTGCAAAGAAAAAAATTATTTTCTCCTTTTTAGTGCACAGTTTAAAATAGATATAGGACTTTCACTTTCACTTTCTACGCGTAAATAAAAGCGCGTTTTTAAAAAAAATTTATTTTTTCATAGTATTATTTTGTACTTTTTGGTCTTGTCAAAGAGCTATTCTTGATTTTAAACACTTCTAGTTTAGTTGACAGACAATTTTAGAGTGTTTTGTAAGGGCTGCCTGATAGGAAATTTTATGCCCTTTCACGTGTATCTGTTTCTGTGCTATGTAGAATGGGAACCCGGTATTTTTTAATGATATTGTTAAAAATCAAGAAAGCTATAAAAACGAAATATCTCTGAAACAGTTGAAAATCGGACCCTTGTTTATATGACTTTTTTTATCGGAAATAAGCTGTATAATCATCTCCTCAAATATCTTCCTCTCGTATAGGACACCCGGTATATATGTATATGTAATGCTTGATTGATTTCTATAACACTAAGAACACCATATCAATTCTTCTTTATTTTGAAACTGGTATTTCACAGGTATGAATTTTTTAAACAATGAATATCTACACCATAAAAATGTAAAAATTCTGGATTATAATACCTAAATAAAATTCTAACTACTGAAATTATACGAATAATCGTTTTAGGTTACTGCGCGTTGTTGTTGTTGTTTACTTTAACTTGTTTAAATACACTAGTAACTGGAAATACCTTGAATAACTCGAACATAAAGTGGGTAAAACTATCAAAGTGATTTTTTTTGTACAGCCAACTTCATCTTATTTATACACCTGACAACAGAGTGCCGCGTTTCCATGTAAAAAAGGTATGCCGGAGATGCTTTTAATAATTGACAGTTGCATTAATACATTATTTGTTACTCAACAGTAAACATGAATTAACTTAACTAAACTTAAGCCATATAAAATCACTTTTACAAGTTACTAACTTATAAGAAATTTTACAAGTCATTACATTAATAGCATGTGTATGTGTGACCGTAATTTGACAATTACAAAGAGATATTTAGAAAAGTCATTATGAATAAATTTATAACATAAATTCCAATTTTGATATAATTTAAGAATGAGTAACGAATAATAATATATTACATTATACACAAGGTGAAAGTTTTTTTCACCAGCTATCCTCGAAAGTGTCAATTACTGACTGTTAGGGTAATTTTTAGGGGTGAAAATATGCACTTGCCTGCCAGTAATCGGTTTCCAACAGCAGCGGAATACAATGTACCCTACCTTTTAAAAGTTTCGCATACACTTTCAAAATCAAGTAACAACGATTTTTCAAAATTTTAGCTGTGGATGGGTAATTTTGAGATTAGGTTAAAGATAATATTGACAGAATTAACAAAAATTATGATCTGTCCCTCAGGACACAAATTATACTGCCTTACATAATAGTTATAGATAAAAATCAGTGACTTTTACAAATAATTTTACAGAAATCAGTGATTGTTATAGAAGGTAAGGGAGATTTATTGTTGCTGCAACTTATTGAAATCTTTCATATCAGAGTTGATTAATTACAACCCTGATTAAATACAACAAAAAATGGGTGTACGCGAATCTTTTGAAAGCAAGGGTACATTCCCTCCGTTGTCATATACCAACGAGAACCAATATATTTTGTATGAAAAAAATATAAACCAAAGCAGAATATTTTAAGTAATTTATTATTGAACATGATTGATATTAATAGTGCAGTTTGTTAACATTTAAAACACCACTCAATGTTACTGTGTTAACATAAATGTTTTCGAATCTGAGAGATAAAGCCGAACGATAACAATCTGCAGTTGTTGAAAAAACCGTGTTCCACTCTGGAGTAAAGTAGCATTCCCTCCCTTAGATGATTACTACATTAACATTAACCTTCATCGGCGGAAGTGAATGCTATACTTTCCTCCCTAGTAAAACAAATTACTATTACTAGGTTGAGGAGATTACCGGCTCGCCAATAAACTTCTCCTCTCGTCATTAAAACCTATTTACCATGCTAATAATGTAAAGTACTAGTACAGTTTACAAAAATGAAACATATAATCAATAAATCATTAGTATGAAGAATCATACATTTCATATTCATATATTTTATAATACATGACTGAAAGAGAATATGTTTTATATACTTACGTTTATCTTTAACTTAAATAAAATCTATAAAAAAGAAGTAAGAAAAGCTCATTTCATGTTAATTTAAATTTGTTAACAATCGCGTGAGCCAATAAAACAAACTTGGTAACTTGAACATAAAAATGCTAAAAGCGAAGTTTTCGGAAAACGTCACTTCGTATTTCAATTAATTATAATCAACTTTCACCAGTTGCGAAAATGTGTTTTTTTACTTAACTATAATTTAAAAAGTAGTTTTTAATTTTTGTTATACAATACGGACAGCTAAAGCCTAAAACATAGGATTACTATTTACATGCAACCTTGAACTTTGCTTTATTAACATAACCCCAACAAGGAAACACAACAAAGAAATACCCTAGCTTTTTAAAACTAATTTTTTTTAATACATTTGCATAATACAACGTCAACGCGTAAACGTTTTCAGAAAACCCGTGTTGTTGCCAGTCTTATTGATAGTCTAGTTTGTGGGTTGAAACACATGAAGTCAGTGAAGGCCGTGAGGAAGACCATTGTGTATGTACATTATTAGGTACAATAGTGGTGTAAAGAGCAGCTCCATATTATGTATGTGCATAAAAATAAATATGTGTTGCTAAATTTTATTCCACAATCTAATATAATATATATTAATATATATATATATATATATATATATATATATATATATATATATAATAATATTATTTAGATTAAAATAAGTTTACTGGATATCGGCTTAAATATTATAAATCTTCATTTTCGTTTTATCAAACTTTCAGACTTCAGAGATTTTAAAGTTGTATAATTGTGACGTGGAAAACATATGTTAATCCACGTCACAATTATATTTTACAACTTTAACAAAATTTACTCAAAGATTTTAGTCCTGAAGAAAGAAGGTTGTAATCACAAACGTAAATTTGACTGAAAATCAATAAAGAAGATTTTTATAATATTTTAAGCCGATATCCAGTAAACTTATTTAATCTAAAAAATACAATAATTTGATTATATATATATATATATATATATATATATATATATATATATAAAATTATAAAATGCTTCATATAGTAAATTTTTTTGATTTTCATGTCTTCAGGACTAAAATCTTAGAGTAAATTTTGTTAAAGTTGTAAAATATAATTGTGACGTGAAAAAACAATATGTTAATTCACGTCACAATTATATTTTACAACTTTTAACAAAATTTACTCTAAGATTTTGGTCCTGAAGAAGTTTGTAATCACAAACGAAAATTTGACTGAAAATCAATAAAGAAGATTTTTTATACTATTTTAAGCCGATATCCAGTAAACTTATTTTAATCTAAAAATACGGCCAATAATTTGATTATATAATATATATATATATATATATATATATATATATATATATATAATATAAATAAGTTTACGTATCGGCTTAAAATATTATAAAATCTTTTATTGATTTTCAGTCAAATTGTTTGATACAAACTTTTCAGACAATTTAGAGTAAATTTTGTTAAAAGTTGTAATATAATCGTGACGTGGAAAACAATATGTTAATTCACGTCACAATTATATTTACAACTTTTAACAAAATTTACTCTAAGATTTTAGTCCTGAAGAAGGTTGTAATCACAAACGTAAATTTGACTGAAAATCAATAAAGAAGATTTTTTATAATATTTTAAGCCGATATCCAGTAAACTTATTTTAATCTAAAAAATACGGCCAATAATTTGATTATATATATATATATATATATATATATATATATATATATATATATATATATATACATAAAATACATATACACTGTGTCCAAAATGCGCAGGAAGGTGTTTCGAAAACAAAATTACTTAACTTGCCTCATTTAATGTCCAATAACGTATTAGTGTTCTTTTTTTCATACATTCAAAATGTTACCTTCGTTCAGCTTTAATTAATTTGTAAAAAGAATAAACATGCAAGCAATACGTAGCTATTAAATTGCAAAACCTTAGCATTTAAGCTTAAGTTCAATTTTCCAGGAGCCGATTAGATTTTGAAAGAAGGAGGTTTATTAGGCGCAGTTTTTGGTTTTTATCAAATACTTCTAAAACAGTTGCATATTTCAAAGATATAAAATACCAGAATATAGATTATCAAATTATAAATGAATTATGTTTTAAGCAACTTTTCGATCTGTCGGCGAAAAAATTTCTTACGTGGAATTTAATTGTTGCTCAATTTTCTTCAGTATCTAAATAACGATCGACTTTATAGGAAAATATCTAAATATATTTTTTAAAGATGTTTCAATTTAACATAACTTTTCTTTATAAAGCTTCTTGATACGAAACCAAACCACCTTGTAGGTTGGAAGGTCGAGTGTTGTTGCACACCAGAAGTTTTCGTTTACTCCCAGTCTGTGCGCTCTTTTCATTTTGCGCATGTTGCACTTGAATTTCGTATTCTTGTTGCAATATTTTACGGTTTGTTACCCTTCAACCTACATATTAGTTTGATTTATAGTCAATAAACATTATTATTTTTTTTTTTTTTATTTTGGCATCGACTGCGAGGTCATTGGCCTTTACGCTTCCAGAATCAAATTTGCAGTAATAATTTGCTATCCTTTAAAAAATTGACAATATTTTTGACGTTCTCTAAGTCGTTACTTAAGCAGATGTTCAACTGCGCGTCTAGGTTATGTTTGTGCCTTAGTACTCTATACCTTTTGCAGTTGTTTAGGATATGTGACACTGTTAATGTTGATGAGCACTCTGTACACTGTGGTTTAGTTTTGCCTAGGAGGAGATGGGATGATGTCAAATTTGTGTGCCCAATTCGCAGACGTATTAATGCAACCTGTTCTCGTCTTGTTGAGGTGTGATTTTCTTGTCTTTTATTTTTGAGTAAAATGTCTCATTCGCTTTCCAGGTTGAAACCCACTTCGTAATAACATTTTTTGCCGAAATCTGTATAATATCTTCTATTCTGGCCTTGCTAATATCAATTGTGGTCTCTTGCGCTGCATTTTTTGCCGCAGTGTCCGCTGATTCGTTACCTTTGATACCGATGTGTGCCGGGCACCATACAAAACACACTTCTTTATTTAAGGCGATTTTTAGGTAGTCTAAACATGCCAAAAGTGATTGTACCATTGGATTTTCAGAGAACGTATCTTTCATACCTACAAGTACACTTAGTGAATCAACGCAGATCATAAATCGTGTGGATTGGGATAGGGAACAGTACCAAAGTGCTTGCGAAATTGCGTACAGTTCCGCAGTGTAAACGCTGGCGTATTTTGGTAATGTCCAGCTGTGGACTTCATCTAACACATGTATGGCGCTCCCTACTCCTTGGTCAGTTTTAGACCCGTCTGTATATATCTTGACATGGGTTGGATGATTATGTAGTGTTGAGGAGAAGATCGCTTTGAGATGGTCGTTGTTTGAATTTTTCTTTAATTGGGAAGTGTTATTTAAGTGAACAACAGGCTGTTCAGTTATCCACGGTGGTGGATCATTAAAGCATTGTGTAAACGGTTCAAACAGCATTCCACCACAGATTTGACTCATGTGTTCTTGAACTCGAATGCCCACAGGGCGCATAATTGTTTGTCGAGATTCATACACGTCCGCACATGGGTTTTCGTATAATATTTTACGATTTGGGTGGTTAGTTAGAGCCTTTATTTTCACTCCATAGTTGATGGTATTTTTTATGAGTTGGTGGTGTAGCGGCAATACTTCCGCTTCGCTACATATGTCGTCCATAGGACTAGCTCGAAAAGCTCCCGAGCAGAAACGCAGTCCCTGACAGTGAACCCTGTTCAATTTATTGATCCAGGTTTTTCTAGCTCCCGAGAAAACTGCAGAACCGTAATTTATCTTGGCCAGGACAATTCCTTTATAAAACCTGAGTAATATTTTTTTATCTGCACCCCATGATATGTGACTAACACAACGGAGAATATTCAAAGCTTTCTTGTATTTTAGTGTAAGCTCTTCAATGTGGTGCTTCCAATGAAGCTTTGGTTCTAGAACCATACCAAGAAATTTAATTTTGTTTTTGATTTCGATGGTATGGCCATCTATATAGAGACGAGGGTGTTCGTGTCTGTTTCTTAAGCGGCAAAAGTGCATAGCATGGGTTTTGGTATAAGAAAAGCTATAACCGATCTTATGCGCGACATTTGTTAGGTTATCAATTGCTACTTGCAAGTTGTGAGTTACATTGCTTGTTATCGAACCTGAGGTGTAGATAACAAGGTCGTCTACATACATGCTTTTTCCAATAGATGGTTCGATTGAATTTAAAAGCGGGTCGACAGCAATTGCAAATAAGGTCGCACTTAGTGTAGATCCTTGCGGCACTCCGATTTTTCGCGTTCGTTCTGATGAAAGTGAGCTTCCAACTCGCACTTGGAATGTGTTTTCTTTTAAAAAACTGGCAATAAATAATGGTAGGTTGCCCTTGAGCCCTAGTTCATTTAGCCTCTGTAGTATTCCATACGGTTTTGTATGGTCAAACGCCTTCTTTATGTCGAAAAAAACTGCAATTAGATGTTCTCTTTTTGCAAAGCTATTTAGTATATCATGTTCAAGTTGTACTAAGTTGTCCGTTGTGGACCTGTGTCTCCTTGAGCCCATTTGGAAGTCAGAAAAAAGGTTATATCTTTCTAGGTACCAGACTAATCGTGTATTTACCATTCTTCCGAGCAGTTTACTAAGGCAGCAGGTGAGAGATATTGGCCTATAACTCTCTGGCTCTGAGCATTCTTTTCCATGCTTTAAAATGGGGACAATAATAGATTTTTTCCAAAAAATTGGGTAAACACCAGATGTCCAAATATTATTGTATAGGACCAAAATTTTTGTTTGTTTTTCATGGGGTAGTTGTTTAATAAATTCATACGGAATTGAATCTGGTCCAGGTGAAGAGTGTTTAGCTTTTAATAATGCCTTCTCAAATTCTACTATAGTGAACGGCAGGTTGTATGGTTCTGTTTGGTCACTAGGAAAGATTGTTGGTGTTTCTGGGTCATCCTCATTAGTCGTAATCGCTTCGTTGCTTTGTACAAATGCATCAGCAAGACTTTCAACAATGTTGCGAGGTTCGTCTATACCTGTTCCATTTATTATTAAACTATGTGGGACGTAACATCTCGGCCCTCCGCTGATACATTTGATTTTGCGCCATATTTCCTGATTTGGAGTGGTTGGTTTTAAGTTGGAAACATACTCTTCCCACGATTTACGCTTACTGCTTCTAATAAGTTGTCTAGCTTTGGCTCTCGTACGTTTAAAATTGATTGCGTTTTCGAGTGTGCAATTTCTTTTAAATTTATTAAACGCTTTTTTCTTTTCAGTAATTGCTATCTTGATGTTTTCGTTCCACCACGGAACTCTACGTTTCCGTGTGTCAATGGAAGACTTCGGAATACTGCTTTCAGCAGCGTGAGTAATCTTTGTAGTAATGTCGTTTAAAGAGGTCTCTACATTTGAGCAGATATTGAATGGTTCCAAATTTCGCCTGTATTTATCCCAGTATTATTATTATTATTTTTTTTTCCCTCTGCCTTGTGGAGTGTGTCGATATCAGTGATCATTGACACTCCTCTTTGATGCAAATAGGTAATTGTATGTTTTTTCGTCTTCTTTTTAGCAGTTTAATTGTTTTTGAAAACCGTTATATTTCATTATATAAACCTATTTCCTTTATGAAATCTATTACTTTTCCCCATTCTGTGTGTTGCGACAATACTTCGTTGTTTATGTCATGTTTATTTCTATAGCCATCTAGGCAAACGCATTCTTGTAAAATGTGGGGACTGTCAAAGGTGCTGTCTACATTGTGCACATTTTTTGTTTTTTCCCTAGCAGTAGATGGCTGTGAGTCAGTCTCGTGTGGCCAATTCTTAATCTTGTTACTATAACTTGTTCCTTTCTTTTAGGGATATTCCATAAGGTAGATTATGTACGTTAGGTGCTATTCCTAAGGTGGCAAGTGCTTCTTGACCATCTGCTTTGCCAATTTTGCCAGGTTTTTTTTCATTTCTTGAAGGACATCGTCGATGTTAACTTCTATTACATTTTCTGCCGTTATTGATTCGCTGGCCTGTTTTGCTGCATTTAAAACTATTCTTTGCTCCCTTTGATATAGATTCCCGTTACTTTCGCTAATATTTATTACTCTTCCTTCTTTTGTCAGTAGGTTCCACTTCTCTATTATCCTCTTCGTGAGGCAGTCGTCCGTGTATTTGTTATTTAAGCGTTTGATAACATTTGGGGATACTATAATGTTTAATTTTCCGTTTTCAGTGTTTCCCCATCTTTCTATTGCCTTCATGAGCAGAACGGCTTCTGTGGAGGAGGTGGTATATGTACTTGGGAGTTTATACATAATTGTTGCCCCATTATGGAGGAGTGCTCCACCTATAAACTTGTTTCCATTCCATGTGCCTAAATAGATATGGCTTCCTACGGTTTTTTCCCGTGTACTGCGGCATAGAGGTAGCGTAAATTCCCATGGCATTAGCTGACCAGTTGGTTGCCAGGTGTTCATTGGCAAGTAGTTTTGGTTTTTCAGCTCGTTATGTATTTTAACAATTGCTGGTATAGTTTTTGTCTGTTGCCATTCATATTTTTGGTGTATAGGCGGACTCACAATCAAAGGATGTAAGAAATGACTCTTATTTCCTGCTATCTTTATTCCATACCTAAGGGACTGTTGTCGTAGTTGCAGATCTAGTGGTAGCGAGGTACTTTCTACATTGAGGCTTTCTATAGGGGACGTCCGGAAGCCTCCGGTGATTAATAACATTGCAGTATTCCATACAGACTCGATCTTCCTTATGTGTGATTTAGCGGCAAACTGATATACTATTATTATTATTATTATTATTCTTATTATTATTATTATTATTATTATTATTATTATTATTATATACATATGTGGGTATAGAAGAGTGTGCAATCGATATTTTTTTCACGATCGCACTCGCTCACGCACACGCACACGGACACACACACCAACGCACTTACCGTCTCCCACACACTAGTGTGTGTGTGTGGGAGTCTGGGTGCGTACGTGTGTGTTGTGTGTGTGCGCGTGTATATACGTGTGTGTATGCGTGCTCGCGAGTGTGTGTGGTTGGATGTGTATGTGTGTGTGTGTGTGTGTGTGCGTGTGTGTGCGCACGCGCGTGTGTGTGTGTGTGGGTGTGTGTATGTGTGCGCGCGTGTGTGTGTGTGGTGTGTAGGTAGGTCGGTTGGTTGTGAGTATGCATGTGTGTGGGTGAAAGTGTGTATGGATGTCTGGGTGTGCGTTGGCGTATGTGGGTGTGCGTTTGTTCGTGTGCGTGTGCGTACACGTGTGCGAGTGCGTGTGGTGTGCGTATGCGAGTGCGGACGCGTGTTTGTGTGCATAAATGTGTGTGTGTGTGTGTGTGTGTGTGTGTGTGTGTGTGTGTGTGTGTATGTGTATGTATGTGTATATATGTGTGTGGGTGGGTGGGTGTGTCTGTGTGCATGTGTATATATGTTAGTATCCACTATAATTTCGGAACAATTTCACCTGGAGCTGATTAGATTTTAGGAGTAATCCAGCGGCGAGGAGTAGGATTATTGGCACAGTAATTTGGCGATAAAAAAATTCCTAAGGTGGAATTCAAGTGTTCGGCCACTTTCTTTTAATATCTGAATAACGATCATTTTTATAAGAAAATGTGTAGACATATTTAATAAAGATAATTTCATTTTACATAGCTTTTCTTTTTAAAATTTCTTGAATTGAATACCAAATAAGCCTTAAAAATTAACAAAATTAGATTTAAATGCTTAAACTATATTATCGATATGTTTATAGAAGCGGGCGGCTTTGAAATTAATTTGTTCAATTTATCATTTATATTAAATAAACAGTTAGTCTGTCGATTAACCTCTATCTGATATGATGCTTTAAACGCCTTCCAGACATACATTATTATTGTTGTTTTTACAACGCTGCCAATTGTCGTTATGAACGTATTATTCAAAAGATTGCGTAACTATCCTAAAGAAGTGTAGTATCTCATTTGTTTAATTTCCACTTTGTAGGTTGTAAAGCCGAGAGTTGTTCCACACTAGATATTTTGTTCTGTATTTTCTCAAGTTTCTGTCGAATCTTCATAAAATGCATAAAATATAATATTGTTCCACCTTGATTATTTCTTAAAGTGATCTATTTTATCTGTAAGCGACCGTACTTGTTACTGTAAATTTCCATTTTCAATTTTCATTTCCTAAACTGTTAGGTCAGGATGGTAATATTTTTATTAGTCATATCATTTTTAATCTATAAATTATTTAATTCAACTAGTATTTAATTCAGTTTACCTTATATATTTAATTTTACGTGTTTACACTTTGTACGTAAGCACTTTACTATCTCTTTGCCCTGTATACTATTTGCTAACGCAATTTTACACAAGTATAAGAAAGTTATGTGCTGGCCACTACTGATTTTTTTTGTATATTTTCCTTCAAACTATAAAACTTATAAGCTTCATCTTTTTTAGTGTTACTTTACCTATATTACCTGTGGTACTTATTATAGTCGACGGTTCTGACCATAAGCTACATTGTTTCTTATGTCGCATTTAATTCAATAAGCAGTGTTTGTGTTAGTGGAAGCAGGAATTTGAGATTACTGTTTAAATATTTTATTATTCCAAACCAATTTGTTAAATGAGGTCCTAGTATTTAAGACTGCGATTATGTTTCCGGAATTGGACTGAACATTTAGAAGTTTTTGTCTCTGTGTTTGAATTTTCCTTTTGTGTTCCACTTCTAAAATATTTCGAATTTTATACTGCCTAGAATAAGAATATTTCAGTTTCGATCGCTGCGTATTATTTATTACTGTTGCATAATGTTCCAACTCAAAACTTTGTCAGTGTAGCATAGGTTAACAAAGAAATTTCCTTATTTTTAGCATAAAGCTTAATAACGAAGCAACTTCTAACTATAAAGCTACTTGAGATAAGTATATTGTTAGGTCCTAATTATCTGATTTAATAGTAAACACGTCAATGTTTAATTTTAATAAAGTAGTTGTTTTACTGTACTACTTTCTCGTAAAATTACTTGTCAGAAATAGATACCTTTAACATCCGAATCTTATCAAACAATATATAACTAAACCGTTATCCTAAGTTAAAGTATTTAACAATAAGGAACACTTAGGGCTCCGCCGAATAAGAGGTAGGCAATAGACAACAGAATGGTATAAAAGGATATTTAAAAATCAGGTACCTCTCCTCCTCATATATACAATTTATCGCAATCATTTTTTCGAAAAAGGTATAACACAAAAAAACGCACCAACGCAGGCACGCACGCACGCACGTACGCAACACACGCACGCACGCACGCGCGCGGACGCACGCACGCACGCACGCCCTCCCACACCCCAAGACACACACCAAGACACACACGCACACGCACACGCACACGCACACGCACACGCCTACACGCCCACACGCACGGGCGCACGCACGCACGCACGCACGCGCGCGCACACGCACGCACACACGCACGCACACACGCACGCACACACGCACGCACACACGCACCACACGCACACACAAACACACACACACACGCACATACGCACACACGCACACACGCACACACACACACGCACACACGCACACACGCACACACGCACACACGCACACACGCACACACGCACACACGCACACACGCACACACGCACGACACACGCACACACGCACACACGACACACGACACACGCACACACGCACACACGCACACACGCACACACGCACCACACACACGCACACCGCACACGCACACGCGCACACACACGACACACGCACACACGCACACACGCACACACGCACACACGCACACACGCACACACGCACACACGCACACACGCACACACGCACACACGCACACACGCACACACGCACACACGCACACTCACAGCACACGCACACGCACACGAACACGCACACGCGCACACACGCACCACGCACACGCCACGCACCACACGCACCACGCACACACTCACGCACGCACGCACTCACGCACTCACGCACACACGCACCACACACACACACACACACCACACACACATTCTGGCTCGCAAGCGTACGCGCATACACATCCTTACACGCGCATAATGAATTTGTGCATAACAAATTAAAGGAAAGATACACGCGTGTGAAGGTACGCATCAATATCAGCAAAACAATGTACCCTATTTTGAAAAACCTTCGACAAAAAACGACAGCAAGGCTCCGCCGCACACACGCACACGCACACACGCACACACCACACACACGCACACACACACACACACACACACACGCACACACACACACGCACACACGCACACACGCACCACGACACCCACGCACCACGACACCCACCCACCACCCACCACCCACGCACACGACACACGCCACGCACGCACCCACGCACGCACGCACGCACCACCACGCACCACGCAGCACACGCACACGCACACCACACACACCACACACCACATCTGCTCGCACGACGCGCAACACATCCTTACACGCGCATAATGAATTTGTGCATAACAAATTAAAGGAAAGATACACGCGTGTGAAGGTTATAAGTGCATCAATATCAGCAAATCAATGTACCTCTATTTTAGAGAAAGAACCTTCGACGATAATAAACGTAGCAGCTAATGCTCTGTCTGCGACACACGCACACACGCACACACGCACACGCACACACGCCACACACGCACACACGACAACCACACGCACACACGCACACACGCCACGCACACGCACGCACGCACCGCACGCACCCACACCACCACGCACCCACCCACCACCCACGCACCACGCACGCACGCCACGCACGCACGCACCACCACGCACGCACGCACGCACGCCACCACCACGCACGCACGCACGCACGCACACGCACACGCCACGCACACGCACACACACACACACATTCTGGCTCCAAGCGTACGCGCAACACATCCTACACGCGCATAATGAATTGCATAACAAATTAAAGGAAAGATACACGCGTGAAGTAGCATCAATATCAGCAAACAATGTACCTATTTTAAGAAAAACCTTCGACGATAATAAACGAGCAAGTGCTCTGCTGCGCACACACAACACACGCACACACGCACACGCACACACGCACACACCACACCACACACGCACACACGCACACGCACACACGCACACACGCACGCACCCACGCACCACGCAACCCACCACCCACGCACACCACACCACGCCACACCACGCACGCACACCCACCACGCACGCACACCACCACACACGACACGACCACGCACCCACGCACGCACGCACGACCACGCACGCACGCACGCACGCCACACACCCACACACACACACACACATTCGCCGCAAGCGTACCGCATCACCTACACGCGCATAATGAATTTGGCATAACAAATTAAAGGAAAGATACACGCTGAAGTAGCATCAATATCAGCAAACAATGTACCATTTTAGAGAAAGAACCTTCGACATAATAAACGTACAGCTAAGCTGCTCTCACGCACACACGCACACACGCACACACGCACACACACGCACACACCACACACCACACACGCACACACGCACACACCACACACCACAGCACGCACGCACCCACGCACCCACGCACCACGCCACACCACGCACACGCACGCACCACGCACGCACGCACCCACGCACGCACGCACGCACCCACCGCACGCACGCAACGACAACGCACGCCACACGCACCAACACACGCAACACGCACACACACACACACACACGCACACACGCACCACACACACATCGACACGCACGACGCGCACACACTACACGCACGCATAAGCCACATGCAACAAAACAAGACACACGACACACGCATACACACGCACACGCAAACAAGCCATCACGCAGCAGCACACCACACGAACACGACGCACAACGCACACCACCACACACACGCACACACGCAACACAACAACACGCACATACGCACACACGCACACACACCCACGCACACACGCACACCACCACCCACGCACACCACGCACGCACACGCACACACGCACACACGCACCACGCACACACGCACCACGCACCACGACACGCACACGCACACACGCACACACACACGCACACACGCACACATCGCACACACGCAACACGCACACACACACGGCAAGCAATTGCTGCACAATACACGACGAACACGCGAAGTACACGACGCACACACGCACACACGCACACACGCACACGCACACACGCACACACGACAACACGCACACGCACACACGCACACGCACACACGCACACACGCAAGCACACGCACACACACACAACGCACACACACACGCACACACGCACACACGCACACACGCACACACGCACACACGCACACACGCCAAGCACACGCACACACGTCACATCAACGTCACACGCACGCACGCTACACGCACACACGCACACACGCACACACGCACACACGCACACACGCACACACGCACACGCACACACGCACACACGCACACGCACACACGCACACACGCACACACGCACACGCACACGCACACACGCCACACACGCACACGCACCACCACACGCACCCACGCACGCACGCACCCACCACCCACGCACCCACCCACCCACCCACGCACCCACCACGCACCACGCACGCACGCACGCACCACGCACGCACGCACGCACGCACCACGCACGCACGCACGCACACACACACACACACACACACACACACACACACACACACATTCTGGCTCGCAAGCGTACGCGCATACACATCTTTACACGCGCATAATGAATTTGTGCATAACAAATTAAAGGAAAGATACACGCGTGTGAAGGTTATAAGTGCATCAATATCAGCAAAACAATGTACCTCTATTTTAGAGAAAGAACCTTCGACGATAATAAACGTAGCAGCTAAGTGGCTTGCTCTGTCTGCTGACTCACCACAGAATTGCGGAATTAATCAAAAAAGCAAAATGTTATCGAAAGGGTGTGAGACCCTACGATAACCACAGATTTGCTTCATAAAATGGCAAACAAGTTTACCCAAAGACGCTTTACCCAAGTAAAAGGCACCACGACACTATAGAAATTTTAGTTTAAAATGTTTTGCATTTATTTAAGTATCGTTTTGCATGGTTTATACACAACCAACGGTTTCTTCGTTAAGTGATTGTTCACGCAGTCAAACAGCATTTTGTATATTTTACCAAACATTACCTTAAATGCAGGATAATCTATTTGTTTAAACGTTCTTCGCGCATATAATTCAACCTTCTTATTAAATATTGCTATAATTTTAAAAGATATTCTCATAAACCCTAATTCAAGCAGTACAGTCTTTAAAATTTGAACATGGTTAGAAAATACAAATAAATAATAATTAATATATACCACTTCTTGATGGTTTGTGTTTAGAACTGTGTACAACTTTTCGAATGAAATTCTTGTTCTCTTTATTTGCAATTTAGTAGGTAAATGATCTGAATAACTGAAACAATTGAATGATGACTTTGTTGGTGCTAGAAAGTCTTATAAGTACTAGTAAACATAAACAAGTGAATGCACATACAACTATTTTGTTATCAATCTTTTGCGATCGATAGAATTAAAAATGTTATTTATTATGTAAACATTGAGAAAACAGCTGCAGTAATTTTAGATAATTTACGCAAATTACCTTCTTTGACGTCACATTGGTTCCACTACTGCTTAACTGAAAATAGGTTGTAATTTACATAGAAATTTCATGAACAACTTGGTGGAAATTCTATAAATAACCAAAATATTGTGATTTTATTTTACACTTTCACTTCCATGGTAGTAAATATTCGAAAGTATTTGCCATAGCAAGTATAAAATATGTTGTGATAGAGTTGTACTTGTATCATTTCCTCAACTGATGTTGCATGTAAAAACATACATCAAAATATACGAAGGTGAGAGATACAAAAGTTATGCGCGTATCAGATGATCGGACCACTTTAAGACGATGTTTAGGACAAACGAAGAAGGAAGAAACAAAAGGAACGTCGAAATTAGCATATAAACTGGTAGATAATAGTGCCTGAATGAAATATGCAGATGCCGTGAGTACAGAGTCGAATGTGAATGAAGAAGTGTAGAACGAACATATAAAAGACATTTTCCTTATTATATAAAAGACAATGATGTTGAAAGTGCATGGATACGCTTGAAAGTATGTGTTGTGAAGGCCGGCAATATGTGAGTATAACAGAAAACAATGTCCTTTGGAATGAATAAAAAGGTTAGTAAGAAAAAGACGCATACATAACAATGGCTGCTGCAAAAAATGAGACTGAGAAAAAGCGATTGTATGAGATATACATATTCAGAAGAAGCGACGGAGGCAGTGAGAATAAGTAAGGGGAAGTGATGGCTGTGGAGGGAGTGAAAATGCAAAATGATTTTGAGGGAAACAAAAAACTCTTCTGGAAATGGATCAAAAATAGAAAACGTGGCCCAAAACAGAACGCTGCAGGAGTGATGAATTGGAGTAACGAAATAGTATGGAACGATTGTAAAGTGAGGAAATGCTGACAAGAATATTTCTGAAAGTTGTGCAGTAGTGAGGAAAATAACACTGGAGGAGAATGTAGAAGAAGTAGTGAATCAAACTGAGGAGAATATTGGGTTAAATGAGAAAGAAAAAAATGATAGGAAAGTTGAAAAACGGTAAAAGAGCAGGCATGGATGAAATTACTTGTCAAATGATAAATTTGGCGGTGCAAAGCTTATGAGAAAATTGAGGGAATTATTCAACGTATGCCTTAAGTTATAAAAGTGCCGAGTGATTGGAAGATCGCGATCATTGTATCACTGTATAAGGATAAGAGGAACAAGAGTGATTGAAAAAACTACAGAGGAATAAGTCTGCTCAGTGTACCTGGTAAACTATTAAAGTACTGATTGGTAGAGTATGTGAAACTACCCAAACTAAGATTTGAGATGTGCAGGGTGGATTTATGCCAGGGAGAGTATGTATTGATCAGATGGTTGTTCTCCAGCAGGTGGTCGAAAAGTGTTTAAGTGTAAAAAAGAAGCTGTACTGTGCGTTTGTAGACCTGGAGAAAGCATATGATCGAGGGAGAAGCTGTGGGAAATATTAAATGAACATGGTGTAAGTAAACGAAATAAAATGTGTTCGGCAAGCATTTACCGAACAACACAAAGATTGTGGTATTCAATCGGGAAGGTAAAAAGGAGAGTAGAGTATTTATCCTGCGTGATGAAATTGTGGAACAAGTGGACGAGTTGGTATATCTAGGTAGAATTTTCACTGCAGATGGTACAATGGATGGCGAGATTGGACCATGGGTCAATATTGGAAGGAAATTGATTGAAAGTATATGGACGATAATGAAAAACGAAAGAACGAGCGTAGCTGCGAAACAAGCAATCTATAATAGCGTGTTTGTCCTTCAGTATTGTATGGAAGTGAGACATCGGTATGTCAAAAAAAGCACGAAAGAAAAATAAATACAGTGGGCATGAGATCCCTGAGAAGCGCATGCGGGAAAACGAGAAGGGGTAAGATGAAGAATGAGTGTATAATGAACAAAGAAAAGGCGATGACAGATACGTGTAAAACTAGTATACTACGTTGGTTTGGTTATATCATAATAATGAACAACGCAAGATTAACAAAGCATATATACGTGGATGAAGTTAGAGGAAGGCAGCGCTTGGTAGGCCGCGTAAAACTTGGCTGAATGCAGTAGAATGTATGATAAAATAAAGATAAGGAGTTTTAAAAATAAAAGTACATGTCAGAGACAATGTATGATTCTTGCGAAAACTAGTGTGGCATGCGGGGAAAGGAAAGCATGGAGAATGATTTCAAAATAAACAAGGAAGGGATTGTTTTGCCGAACCCGCAAGGTAATGACGTGACTGTTATGTTATGTTATGGTATATAATTAACAATTAGGTATATAAATATAGAAACTATGACAGTTAATAAAGGTTTTTAGAATGCATGCCATTGGGTTAGTTTTTGATTAATGCCAAATTTCTGTCAGATTATGCAATCCACTATATACAAAGTGAGTTTTTGTTATTTTAAGCATTGGCATCTCGGAAACTACAAGAGATAGAGATTCGGTTAAATGAGGGAAGAGTTGCAGTTTTATGAAACTAAATTAGCGACACTTTCAGTTGTTGGAAAAAGATCATGGCTTATTAGATATTTCAAAAAAACTAAAATTTGGAATCTTATTTAATTCTAAATAACTGTTATTATCGATTTGAGAAAAAAAATGTAGAGGAAAAAATGGTAGTGTTTTTTATGTTTTATCTACTGGCTTCGCCACTTTTGTTCTATCTCTTGTTATTCCAAAGTTATGATATAAACTTTTGTTTTTTTAAATGGAAGGTATTGTAGGCTGTGCCTTTATCATGCGCATTTTTTTAAAGATTTGTAACGATATCAGACATGATGTATTTATTTTTAAAAATAACAAAGTTATAACGATTTTATTATTAATTTACAGTTGGCCATGAAAAAATGAATTAATTATTATGGTTTTTGGCAGATTTATACCCTTGCCATAATAAATACAGTTATTTTTCATTTCAAACTTTGATGAGCGAATACAAGTTTAGTGATTTTTTTTTTAAATGTAGAATCGTTATTGTTAGGAATATAACAAAATTACACGAATAAAATTTTTAGACATTTTAATGCGTAACATGTACATACTAATTTCCTGCTCGCTTGAGTTAGAACAAACTTAGATTTTTTTAAGTAGCAGTAATAGTTGGCTTTGGCATGTTTAAAAAGAACAAATTTTTCTCTTTATAAATATATAAGGTTTGCTACATTTACTTTGATGAATAAACACAATACAGGAATTTTCGTATTATTGAGAGTGCCATAAAAAAAATAAACAAAGTACTGGTGCTCATTGTTTTAATTGAAATTTGGTAGTTTTGTAACTTCGCAAATTAAATTAAAGATTAACAATTATTATTAATTTTATTAAATACATAAATAAAAAGTTTACCTCGAGTAGGATTTGAACCTACGACCTGTACTTTGCTAGAGTACCGCGCTAACCAACTGCGCCATCAAGGTTCAAGCCCCAATCGATGTAAATTTTATTTTATGTTTGTAGTACTGATGTCATTTCTAAATTTCAGCTGAAGTTGGTGTGTCGCAAATCGCAGTCATGAGAGTTTTGAAGAAACACAAATTTCACGCATATCACCTATCAGTAGGACATACACTGCATCCAGGAGACCAAGCTGCAAGAATTGCGTTTAGTAACTGGTACATTAATATGATTCAACAGAATCCAGAGTTTCAAAATCAAATTTTGTGGACTGATGAAACCAAATTTACTAAATGTGGTATGTTCAATAAGCGCAATAAACATTTGTGGATGCAGGAAAATCCTCGGATACTTCGTGAAAGAGGGCCTCAAAGAGAATTTGGATTCAATGTTCGGTGCGGAATTATTGGATCGTGAATCCTTAGACCATTCATTTACGACGAAAATTTGACAGGCCAACGATATCTTGAGTTTCTATTTCTACAAAATGAATTTCAAGAGATGTTGGATATCTTAGATCTCGAAACAAGACGTAATTTACGCCGGTTTCAACACGACGGTGCTCCGCCGCACAACCAACTGCAAGTAAGACAGTACCTATACCAACTGTTTCCAAATTATTGGATAGGTAGTAATGGGCGGGTCCGTTGGGCACCAAGATCGCCAGATCTTTCACTTTTTTCTTTTTGGTACTCTAAAAGATTTGGTTTATCAACGAACAAAAGAAGAACTATGCGATGCCGTGACACATGCCTTTCGCAATTTAGATGGTAGGAAAATATGGAAGCTGTAAATTCCATTGTGCAAAGATGCCGCTTGTATGTAAATAATAATGGTGGACATTTTGAACATTTACTGAGATAGATTGATTTTTTTACATGCAATTACTTCAAAGTCGAAATTTAAACTTAATAATTCTTAGTTTATTTGCGTTCTTGTTCTATTTGTTTTTGCATGGTACATTCTGTTTCTGCTACTCTCAATAATACAATAGTCCTGTATCGTTATAAAGAGAAAAATGTGTTGTTTTTAAAAATATCAAAGCCAACTATTACTGCTACTTAAAAAAATCTAAGTTTGTTCTAACTCAAGCGAGCAGGAAATTAGTATGTACAACATGTTACGCATTAAAATGTCTAAAATTTTTATTCGTGTCATTTTGTTGTATTCCTAATAATAACGATTCTAGAACATTTAAAAGAAAAATCACTAAACTTGTTTTCGCTCATCAAAGTTTGAAATGAAAAAAAAACTGTGTTTATTATGGCAAGGGTATAAAACTGCCAAAAACCATAATAATTAATTCAATTTTTCCATGGCCAACTGTAAATCAATAATAAAATCGTTACAAAACTTAAAAAAATGCACATCTGATAAACGCACATACCTTCTATTTAAAAACACAAAAGTTTGTATAACTTTGGAATAACAAGAGATAGAACAAAAGTGGCGATGCCAGTACATAAAGAACACTGTTATTTTTTCCTCTATATATTTTTTCTCAAATCGATAATAACAGAGTTATTTAGAATTAAATAAAATGCAAAATTTTAGTTTTTTTTTAAATATCTAGTAAGCCATGAACTTTTTCCAATAACTGGAAGTGTCGTTAATTTGTGTTCATAAAACTGCGACTCTTTCCCCATTTAATCGAATCTCTACCTCTTGTAGTTTCCGAAATACAAATGCTTAAAAAAACTCACCCTGTATATATTTCGTTAAAAAGAATTTAAGTAGGTCACAAAATGGGTACTTTTGGAAACATTGTTAGACTAGGTTTTTCATGCAAGAAACAAGTTGGAAGTAGAAATAAGAGTGTTCTCGATACATACCGTGAAAATTCAAAACGTATTTTTGACTAAAGTCATGTAAATAGTTCAATTTTCCTGACAAAAAAAAAACTCTAACCAAAGAGTTTTCTGAAGAGGTATATGAAGAAAAAGCATTCACTTCCACAAAAACAAATAGTGAAATAGTGTTCGTAGGCGAAACATGAAAATATATTAAAAGGAAAATTCAGCAAAATTGTGGCATGACGAAAACAAAAAAACTGTACACATACTTCGAGGTTGTGATAAGTAACGCTTGATTGTAGTACAGGCTGAATCTAACATTGGGTTTATACCAAACGTTTCCCTATTATTTGTATCAAAGCATTTAAAACAAGATGGTGAAATTCATGGTGCTTTATTCAAAAAATGACTCACAAGACAGTATTAATGCAATGTAAATCACCAGTATTTAACAACGGTAGACAACACTCTATTTTAATCCAGAAGTTGCTAACGTCTAGCTGGACAAAAGAATTTAGGTATGTCTATGAAAATGAAATAAATATAACAATGTGGAATAATGCACTGTTTTCCATGCGTATGTGCCAATTGAGTAAGTAGGACATTATCAATTGTAGGAACTGAAAAATTGTTAAATATAAACGTTTACGTACTGATCATTGTACAAAAAATGATTCCAGCTAGGATAACGGTAAAATGAGCATGTAATTCAAATAATGCAAGTGGCAACAGCACTAAGGCGTTATTGGTAAATATACATTTAATAAATGTGTAAACGAATCCTGGATGATTTAATATAGATTTCACTAGTTTACATAAAATATGATGTACGATTACTTAATGAATGTACCACCTACTTTTTACAGAAGATTTCTCGGACTGTCAACCGGAGAAATCTGCGGTAGCTAAATATGTCTTAAACAACTTAACATCCAATTTCATAACATTTGCAATAAAAAACTATTGAGGTGTGCCAATATTCAAACAAGTATAAAAGGCAAGTGTCTCAGATAAAAGAGTTTTTGACATCTTCCAATTACGACAGACGGAGTGTTACACTTTAAATTTTAACTTGCGGTTTTTCTAAGTATATTACTGTGTTTTTCCTAGACCTGGAAGCAAAAGCCGTGTATTGCCTTCACAGCATTGTTCTGACTACGTATAGTTCAAATTAATTTGTTTAAATTGAAATTAAATTGTTTAGTACTGCTTTGTTTATCTGTACAACACTAATACTTTAAATTTAATATAGTAAAAATGATCATGTAAGGACTCGTTTTACTTGAAGTACATATTCATGTATCTACATGAAGATAACATTTTTGTATCGAGCTTAGGATTCGTAAGGTCTTGGGTTCGATTCCCGTTACCGTATACCTTATATGTGTCTTTTTCAGGGGGTTATCAACATACACATATACCGGCATGGTCACTGCGTACACGCACACCATGTGCAGCTATTTAGGCAAATGTTGGGGTAGTATCTTCTCTCTCAGAACCCTAAATCCGTTTCTTACGATCTTATCCTGACCAAACCTATCCTTAAAACCACCATACATACATACTTAATGTATGCATGTTGGGAATCCATGACTGTGGCTGAAGGAGCTTGGAAAGCTCAAGTAGCCTGTGCTCCCCCTTGTGGAGAAAATGGAACCCGTTGCCTTTTCCTTGTTCCTAACATTTGTGTGGAAACATGCAGAAATGTAATTATCTAATACAATAAATTTACAGGGAAAGTGTTGTGTTTTACTATACTTTATTTAGAAACCCCATTTTGGGCATGATCACTCCTTGGCATAAAATCTTCTAAAAACTGGAATTTTAATTAAACATGGAAAAAAGCTTTAAAAGGGGAAGAACGGTAATATTTCAAAGTTAAGGGGCGGTGGCAGATTTTTTGTTCTCACTATATACGTTTTTGAATATTAATATACAACAGAGTAAATAAATCAATAAGTATATACATGGTGCCCGGAAAGGGCGTGTACAATGATTAACCAGAGATTCCTTGGTAAAAAATAAGGCGATCCGGGTAAACATACCTATATCCGAAGTTGCTTCGTTTTGCCGCTAGAGATCGTCAAAGTTTTTAAAATAATTTCGTTTTTTCGAAATAATTTCTCAACGCTTCAATCGATTGCAACTAAATTTTGGAAACAGAGTTGTAACATAATTTGACGTAAATCGGAACTTTTTGATACGTAGAAAATGAAAAAAATCTACATGGTATCCAAAAAAAAGATGTATTCTCTTACCCCCTGTAGATATGACTTTCATTTTATTTGTACTAATAGGTCATTTTGTTTACAAACTTTTTGTACTCTAAAATGTTGGTCAGCTGGTTCGTCGCAAAAAAAAAATAATTTACTTAATCATTGTCTACTTATTCGGAAGGAAAGCGGGAAAAAGTAAATAGACAAATTACATGAAAATGTTTTAGTTTCAATAAAAATTTAAATTTTCAATCACAATTATGGTTGTTTAACGCAATAAATTATTATGGTAATTGTTCAAAATGTTCTCCGTTTTTTTGAATGAACTAATTTAGCTTTTCAATACGGAAATTGTAACTACTTACAATTATTAGTAGTAGTACTACTTTTAAACTTAATTTCGTCATTCGTATCTTTTCTTCGTATAGTCAGTGTGCGTTTCTAGAACGTTTTTTTACAAATTTTCATTTTAGATAACTATTGGTAGAAAAGAAATGTTTTATAAATCAAGGCCGTAGCCAAAAAAAAAATTTCTAAATTCCTACAAGTCTGAATCAGTAATTGTAACTTAACACTAGTAATGTTTTTATTAAAAGTTGGCTAATTAATTTGACAAGTAAAAAAAGAGTTTATTACTTAAATATCATTTAAACTAAACTCCGTTTAGCATTTAGTATTTTTCTTCTTACGGTTATCTCGGAGTCATCATAATATTTTGTTTATTCATATGCCGAACAAGTAGATATATTGTTAGTTTATGGGTGAATGTAATGGTCGCGAGAGTGTTAAGAGTTTACAGGGAAAGGTTTCCTAACCGTATAGTGCCGCATCACCAAACCTTTGAAAACATTGTTAAACGTCTTCGTGAGAATGGAAGTTTAAAGTCACGAACTTTTGATTGTGGAGGTGAGCGTACTATAAGAACAGTAGATATGAGGGAACAAATTTTTGCCAGAGTTGAGTAAAACCCAAAAGTAAGTACTAGATACTTGGAGCTGGAATTAGTGGTTCCAAAATCAGTTGTTAATGAGGTTTTAAAAGAACAACTTATAAGGTTCAGTTATTATACCAAATAACTTAAATGGAAATAATTAATTAAATTTTTTGCAAGAAACATTACCCGCTTTACTAGAGAATTTGGCCTCATACCAACGACAGAATATATGATTTATGCATGATGGTGCTCCGCCACATTTTTCGGTAGAAGTGCGTCAGTATTTAATACGATTTATACAAAATCGATGGATAGGAAGAGGTAAAACGTAAAACATTTGTTGAAACAGTACGTAATTAATAGTTCACTATTTCCATTAATTGTCCAAATCATAGTCAACTTTTAATAAAAACATTATTAGTGTTGATTCAGACTTGTAGGAATTTAGAAAATATTTTTTTTTTGGCTAAACCGTTTGCCCAACTAAAAATTTGGGAGAGGTTTAACGCCATAAATTATTATGATAATTGTTCAAAATGTTCTTCGTTTTTCAAGTCATATCAACAGGGGGTAAGGAAGGTAAGAAAATACAATTTTTTTTTTGGACACCACGTAGATATTTTTCATTTTCTACGTATCGAAAAAAGTTCCCATTTATGTCAAATTATATATTTAAATTTATTAATATAATATAATTTAATAATATGATATTATATATATATATATATATATATATATATATATATATATATATATATATATATATATATATATATATATATATATATATATATATATATATATACATACATACATACATACAGTGAGTTTTTTCATTATTTATAGATCTGAAACCATAAGAGTTACACATTTGCTTAAATGGGGAAAGATTTGCTTCTTTATAAGACTAATCCCGATAGTCTTTTGTTGATTTAAGAAAATGCATGGCTTACTAGACATTTATAAAAAAAGTTAAATGCTTCAAAATTGTTTGAGCGCTGTAATTCGTTTATTTCTAAAGATTGATAAAAAAATTTTAAATGCAATTTGTAGATAATTTTGTACCGAATAACGTCATCGTGCTACTTTTTTAATTTTGCTTAGCATTTTGAAGTTATGAAGCAAAATTGAATTTTTTTAAATGGAAACCATAGTTGGCTATGACATATTTTAATAGTGCATTTTTTACTGATTGTAATGATGTAAGGGTTGTATAATTTATTTTAATAAATAAAAGCACAATACAGGTTTTTCGATCATATCAAGTTTCTCGAAATTTGCGTACACCATAATTAATTTTCTAACGAACGAACGCTCAAAGATGAAAATTAACAACGCTTCAGTTGTTTTACTTTTGTTTTCCATGGAAAGATGTGATTTTTGTTAAACCTAATAATAGAAAAACGTGTATTGTGCTTTTATTAAAATAAGTGATATAACCCTTACATCATTACAATCAGAAAAAATGTACTATTAAAATATGTCATAGCCTACTATAGTTTCCATTTAAAAAAATTCCAACTTCGTTTCATAACTCCAAAATGGTAAGCAAAATTAAAAAGCTAGCACTGTGACGTTATTCGGCAAAAAATTATCTACACATTGTATTTAAATATTTTTTATCTTTAGAAATAAACGAATGAAAGCGCTGAAACGATTTTAGAGAATTTTACTTTTTTACAAATATCTAGCAAGCCATGAATTTTCTTAAATCAACAAAAGCGTATCTGGATTAGTCTTCTAAAGAAGCAAATTTTTTCCCATTTAAGCAAATGTGTAGGTAACTCTTATGGTTTCCGAGATCCCCATACAAATTTTTTTTTTATGATTGTGGACCTGAACAAGCTAAAATTGGCCTATCGGGCTAAACCACTCAGCAACACTTAGGAGGATGGATAGAGGGATAATGAATTGCCAATAGATGCCTATGAATAGCTACCTTAAATTTTCTCATATCATAAGTGAGAGGAAAGCAGGAACTAGGGAGATCATTCCAGAGTTTAGAAGCCGTGTAGAAAAATGTGGATTGCGCCTGTTTGGTACGACAAGTGGAGATTTGTACTGTATAATGATGATGTGAATGAGCGAACCGAGTGTTTCTCGTAAAGATAACCCGAGACGGTATCAAAGAATATAATTCAGCAGTACAATAGCCGTTGTAATAACGATAATACAAAGAAAGAACTGAAACCATCCTTCTATGCTCAAGGGACTGTATGTGAAAAGTTAAGGACGGGTCATTTATAAGCCTAATCGCTCTCTTTTGAATACGATCAACGATATCGAGAGCGTATTGGGGAGCACTAACCCAGAGGTGAGAATTATATTCCAGATGAGGCCGAATTTGGGCCTTATACAGCAGAAGGAGTTGTCGAGAGGTAAAGTACTGTTTAGATCTGTACAAAAAGCCTATTTTCGAGCAGCTGTTTTGGTAGCTGACAGAAGATGGTCAACCCATGAGAGATTTGAAGATACAGTCATACCCAACAGAGTAATAGAGTCTGAAAACTTAAGAACTGAGCCATTCATACTTACAACAGGAAACAATCGATCTTTTTTGGCGGACACAAGGCAACAATGAGTTTTGTTAGCATTCAATTTAACTAGATTATTGCTTCCCCATTCGAGAATACGTTGAATGTCTTTGTTGATTGAGTTTGCCATTTCAGCTTTAATTTCTTGATTTGACATAGAAGGTGGATTATCACTATGAGTAGACTGAGATGAACTACAGTGAAGAGTGCTATCGTCAGCAAAGCAATGAATGGGGTTAGTTGTTGAAGAAATAAGGTCATTTATATACAGCAGAAAAAGTGTAGGCGCTATAACGGATCCCTGTGGTACGCCCGCGTTAATGCTATCTTCTTTTGAAAAAAAGCCATCAACTACGACGAAATAATGAAAAAAACTCACCCTATATATATATATATATATATATATATATATATATATATATACCGGGTGGTCGTAAAGTAAGGAATAAATTCAATATCTCGTAAAGCACAATTTTTTTAAAAAATCGCTCGGACCCGTCGATTTTATATTTTTTCGGCGCATATTTTGCGAAAAAAAATTTTATACAGGGTGTCTCAAAAAAGATTTGCTAAAAAAAATTTTTTTTTCAAATTGCAACCCAATTGTTTTATTGCATTTTTGGATTACCCTTACAATTCTAAACATTTGTCATGTAGCATGTGCTATACCTAAGTCCAAGCATTTTGGAGTTATTCGCATTCAAAATTTAAAAATTGAAAAAAGATCATGAAGAAAACGAAAAATAAAATAATTTTTATAACGTTTTATTATATCGAAAACAAAGATTCGTAAACTTAAAAATAATTTTATTTCAGCAAATGTTCGAAATGTCCTCCGTTAGTCAACTGACAATAGCCTAATCGATCTACAAATTCATGCTGCACATTTCGAACCATTTCGGGCGTTATTCGACGTATTTCTTGACGGATGCGTTGTTTTAAATCATCTAGATTTGCCGGTTGGCTTTTAAATACCTTGCCTTTAAGGTATCCCCATAAAAAAAAGTCTAGTGGTGTTAGATCGGGTGATCTTGGTGGCCACTCAATAACACCGCTCCTTCCAATCCACCTGTTTGGGAAAGTGTCGTGCAAATAAGTTCGAACTACCACAGCAAAATGGGGGGAGCACCATCTTGTTGGAACCAGATGTTATGGTGTGGCAAATCCGGACGTTCTATCTCAGGAAAAAGGGTAGCCAGAGCTGGAACAAGTTCCTCTTCTAGAAAACTCAGGTATCTCTCACCTGTTAAATTTTCTTCAAAGAAGAAGGGCCCGATAATAATGTCACCAACAACGCCAGCCCACACGTTTATTTTTCGATTGAATTGTGTATGTCCTTCCCTCATCCAGTGTGGATTTACATCGGACCAGTACCGATAGTTCTGGGTATTTACGTCACCATTCAAGCAGAAAGTGGCTTCATCGGAAAAAAGTATATTTTTCACTAAATTTGGATTCTCCAAACACATATTTTGCAAAAGCTCAGAAAATTCAAGGCGCCTCTCAAAGTCTCCTTCCAAGAGTTCTTGATGAACTTGCATCTTATAAGGGTGGTATTTATTCGTTTGTAGTATTTTTAGAACACTTGTTTTTCCAATATCCATATCCTTTGCTACCTGCCTGGATACTACATGCTGATTATCTTGAACCGCCAATAAGACTTCTAACTGCTTATTTTCATCAACTTGAGGACAACCACATCTAGGAACATCTCTTACATGACCAAGATCACCCGATCTAACACCACTAGACTTTTTTTTATGGGGATACCTTAAAGGCAAAGTATTTAAAAGCCAACCGGCAAATCTAGATGATTTAAAACAACGCATCCGTCAAGAAATACGCCGAATAACGCCCGAAATGGTTCGAAATGTGCAGCATGAATTTGTAGATCGATTAGGCTATTGTCAGTTGACTAACGGAGGACATTTCGAACATTTGCTGAATCTTTGTTTTCGATATAATAAAACGTTATAAAAATTATTTTATTTGTCGTTTTCTTCATGATCTTTTTTCAATTTTCAAATTTTGAATGCGAATAACTCCAAAACGCTTGGACTTAGATATAGCACATGCTACATGACAAATGTTTAGAATTGTAAGGGTAATCCAAAAATGCAATAAAAAAATTGGGTTGCAATTTGAAAAAAAAAAATTTTTTAGCAAATCTTTTTTGAGACACCCTGTATAAAATTTTTTTTTTCGCAAAATATGCCCTGAAAAAATGTAAAATCGACGGGTCCGAGCGATTTTTGAAAAAAATTGTGCTTTACGAGATATTGAATTTATTCCTTACTTTACGACCACCCGGTATATATATATATATATATATATATATATATATATATATATATATATATATATATAACTGTATAAATTGGCGCATTTCTACTCGTGGCGTTATTCTTTGAACAATTGCCCTTTCTTTATATGTCTGAATGTCTAAAACGAGTACCTATAATACATTTTCAATAATTATGCCTAATACACGTGTGAAACTGTGTGTTTATCAAAGATGATTCAATTACTAAAGTTTATCAAAAATCACATAGTAATGTGGTAATGGAAATAACAAATAATGGCAAATAATGTTTTAAAAAAAGCAATTGGCCTTTTATAAAGTCAAGAGTAAAAAATCAAATAAAAAATGAAGATTAGAAAAATTGTGCTCTCGAACTAAAGTCAATATGGTTGTAACAAAAGTTAAAATGTGTTGGACTTATAAATTGTGTTGATTCAACGAAATATAGTTGGCTTACCGTTTTTGTAACTCCGGGAAAATGTAGTATCACTGGTTCTTCAGGCCAAGTCTTTGAAACGTAGAAATAAAAATCCCACACCCGATCGTTTAAATACGTTTTTAGTGTTTGGTGAAACTATAAAAAAAAGATATTATTAGCATACCTTACCAGCCAACTATAAACGACTACTATATAAAATCGTTTGGTTAATTATCAGTATAATAACTAAATAATAAACAAATAACTTTAAATAATATTAACACATAATGTAACCACATTATATTTTGCTAAAATAGTATTCTCATGTTCCTTTTTTTCGATTTTGTCTTATTAAAGGTATAGCCAGATTATAAGCAACAAGGATTTGCCTTACTTAGATTCGGTGTGATATTGTGAACACGTAAATACTGTAAATTACTTGTCGTACATATAATGAAGGAAAGATTTTCATTTAAAACACATACCACCATATAGTTATATAAAAATTACGAAATTCCTGACACACTCAACTTTTTCGCGTCAAAAGTTTTTGGCGTTGCCTGCTCTAGTCCCACAATGGTAGCTATCCGACCAACTATTTGAATTCTAGGTGGCGTCAAAGCAATACAGTTTTAGGTCGGGAAAATTCTTATGTTTCTGGAAAACTAAAAAACTTTTTCAAATCTCCCAGCAACTGACAGGCAGCGGTTGAATGTTATGTTGCGATTTTTCTCTTTCTGACTTTTTAACAGATACTTTTTTTCAAATTTCTATACCTTATAAGCCTTTTTGTTGTATTTCTACCCAATCTACAAAACTACTATACGCGCCAATTTGCTCGGAGCTATCGTTTGCCCATGCGTAGCCCATTTTCAAAGTCGAACTATTTCTTTGAATATAGAGCTTCATGGAAACTGAAAATGTAAAGTTTGACCTCTCTAATATAAAAAAGTACCGTATAATGTATAAAGATTAATGGTGCAAATAAAATTGTGTTTGTGTGTGTGTGTGTGTGTGTGTGTGTGTGTGTGTGTGTGTGTGTGTGCGCACATGTGAGTGTGCGTGTGTGTGTATGGGAGGGTGCGTGCGGGGTGTACATATATGATGAATCTTTCGGCCACGCTAATTCAAACACTAGACCCCAGTGTGTTCAGGTCGTGTTGGTGGAGCTGTGGAGTGGATTTTATTTTCTTTCGTTTGCAATAACACGAAAACTTGAAAAGTTATTGCATTCAAATTTGACAAAAGTATTTGATTAAATCGACTCAAATAATACACGGTGGGAAAGTTTTTCGAGTGGGGTGGCCCAATTTTTTTTGTTTCGGTGTTAAATAACATAGAACATATTCCGCCATTATTTTTATTAAAAGTTGAGTTACAATAAAGGATTGGAAACCTATGATCAGACGCGGATTTAAGATGAATGCTAATCCATTATGGATCAAAAAATGTGTTTAATCGTTTTTTTAATAAAATTGGTTTATAAATCAAGTTTGTGAGTATCTTTGGCTAAAAATGGTGACCAAAACTATAAAGGTATAGCGCTTAGTTGATGTCCGTCAAAGCAGCGTGTTTGGTCTTCCCTAACGAAATTGGTAAATAAATACATTTTTTTTTTGGGGATCATTGGGCGTTTTACCAATAAAATCGAGTAAACAGGATATTTAAGCATTCGGGCCCCAAATGATGACCAACGCTCTAAAACCATAAAAATGGAACATAACGCTTAATTCGTGCCCATCTAGGCAATGCTTAAGACCATTTCTCCAACGAAATTGATGTATAAACAGAGTTTTTAGGCATTTGGGCCTCAAATGATAACCAACGTTCTAAGGCCATAAAAGTTCGTTCTTGTCCAGAGAGACAATGCGTTTCGCCGTATCTTTAGTAAAATTCACGAATAAATAAGGTTTTGGATATTTTTTGGCCCACATGCCAAACACCATTTAATCGTTCTTAGTCCTTCTCCATCGAGGCAATACATTTAACCGTTTCTTTAACAAACTTGATGGATATGTTTGGACCCAAATAATCATTAACGCTCTACAGCCATAAAATTTTGTTTTTGTTCATCAACCAGTGTGTTTGGCAGTTTCCCCAACAAAATTAGCGAATAAGGCTTTTTAGACCAAACCAATGGCCAATTATTACTAACGGTTTTGGACACATTTGTCCCCAAACGGTTACAAAACCGTAATCCAGATTTAAATATTTTTATTACTTGACAAAGACGAAAACTTAAGCAGAGAGACTATAGCTAATATTAAATTTATTAGCGCTCCAATCCAAGAAAACCCGTAAACTTAGACGGACGAATATCACAATTTTAATAAGTATGTTAATATACACCTTTTGCTACTTAATAATAACACGCTATTTGTATCTGCATGATTACAAAAAAAATGGAAAAATGTATCTTTAGAGGTTTGAGTTGCACTAAGCATTTTTTAGGAACATTCTCAGTTTGTAAGACTCATGTGTTCACTTCAATAACACGCCATATCGCTGAGGAAAAACTAAAAAAAGCAGAAGGAATTTTGAAATTTATATTAACTTTAGGTTTTTATTGTGCAAAGCAAGCTTTCGTACCTATCTAAAATCGTACATATTTAATACTAAATTGTTTACGCGATAAGACATTCTTTTCGCTCTGACAAGCAATTGACGTTTTACTAGGCTCATTTGAGCACACACACATAACGCACACACGCACACATGCACACACGCACACACGCACACACGCACACACGCACACGCCCACACGCGCACACGCACACACGCACCCACGCACACACGCACACGCACACGCACACACGCACAGCACACGCACGACACACGCACACGCACACACGCACACAGCACACACGCACACACACACACACACACGCACACACAGCACACGCACACAGCACACGCACACGCACACAGCACCACACCACACGCACACACAGACACACGCACACACACAACAGCACACACACACACGCACAGCACAGCACACACGACACCACACACGCACACACACGCACACACACACGCACACACACACACACACGCACACACACACCACACACGCACACCACACACACACGCACACGACACGCACACGACACACACAGACACACCACACGACACACGCACACACGACACGACACACACACAACGCACACACACACACAGCACGACGCACACAACGACACACCACGCACACACGCACACACGAACACACGCATACACGCACACGACACGACACACGACACAGACACGCACAGCACGCACACACCACACGACACGACACACGACACAGCACACGCACACACAGCACAGCAGCACACGCACACACACAGCACACACAGCACGTCCACCACGCAAGCAGCGACACACACACACACAGCACACACGCAACATTCACGTTACGACAATGCAACATCAGAACACGACATTACACAGCATACGACACATCCACACGCACACACGACAGCACACGTACGATAGGCACACTACACATACGGCAACACGGTTTATACAGGACAACACATCAAATGACACATCACGTACTAGCTACTGATCAGACACAATGCACAGACACCGACAACACACAGCATTCACGAACAGAGCAGCACGTACAGGACAATAACATTCACACGACACAGCACGACACGTACGACACGACACGATACGGACCAATACGATTCACGACAGACAGTCACAATCGGACATGTAACACAGGTGACAGAACGACACGATGCATGACACGTACACGACACAGACAATGAACTGACACGGCACACACAGGCCAGCCAGGCATCAGTGCAGACAGACAGACACAGACACCGACACTCACATCACACACGTACGCACGCCCGCACGCATGCGCGCACACCACATACACACATTCACAGACAGATGAAAGTGTCAATCGTTTAAGATCTCGTAATTTAAAATTGCAAAATACATGAGCTGTAAATCATTACTCCTAGCTCATTTTACCGCTTTTACACGAAATAGAAATAGTTTATAGAATAGTGTCATCCTCATCATTATCTGGCAGTCTAGTGTGTTATACAGTTGAAAAAGACATTACTATAGATGATTTATAACACATTTTCTCTATTTAAATAGTATATAATCATAATTCCCGTTCTTGTCATAGACACTCAAACTAAAGGCTTCTCAAAAGAGTAGATTCTCCCAAGGGAAATAAAATTAAAATACGCTGACAACAGCAAACCTGACTAAAACTAAACATCCAAGTTTCCAAATAGAAATTCTGACTTTAGTATAACACTTAAGATTCGAAAGAAACCTGTGAAAATACAGAACAAAACTACCTTCTAACGTACAAAATATAAATTGAAGGTAATAAAATAATATATTTTAAAGGTGTAATACCTTAGTAACAATATTAACTTATGTCAGATAGATATTGATAAATATAAAAATGCTAATTTGAAGAAAAATTGTAAAGCCACTCACTTCGTTAATATTGTTTAAGTATTTTAAATCCTATTTAATTAATAATAAGGCTTGTTTGGTTTCGTATTCAAAAATTCCATAAAATACAACCAATTTATAATTTTAAAGTCTGTATGCTAGTATTTTAATATCTTTGAAATAAGCAACAGTTTCAGAAGAATAAAAAAAAAAACAAACGCATCTAATAAACCCCCTCTTAGCCCCTAAATTTTTCTCAAAACCAGCTTCAGGAGAAATGAAATCAAGCTTAAATATGAAACTTCGAGTACATACATAGAAAGGTATGAAATGCCAAAGAGTACATTATTTGCATTTTTAATCAACTAACGCTACTCGACGTTAGGAGTTTGTGTGTTAGTGTGATCGTGTTCTCGTGTCTTCGTGTTTTTGAGTGTTCGCATGCTTGTGTGTTCGTATGTTCGTGTCTCCATACACTCGTGTGTTCGTATGCTTGTGTGTCCATTTACTCGTGTGCTCGTGTGCTCATTTGGACGCGTGATCGTGTGCCACTGTGTGCGTGTGGTCGAACGTTAGTGCGTTCGTGTGTTCGTGCGTTCGTCTGTTCGTGTGTTCGTGTGTTCGTGTGTTCGTGTGTTCGTGTGTTCGTGTGTTCGTGTGTTCGTGTGTGTCGTGTTGTGTGTTCGTGTGTTCGTGTGTTCGTGTGTTCGTGTGTTTGTGTGTGTTGTGTGTTTGTGTCGTTTGTGTGTTTGTGTTTGTGTTCGTTTGTGTGTTTTGTGTTTGTGTGTTTGTGTGTTTGTGTTTGTTGTGTGTGTTTGTGTGTTTTGTGTTTTGTGTGTTGTGTGTTTGTTTGTGTTTGTGTTTGTGTGGTTTGTGTGTTGTGTTTGTGTGTTGTGTGTTTGTGGTTTGTGTTGTGTGTTGTTTGGTGTTTGTGTGTTGTGTGTTTTGTGTTTGTGTGTTTGTGGTTGTGTTGTTTGTGTTTGTGTTTGTGTTTGTGTGTTTGTGTTTGTGTTGTGTGTTTGTTGTGTTTGTGTTTTGTGTGTTTGTGTGTTGTGTTTGTGTGTTTGTGTTTGTGTGTGTTGTGTGTTGTGTGTTGTGTGTTTGTGTGTTTTGTGTGTTTGTTGTTTGTGTGTTTGTGTGTTTGTGTGTTTGTGTGTTGTGTGTGTGTTTGTGTGTTTGTGTGTTTGTGTGTTGTGTGTTGTGTTTGTGTTTTGTTGTGTTTGTGTTTGTGTGTTTGTGTGTTTGTGTGTTGTGTGTTTCGTGTGTTTGTGTGTTGTTGTGTGTTGTGTGTTGTGTGTTGTGTCTTGTGTTTGTGTGTTTTGTGTGTGTGTTGTGTGTTTGTGTGTTTGTGTGTTGTGTGTGTTGTGTTTTGTGTGTGTTTGTGTTGTTTTGTGTTTGTGTTTGTGTGTTTGTGTGTTTGTGTGTTTGTGTGTTTGTGTTGTGTTGTGTTGTGTGTGTGTTTGTGTGTGTTCGTGTGTTGTGTGTGTGTTGTGTGTGTTGTGTTTGTGTTGTGTGTTCGTGTGTGTTTGTGTGTTGTTGTTTGTGTTTGTTGTGTTCTGTGTGTTTGTGTGTTTGTTGTTTGTGTGTTTGTGTTTGTGTTGTGTTTTGTGTTGTGTTTTGTTGTGTTGTGGTTTGTTGTCTTGGTTGGTTCGGTTCGTTTGGTGCGTGTGTGTGGTTGCGTGTGCGCTGCGTGTTTGTGTCTGGTGTTGTGTGGTGTTGTTGTTCGATCGTTAACCACGTATTTTGTGTTTTGTTTTGTTGTTTTTTGGTTGGGAATTGTGTGTAATCACGGTCAGAGTCGGTTATGGGAAGTTTTGTTTTTTTAACGTGGTTCTAAAGTGTTATGAAGTTAAGTCCTAATTGCCTATCGTTGTTATTGTTCTTGCATTTTTGTCGTAATTTGGGAAAATTCTGAGTGATGGTGTTATTGTCTGTTCATGTTACGGTACTTGTTCTGTGTGTATGTTGTTGTAGTTTGATGTGTTACGTTTTGTGTTGTGTGTTTGTGTGTTGTGTGTTTGTGTGTTTGTGTGTTTGTGTGTTGTGTTTGTGTTTGTGTTTGTGTGTGTTGTGTGTTTGTGTGTTTGTGTTGTGTGTTTGTGTTGTTTGTGTTTGTGTGTTTGTGTGTTTGTGTTGTGTTGTGTGTTTGTGTTTGTGTGTTTTTGTGTTGTGTGTTTGTGTGTTTGTGTGTTTGTGTGTTTGTGTGTTTGTGTTTGTTTGTTGTTTGTGTGTTTGTGTGTTGTGATGTTTTGTGTTGTGTTGTGTGTGTTTGTGTGTTGTGTTGTGTTGTGTGTGTTTGTGTGTTGTGTTTGTGTTCGTGTGTTCGTGTGTTGTGTTGTGTGTTTGTGTCTCGTGTTTGTGTGTTGTGTGTTTGTGTGTTGTGTGTTTTGTGTTTGTGTGTGTTCGTTTGTGGTTTGTGTGTTTGTGTGTTTGTGTGCTGTGTTTGTTGTGTTTGTGTTTGTGTGTTGTGTGTTTGTGTGTTTGTTGTGTTTTGTGTGTGTTGTGTGTTGTGTGTTTGTGTTTGTGTGTTTTGTGTTTTGTGTTTTGTGTTTGTTGTTTGTTTGTTGTGTGTTTGTGTTGTTTGTGTTTGTGGTTTGTTGCTTGTGAAATTGTGCGTTTGTGCGTTTGTGTGTTTGTGTGTTTGTGTGTTTGTGCGTTTGTGCGTTTGTGTGTTTGTGTGTTTGTGAGTTTGAGTGTTTGTGTTTGTGTTCGTGTTTGTGTTCGTGTTTGTGTTCGTGTTTGTGTTCGTGTTTGTGTTCGTGTTTGTGTTCGTGTTTGTGTTCGTGTTCGTGGTCATGTTCGTCTTCGCGTTCGAGTTCGAGTTCCGTTTGCGTGCGTGTGCGTGTGCGTTGCGTGTGCGCCTGCGTGTTTGTGCTTGAGTGTGTCTGTGTGGGTGTATGTTAGTATCCACGACAACTCCAGATATAAAACACCCACGTACTTTTGTGTTTTGTATTTAGGCTTGTTTTTATTTGGATTGGAGCAAATTAGATGATGGTAGAAATCAAGCGGCAGAGAGGGGGGTTTATTAGAGGAAGTTTTTGTTTTTTTAATCGCATATTTCTAAAACAGCTACGTACTCGAAAGATATAAAGATACCTAAATATAGACCTTAATCGTATAGATTAATTACGTTCTATGCAATTTTTTGATACACGTAATTTAGCGGCAAAAAATTCCTGAAGTAGAATTTAGGTGTTAGTTAAAGTTGTTTCAATATCGGAATAACCATTAATTTTATAAGAAAATGTGTAGGCATATTAATTAAAGAAAATTTAATTTACAATATTTTTCTTTATAAAGTGTTTTAATATAACGCAAGGTAAGTCAAAAAATTATTTAAATATGAATGATAATGCTTAAACTGTATTATTGATATCTTATACAAGCGGACCATTTTGGAATTTTTTTTAAGTTACATGTACCTACATATTTATGTCTATTAATCTCCATCTTATATGAGTTTTAAACGTCATTCTGACATAAATTATTGTTTTTGTTTCTACAATGTAGCTTGTTTTCATTATGAACGTATAAAAAAGAGGTTGCATAGTTACCCTAAAAAAATTGTAATTAATAGCATGGTTAATAGTATATTACATACCGAGGCGGAAAGTGTTCGGAATGGTACTTTTGCCAAGGTTTGTATACGATTTTATTCACAATTAAAGAACAAGCAACATTATATAGTTCAAATCAAAAAATTCTGGAACACATCCATCGCGGCGTCTCGTTTAATATTGAAGGTCGTGACAATGCGACTTTTAATTTTTACCTTAAGGTGAAGCCATAAATGTTATGCTTACTATTTTTCTATTGGTTTTGTCGTTACTTGTTATCAATAATTCACTTATTAAATATGCTTATTAAAGAAAACGTGTTGTTTGTTTCCACCTATTTCTTGCGTTCACTCACCATCTATACACGTGAGAAAAAATGGTTGCATACTCTTGACCGTTTATTAAAATTGGCAAGTTGTCAATTTGACATTGATAGTTTAAATGGACAGTAGCTCCCCCACAGGTTGGAAAGCGGTCCATTACTGATCGCTTCATCTCATTACTGTCTCCTTTTTTTTTATTACTGACCGCTTAAAGTAAACCCGTAGAATCATTCATTTTTCAACCTTTAAATGGTTCAAAAAACGGTATGTTACAAACTAATTGTAAATAAAATTATTTCTTTTCTTTTAAGTTAGCATCTAATGTCTATTAACCTCTGTCTGATATAAAGTTCTAAACGTCTGTTTGACTTAGATTACCTATTGTTTTTGTTTTTACAATGTTGGCTATTTTCGTAATGAAATAATTATAAAAAAATTGTTATTAAAATTATTTCATTATTTCCATTTTGTAGGTTGAAATAACGTGTGGTGTTGCACACCAGCTATTTTTTGGTACCTATTAATCTATCTAATGTTATACATGATTAGTATTGTAAATAACGCAATGCAGCTGTTTAATATGTTAGGTTAGCTTTTTATAATGAAAAAGGCAACCGTGAGAATAATATATTATAAAACAAAGCAGTTTTGCATGTTTGCTTTTGTTTCAGAAAGCTGTATGTAGTGCAAAAATCAATGACGCTTCATGCGACTGTCGGAATTACAACAGAATTTTTTCAAACAAACTTTAATCAGTGTTAAGCATCTTACATGCATGCATGACTTGACTGAAATAATGTTTGCGTGGTTTATTTTATAAATCGTTTCTAAAAATGAAAGACTTAAAATCAAAAGGCGAAGTAGGTTTTAAATGACAAGGTTTCCTGGCGATTAAAGAAATCGTAAGATTTCGTTCAAAAATAGGGCTTTCAATGTAAAATTTAATTAATTCAGGTTGTTTACTGCGATAACTTCGTTTCAGAGAATTTACATTCGTTCTTGTAAGTTTTCGTATAATATAGGATGAACCTATGAACTTGTTCACAAAATGTTTGCAACAGGTTGTATTGTCGCCTTGATTTCATTTTAATTTATTATTAAACAAATCTATTAATTTGGAGTTGATTGTATATTTTCATTGTCTGCGTCAGTAAGTTTTAAATGTAATGTATCGTTTATTGTTACAGCGTTCGAAAAAGAGGTTAAGCGTAACCTTAGAAGACTGTTGATTGGAATATACAAAACGATCTTTGAAATGGAAGGCATAAGAAAAGTTAGAAGGTAATATGGAAATTGCCTAAAAAGACAAAATCTAAATAAAGAAGAAATTGATAAATTTTGTACTAAAGGTCCCTAATAGTGATTATATAATTGTACAGATTTTTAGACAAGTAGTTTTTACTAACAAGGAATATTGTAATACAAATTTCAAGGGTAGTATATTTGAGATGATTGCACCCAAAGGAATTTAAGGGTCGTTGCTCATATTATAATATCGGTTTATATGTTAACGTATTCCTATTACTAATTTACATAATAGAAAACAAAAGCTTTCGTGACATTCGTGTGATATGTAGGGCGGCCCAAGTACAATATTAAAACATTCTAACAATATAGTAATTATATCTGTTCAATTTTTGTACAATCTTAGTACCTAATCATTATCAAAAATGTTACTATGTTTTGTTTTCCAATGGAACGTGACATCTATTTCTGTTCCTTTATTACAGCTTAGATGAATCTTCAAACATAGAATAATTTAGGCCTCATGTAATTCGTTACAAAAAAATGTCAGTATTCATTTTTACCTTCCAACCTACATATAAATATGTAGGTATAGAAGGTTATGCAATCGACTTTTTCACTATCGCTATATCGACATATTAGCTCACTTTACAACTTTAGGCCAAGTTTCGTCAAGATCGGCCATCATGCCTGTATGTCTGTGTGGATGTATGTTAATAGACGCGATAACTGCAGAAGGAAAATACTTAAAATTCTGTATTTAAGCTTGTTTTCATTTGGCTTAGAGCTCATTAGATTTTGGGAGAAATCCAGCGGCGGTAAGGGGGGAGGGTATATTAGGATCAGTCATTGGTTTTTATCCAATACTTCTAAAACATATGTGTGGTGTTGATGACTTTTTACTGTCGGCTTGCTGTTGCGTGCTTGCACTTTGGCCAAGTGTGTGTAAGATGTGCTGTGCTGTGTGTCGTGTGTGTGTGTGTGTTGTGCTGCGTAGCTGGTGTGAATGTTGTGTGATTCTGATAACTTTCGAAGAACTTAACATATCATTAAATTTGGGACAAGACGTCAACTACCCAAAGCGACTGATTGTTTTGGTTAATGGTATAGTTTTACCAATACTTGCGATAATATGTGTAGCAAATTTTTATTTTTTTTTTACTTTTAATATGTAATTAGTAATATAATTGTGAACATTTTTTATCCATATAATTTTTCTGTACAACAAACGGTTTACAATATATTAGCAAAAAACCGTCACTTTAAAAAACACGTTTTTCCTAAATATCTCCGGAAGTACTTTCAAAAAGTGAAAAGACTATTAGGTAGGAAATAAAATTTCTCACAAAAAGTATTTCTTCAATTTTTTCGAAAATTTTGTCATTTTCGAAATATTTACAAAAAATGTATTTTGGTGCCCGTCCACACGATTTTTTTTAAATGTTGGCGTTATATAGAAAATCAAATTTCTGATCGAAAAGAATCCTTTTCGTAATAGTTTCCGAGTTATTTACAAAAAAACGATTTTTAAAATTTATGGTTTTTTTAAGAGGTTAATAAAGTATTTTGACGGTACGTCAGTTTAAAAATAAATTTGAACAAATCATATTTTAGAATTTAGCAACAAATTTAACAACTTCACTTAATCATGGCTCCATTCTTCTCTATCAGGAATGTTAATGGTCTAGCCATAGACGCAAACAGGTTTTGGCAATACTGTTGTATTAAATTTTTCCATTCCATATTTATGGCATTTAAGTTGGTATAAATTAAATGACATTGATCTAATTGTGAGTATTTTTGTCCCTATAATTTTTCTGTACATCAAATAGTGTAAATGTCATTTTGACAGCATAATTTGAATTTTTGATGTGGAAGTATTGATACAATTTGCAGCGTTTTTATTATGTATTTTTTGGAACACTTTTACATCCCAAGTTCATTGATGCATTGCAAGTAGATGTAATTGCGTTTTGTAGTAATTTAATGCATTTTTTCATTTTTTTGTTACGGCCCTGTCTTGCGATAATTTCGTTTTGGTTACTTTGCAACATAAACTGTTTGAGCTGATTCTGAAGGTATCTTTAAGCCAACGATTATACCTAGACTGAAGCAAGGATAGCTCATTTCGGCCGATCTCTTAGTCGAAGTCGCCGAGCGGTCGGAAAGTCCCGACGTCACCATCAATGTACTTATGCACGCGTCTAATTTAAAATGTATGACGACATATTTATTACTTATTTTTTAAATTACACTGTTTGGCTTTTTTTGATTTTTAATATGAAAGGTATTTTAAGGTACGGTTTCCAAGACGCGACAGGTCGCTGTGACCAGAGGTCACGACATGTCGTTGCACATTTCTTCTGTCATGGTTTGCAAAACACGACATATCGTGGTGACTCATTTGTTTTTTTTTGTGATCAGATGATCACTAATAAACTTTCAGGATACTTTCTGATTAGCTCACATGTGAGTTTTACTCTGCGTTGTTATATTTAATTATTATATATTATTTAAATCTGGAGGTTTAAATGAATTCAACATTCTCACTCTTCTGACGAAGAGAATGAAGACAACATTAGTTTTTTCTGATCTGACAATGACAAAAAAAAATCCTACTAATAAAATATTTAAAAATCGTGGATCTGAAGGATTTTTTGAAATATGAATCAACAGACATTTAAAAAATAATGAAAGTTTGGTATTCATTGATAACTATTATATGTTATCTGCTAAGTCTGTGATGTCTCGCATGCGAATGAATGGTGACTCATTGTATCTAAAGCAATTCTAATGCGCAGTCGCGCTAAAATTCGACCTACCCTGTACTCAGTCATTAGCAGTAGTGGGACAGTTTGTTTAGATTTAAGACGAGCGGTTCATTCGTCCTTGCTCGAATTTTGCTAGTTCTAAGATGACTTTGCGAGAGCGTTCATCAGATAAAGAACTTGAATTTGTATTACTCATAGATATGTGATGACGAAATAATGGATTTAGATTTAGACGAAGGTATAGAGTTAATTAGAGGAAGGTGGAAAGTGACGAAGATTCGGAATTACAATCGGAAAGCGAAGAGGTTACTGAACTTCCATTGCCTATGCAACCAGTTCAACCTGTTATCGGTAAGTAAATTTGTTATATTGGGACTTATAATTTGTAAATACTTTAAAAACATAGGGAATAAAATTAAACCTCGTCCGGGTGGAAGATTTCAAAAACCAGCGAGTGACAGTGAAAATAGTGACTCTGACGATAGAGAGGCATATGATTTTTCGACCTTTGTTTGGGAACATAAGAGAGACTTTGTACCAAGAGTACATACTTTTACACAACTCAGTGGTGTAACTGACCAAACACTGAACACAAATTCAGTGTATCTTGATTTTTTCAAAAAATTGTTTAATGATGATTTGATTGGCAAGATTGTTGAGGAAACTAATAGATACGAGGCCCAATTAATTGAAAAAAACGTAGCTGCTAAGTCACGACTTGCAAGATGGCGTAATGCTACTGCTAATGATATTTACTGTTTTATTTGTTTATCGATTCTAATGGCAAGAGTAAAAAAGCTTAATTTGGCTGAATACTGGATAACAGATCCCTTGCTTGCAACTCCAATTTTTCAATCAGTAATGTCTCGCGATCGATATTTACTTATCCTACGTGCTTTGCACTTCTCAAACAATAATGATGTTAATCGTAACGACCGACTATGTAAATTGAGAAGTGTATTAGACCCTGTCAAGGCTTCTTTCAAACGCAATATGTTACCATTTGAAAATTTATGCATCGACGAAAGTTTGATTCTATGTAAAGGACGTTTGGGATTCAAACAATACATACCCAATAAACGCCACCGATTTGGAATAAAGATTTTTGTTTTGGCAGACTGCAAGACGGGCTATGTTTTCGATTTTATTATATATACTGGATCCACCACTGAAATTTCGGATGGTAATAAAAACATTGGAATATCTGGAAACGTGGTAATGACACTCTTAGAACCTTACCTGAAAAAAGGGCACACGTTATACATTGATAATTGGTATAACAGCCCCAACCTTTTGAGGACTCTTCCCTCAGAAAAAAACAAATGCTTGTGGCACAGTCCGAAAAACAAGAAAGAATATGCCATCAATAGAAGCAAAATTGGCCAAAGGGGAAGAAACATTTAAATCTTCCGAGGAGTTACTGTGTGTCAAGTGGTATGACAAGCGTGAAATTTATATGCTTAACACTAAGTATAAGCCAACAATGGAAGCGGCTGGGAAAAAAATTGAGTTGATGGTCAAACAATATATAAACCAACCTGTATCATGGACTATAATAAGCACATGGGTGCAGTTGATAAGACGGACATGCTCTTAAGTTCTATAGAAACTGTCAGAAAAACGAGGAAGTGGTATAGAAAGGTATTCTTCCACATTTTCGACCTTTGCATTTTAAATTCCTGCGCTTTATACAGAACTGCAACCAAGAAAAAATTAAGACTGCCGATTTTCAGCTGGAACTCACGAGAGAAATGTTAGAAAAATGTCATGACCCCACCGTTACCAAGAGAAATTCTGGCGGAGGTAATAACTAGTATAGCGTCAGTTATATACATGAGATGTCTGTCTAAATTTTTTATTTTTTTAGGAAGGCGACAACTGGATCAAAATCCGTTAAGGTTGACTGGACGGCATTTTCCAGAAGCTATACCAGCAACTACACACCGTACCAATCCAACAAAGAGATGCTTTGTATGTTCGCAGCAGAAGAAAAGAAAAGAGACAAGGTATATGTGTAAAGAATGCTATACGCCACTTTGTGTACAGCCTTGTTTCAAGATATTCCATACAAAGAAGATACTTTCACAGTAATTATTTATTTTTCCATAATCGCATTGTACCAGTTTTCTTGACCGTAAACTTACTTTAAGACGTTTATTTTTGAAGTGTTGTTATTTGATACTAGTTATTAATAAAAAATCCAGACTGTAATATAGATTCTTTTCTTTTCATAAAGAAACCATCTGCGGGTGTACTCGTCTTGAGCAGTGCGTGCCAAGAAAAGTGGTGGCGAGATATCTCGCGCGCCATTTGCACTGCTCAAGACGTATATTCTCGCATGCGGTGATTTTGTGCGCACTAGGGGACAGCTTGTTATAAACACAGTTGAGCAGTCAAAGAGTTTAGTATTATAGTAAAAAATACGCTGGCATTGTTGAAAAATAAATATTGGTGCTAATTTTTTTAAGACTCTAATTCCATTGATTTTAAACAAAAAGCAGCAGAATTTGCTTATAAATGGAATTTTCCAAATTGTATCTCAGCTATTCACAGAAATCATATTCATATTCGAAGTCCGGGTAACTCGGGTTCATTATTCTACAATTACAACGACTTTTTTTCCAGTGTACTTCTGACGATGGAGGATGCAAACTATAAATTTATTGCTGTTGATGCTGGATCCTTTGGAAAAGAAGGAGATAGCGGAATATTTTTAAGGTTCAACATGGAACAAGTTTTAAATGGCTCATTCGGATTTCCTGAGGCTTGCAAACTTCCTGGGTCAGATGAGATAGTGCCTCATGTAATAGTAGGTGATGAAGCTTTTCGTTTAAACAAATATTTATGCAGCCATACACCAGAAAATCTGCAAGAGAAAATCATTCAGAAGCTGTCTTTAATTATAGATTGAGTCGTGCTCGAAGAGTAACGGAGAATGCATCTGAGTTATTGAGTCAAATTTTTAGAATATTTTATCAGCCAATTAATTTGGACACGATGATCTAGTGTGGGTATATTGCTGCCTGGCAAAATTAAATTGCGACAGTTACTTTTTCATTTAAATCTCATACAACAATAAAGATAACTACTTTATCTATGTGAATAATTATTCTTTTAATAGGTTGAGTCACCATATTCCAATGTACTAAATTATGAACAAGAAGACCCCGAATACACACTAGCTGCTGATGATGGTGAGGGTTGATCTGAATTAGAATGTTGAACATAACTATTTTCTGATAAATGTTCCCAATTATTGAGTGGTTGGATACACAGTGGATAGATGAGTTGTTCAGGAACTGAATATTTTTGTTCTAAATCGGTCATTAAAGTGAACATTTTGACTTTTAATAAAATACTTATCATTTTTGAGGTTTTTTTAATGGTGTATTTTAAATTATACAATCTAAACGTTTCGATAACACAATTTTTCAACTTTGACAAAATTGTTTACAACATCTTTAACAATTTTTAACAAATATTACTACTGACGAAGGTAACTGTAAGTGTTATCGAAACGTTTAGATTGTATAATTTAAAATACACCATTTAAAAAAAAAAACAAAAAAGATAAGTATTTCATTATGAGTGATAATGGTGAAAGTTTACATTTTCATATTTTGACTTTTGTCTCAATTTTCCCAGCATTTGGTAAAAAAACGGAGTTATTTTGTACTTCTTGTACAAGCACTTCATCTTGAGGGTAAAAATATTAATTTCGACATGATGTCGCTAAGGTGTGTTGCGGCGTACTGCTCTTAGAGCAGTCATGTCGTCGGCCGCGGCGGCTGTAAGTTCGGTCGCGACGGCATGTCGCGCATTACAAACCAGTTCATACAGTTTCAATAAAACCACAAGTGAGCTATTTGTCGCGACGACTTTGCTAGAGTACCGCGCTAATCAACTGCGCCATCGAGATTCAAGCCCCAATCAATGCAAATTTTGTCTTTATGTATGTAGAACTGATGTAAATTCTAAATATAATGTTATTCGTTCATAACAAAAATTTATAATAATAGAGTATTAGTTTTTGGAAATCTGAACTGTTTTGGATGTGGGAAGGCGGGGATTTATACTTCTACAAAAGCAAACAAACTTGTAGAACTTTAAATTGTATTAACTACTTCTTACAAAAGTTTTACACGACTTCAAATATTTTGAAAAATTGACATTAATTTTTAACTTGTTGCTGTATCAAAATAAAAAACTTATTCACTTTTTAAAAATAAGTACATAAACACACTTAAAAGTGATGGTAAATATTTTTATTTATAAACAAGTATTGTAATATGTAACACATAATTATTTATAGTATGAAAATAAGGAAGCTGAAGAATAATTAAGTTTTAATATTCTACGGAAGTTTTTCTTCCCCATGGATAATTCACACATAAAAAGAAAAAAGCTCCTATTAATTATTTATGTAACTTATATTAAAGGTAAAAGTTATATCTAAATCTACTGATGTTTAAATAAATCTTGAAAGAGATTATTTACCTACCGAGTTTTCAATGTACTACTTTTTTAATTTGCGAATTTTACTTCTTTGGCCATCGTCTGTTATTAAAAGCTTTCTTTTCAAATCTCTGTTAAATTGATTTTGAATGTTATTGTGGTTTATTCGAATTACGATCCGTAAATAATTAAATAATGTGGTTAAAAACAAGAACACACTCAACACAGTACATTTGAAAAGCGAAGTCTATCTTGCACAAAATAGTTTTATGTGTGTCTTGTGTCTTTAAAAAGACTAATTCACAGCCAGCCAAAAAAGCAGAAAGACTCGATAAAATGCACCAGCTCTTATGGAAAACAAATGTAAACCACAAACCAATGTACGTTAAAGGCAAATGAGCTATCCTTTAGAGTCTAGGTATTGTCGTTGTCTTTAAGCAACACTTTCGTAGGTACAGGAAACTAACATAATTTATAACTTTTAACAGTAAGATACCTATTAATAAATACATAAATTATGTCCACCACAGTGATCTAACTGCGTTGTAAATAAATTGTTTTTTTTTTTTAGTTTTGCGAAGAAGGCTTTAAAACAGTAATTAACACTTTGACGTTTGTCATTGATACGATTTACTTTAATATTAATTATTAGTAATGGAGGGTGCTTTTTACAATGTTGAAGCAGAACGCATATATTTAAATAGATACCATGATAAGAGCCAGCCGGGAAGGTTCATATTTAGAAGGTTGGAGAGTAATCTCAAACAATACGGTTCGTTTAAAAAACCAGTGCCAAATCGTCAAAAGCCATGCAAGGATGAAAAGGTCAATCATGCGATACTATCTGTAACTGAAAATCCGACAACATCGACCAGAAATAACGAACTAACCACTGGTGGTGCGAAAACTAGCACATCGTATTTTAACCAAGCAAAAATAGCGAGGATTGATGCCGGACGATGAAGACAGACGCATAGGATTTTGTGAATGGTACACGAGGCAATACAAGACTGATGAACATTTTCTTTACAAAATAATTTGGTCTGACGAAAGCATGATCACCAATAATGGTATATTTAATAAAATAAATAATAAATTATTGGTCAAATGAAAATCCACGTCAAGTTAAAGCAGCTAGGCATCAAGTTCGTTTTGGTTTTAACATGTGGGCAGGAATATTTGGCACAAGAATACTAGGACCTTTCTTCGCTAACATCCGAACGTTATTTGAATTTGCTTCAAAATGACATAGAAAATGCGTTAGACACTTTACTAAATGCAAATGTTGTAAATTGTTGGTTCCAGCAAGATGGGGCTCCGGCACATAGTTCGAGAGTGGTACGTAAGTACTTGTCACGCCGATTTTGAGATAAATGGATTGGGACCCATTCCACAATATCTTGGCCAGCGATCGCCTGATATTACCCCGTTGGACTTTTTTCTGTGACGATACATCAAAAATCGCATTTATGTTACTAACTTTGAAAATGTAGAACAATTGCAAAGATGTGTTACCGAAGCCTTCCACAGCATAAATCCAGAAATACTGTCCAATGTGCTTGAATCCATTGTAAGGAGATGTTACCTGAGCCTTGAATGTAACAGTTTGAGCATTTGCTATAGGTCAATTTACTATGGTGGACATTTTATAAATTTATGTATTTATTAATAGGTAGCATATTACTAAAAGTTATAAATAAAGTTAGTTTCCCATTTCTGTGAAAGTGTTGCTTAAAGTTACCTTCAGAATCAGCTCAAACAGTTTATGTTGTTGCAAACTAACCGAAACTAAATTATCGTAAGACAGGACCGTAACAAAAAAAGTGCATTAAATACTCCAAAACGCAATTAGATCGAATCGCTACTTGCAATACATCAATGAATTTGGGATGCAAAAGTCTTCCAAAATACGCTATAAAAAACCAGGGTTCTATATAAAATTAGGTTGATGGTTTTTAGCCCGAAACGTCGGAAAAATATTAAGTGTGATATGTCGTTGGATTTAGAATTAAATTAGTTTACTAAGACTAAAACAAATTTTTTTAGACTATTCAAAAAATGCAGTTGATGATGGTTGCGAAAAAATAAAACGTCGGATTGTAAATGCAAAAACGTCAACTTATAGTGCAGAAAAAGTAGCCAAAAATACGGTCACGAACTTATTCACATAAAAGATTTCCACTGGGCGCAGCCTATTTTTGACACATTTTGTAAGAGTTACATGCATGATTAATTTTTGCCAACCTAAAAATTTTCGTAAAATGTACCGTGAATTAATGGCTATAATGGCATCGGAGATGACAACGTCGCGTTTCTTAATATTATAGCTATTAGCAAAAATATATGCAGACGTAAGATCAAACAGGGAACAAGATTTGATTTTGATTGTATTGTATTGAAATTACCACAACTACATAATATTGCGCAAGTAATCGTGCGGAACTAAGCGTGGAATTAGAAGCCAGTTTACATGAACTTGGAGATTACGAGAAATTTAAGTCTCATTATTGTTTAAATGTAATGTTCTGACGCCATACATATTGCAAAAGCAAGGTTTACTATTTCTTTGAAGTTTCCTTTAATCTCAGCATTTCACTCTTTCTGTAGTCGTGAGCGAAAGCCATCTGTATCCGTGTGAAGTGGTTAGAAGTTGTACTTGATTTCACACTGCCAAGACAGGTAATCGACCGCTTCTTACACACAGTTTAAATTAAAGTTGCGCCACCGTTCTCTAATAATGATTAATATACCATTTGTAACGGTTAAACGACTTTATATCGGCTTGCTTTAATAGTGATTTGACAATATTTCCTTTTACATGAAGTAAAAGTACGAAAGTAAATATAGTTAAAGCATGATTTAAAAGTACATTACGGTTTTTATTCTGTGCATGGTATTGGTATAATTGTCATTGTGCTCGCACGAACGTAATCACACATGAACGCACGCACACACGCAACAATGCAAAAACGAATCCACACACACGCGCGTATACGCATAGGGGCACGCCAACAGCAACTCACGCCCACCCACACACATGCTCACACACATGACCACATACATGATCACACTCACCCACACACACATACCCACACGGACGTACATACACAAACCCACGCATACACGCGCCCAAGCGCACACGACCGCACGCACACACCCAAAAGCACATATATGCACGTACGCACTCACCCACTCATGGACGCAAGTGTGGTGTGTGTGCGTGTATGTCTGTACCTATGTGTATGTGTCTACTTCTGTACCTGCGTCTGTCTGTGCCTGTGTCTGTGTCTGTGTCTGTGTCTGTGTCTGTGTCTGTGTCTGTGCCTGTGTCTGTGTCTGTGTCTGTGTCTGTGTCTGTGTCTGTGTCTGTGTCTGGGTCTGTGCCTGTGTCTGTGTCTGTGTCTGTGTCTGTGTCTGTGTCTGTGTCTGTGTCTGTGTCTGTGTCTGTGTCTGTGTCTGTGTCTGTGTCTGTGTCTGTGTCTGTGTCTGTGTCTGTGTCTGTGTCTGTGCCTGTGCCTGTCTGTGCCTGTATCTGCCTCTATCTCCGTCTCCGTCTCGGTCTCGGTCTCGGTCTCGGTCTCCGTCTCCGTCTCCGTCTCCGTCTCCGTCTCCGTCTCCGTCTCCGTCTCCGTCTCCGTCTCCGTCTCGTCTCGTCTCCGTCTCCGTCTCCGTCTCCGTCTCCGTCTCCGTCTCCGTCTCCGTCTCTGTCTCCGTCTCTGTCTCGTCTCCGTCTCTGTCTCCGTCTCCGTCTCCGTCTCCGTCTCGTCTCCGTCTCCGTCTCCGTCTCCGTCTCCGTCTCCGTCTCCGTCTCCGTCTCCGTCTCCGTCTCCGTCTCCGTCTCCGTCTCCGTCTCCGTCTCCGTCTCCGTCTCCGTCTCCGTCTCCGTCTCCGTCTACGTCCCCGTCCCCGTCCCGTCTCCGTCTCCGTCGCCGTGTCCGTCTCCGTCTCCGTCTCCGTCTCCGTCTACGTCTCCGTCTCCGTCCGCGTCCGCGTCCCCGTCTCGGTCTCGGTTTCGGTCTCGGTCTCCGTATCCGTCTAAGTCTCCGTCTCCGTCTCCGTCTCTGTCTCTGTCTCTGTCTCTCTCTTTTTTCTTTCTCCCCCCCCCTCCCTCCGCCCTCCATAACGAAATGTTTGTTCTGAAAAGAACAAATTTTTTATAACGAAGGCGGTATATGAGCATGAAACATGTAAAACTCTCCAGACACGAAACGAAATAAATCAAAATATGAGGTTAAAAATTAAACAAGACAAATGGCAACGTGGGGTATTTTAAAAGAATTCCGCCAACTCGCTAGAGCAAATTTCACTAGAACTCACTGCGATTTGTAATGGTTTTTTGGTATAATAAAACGTTATTCTGACGGTATAGATCACGTCGTTTTGAAAAGAGTTTACTTTAACCATATTAAAATAATCGGGCCATTCATTTCACGCAGATTGCGTGACAACCGCTCGATGGATTTCGATAATTTTTTTTTTTTTGATATGAAGGTAATTTTGCGTAAAAAGAAATAACGTAGCCAGAATTCTATTTTAAGATTTTATTTTTTTTGAAAAAGTCTAGCAGCCGACGCTAATATTGTTGTCCATTTACGTTTGTATTTAATTTATTATACGTTTTATTATCATCATTAAATTTAATTTTAAACGCAAAATTATGCGGAGGAAGGCTAGTTAAAATTATTTCATTTTCTGTGATTTTTTAAGTTATGATCGAGATGCCTATTAACCTCTGTGTAACAAGGTTCTAAACGTCTGTTTGACAGCCAAGGAAAGCATGAAAGAAAGAATAACAAATATTTTTCACGTCATAAATAGAGAATTGCTTCAAAAAGTAAGCAATTCTTTGTTGAAAGAATTCGTTTCTGTGAGGAACATCAGGGCAGACACATAGAACAATATTTTTAGTTATTTTATGATATTTTATGATTTTTAGTTATATTGTTTTAAAAATATCTAACTTAAATTGTTTTTGCATCTTTTGTTTACTTGTTTTTAGTATTATTAGATAGAGTTAACGAATTATTATAAGTTTTTTGTTATGAACGAATAAGTTCAAAAGGTAAATATGTAATTAAAAATTATTATTAATTTTATTAAATACATAAATAGAAGTAGGATTTGAACCTACGACCTGTACTTTGCTAGAGTACGAAGTATTCCGGCAATAAAATTATTTTTCACATTTTTCAATATTGTTTAAATTGAATTTTTAAACTGTCAGTGTCAAACAAACATTTGTTTATTAATGTTTCCATGACAACCATGGCCAACTAATATACATTTTTGAAATTGAGGTGTATTTTAAAAAATAGATTTTAAAAACTAAAATAAGTCAATAACTATGAAAAATAGGTATAGGACATGTTTTATAAAAAAAGTTAGCTTATTACTTAATCAACATTTTTCCGTAAAAGAACATAAGTCATTCCATTTAAAAAAATTCAGATTTTGTGTTTTGAAGATTATGATTTTGTGAATAGTGTTGGCAACACCTTGTATAATATTTTAAAATTTTTATAGGAACCCAAAGTAAGTGTGTACCAGCAAAATATTTTCCTTTAAGGATATCAAATAAAAAAGTATGCCCTTTGTCAATGACATGCAAAAATCGTGATTTTTTTTAAAAAACACTAAATATCTCAGAAACTATTGATTTTAAATGATAATAGACCGTAATAATACCGATTCAGAATTTATAGAAAACTTAGAAAATGTAATAAAATACAGGGTGTCCTATTTTAAAAAATGAAGTCGAATGCTCTCCAGTTCATATGAGACACCCTGTATGAACGAAAATATTTTCTTTAAATGCGGATTTGATTACTGAAAAACTTTTGTATTTAAACTTTTTCTCTATCCCTATTGTGTAAGGAGATATCCTCCATTGTAGCATTTCGCGGACACCCTGTATATATATATATATATATATATATATATATATATAATAATTATTTTAAATTCAAAATTTTGCCACCTTTTTCATATTTGTTCTTAATTTTATATTTTATAACATAATTTTTTTGTCCTGAAGAAGTTTACAAATAATAAACGAAATATCGACAAAAAACTGAAGTAATTCATTATTGCCAAATAACCCAATTATTAATAAATATATATATATATATATATATATATATATATATATATATATATATATATATAATTGGTTTAGTGAACGACAGAAGTTCAATTTAATAATCATTAATTGTATTTTATTTAAAATTAACTTTTAAAGTGCATACAGTAAAAGATTAACTCGAGTGGGACTTGAACCCACGACCTCCACTTTGCTAGAGTTACGTCGTAACTAGGGAAGTACATTCAGTTCAAGCTTGAATCGATTGTGACTTGCCTCCTCGATAGCTCAGATGGAAGAGCCCCACTCTAGCAAAGTGAAGGTCGTGGGTTCAAGTCCCACTCGAGTTAATCTTTACTGTATGTACAGGCTGTCCCAAATTCAAGGGCAAGCATGGGGATCTCGCTTATTATAAGAGATAGGATATAGGTTTAAATTCGGCACTTTTGCTAAATTCGATGCCGAGTAATAATATGAAAAGAAATTTGAGCTAACTCGAATGGATTTGGTTTTATGCTCAAAAAACTAAAAAATTTGATTTTCGTTTTTCGCGTTTGGCCACCTTATTATTAGGAATTTTCAAAATTCGATTAAACATTATTAAGGCACCTTTTTACGCACAATACTAATACGGTATTAAAAATATTATGTGACGTTTCGTTTATTCTGAACCATCATCAGGTTTATTTTTTCTTTTGGGGGTTAAGATATATTTTTATGTCGTTGGATGGAGAATGTTATGCTGATTTTAGCAATATATAACAGTTTATGGTTTGATCGACTGCGAACTAAAATAATGAGAAAAATACGAAGAACAAGATTCCGCCTTCTTGGATCCAGCAAGGAATAATTATAATAGTTCTACTTATTTAATTTGTTAAACTCGTTAGAACATCCAAAAAAATATAAAAACAGTTAAACAATTTAAAAAAAAAGCATTAACAAACAACTCAAACAAGTAGGTCTATGTAACACGGTCATAATAGCGACTACGCAAATTTATCGATAGGTAACAACAAAATAATTACACAGGCAAACAAACAAAAATTATTATAATAAATGTTCGAACAAGTTTCCTCCTTCTTGAATACAGTAACGAATTCTTCTTCTACAATTGTTTACGCTTCTTTGAATGGTTCGCCTGGGAATTTGACGAAGTTCATTAACAACCCTATTCTGGAGTTCTTCTATATTTTGCGATGGGGTCTTATAAATCATATTTTTTAAATAGTAGTCCCAGAGGAAGTAATCTAAAGGGGTTAAATCTGAACTTCTTGCTGGCCACTTAAGTGGTCCCCTATTTCCCATCTATTTATCAGGAAATTCGCCGTTAAGATATTCACTTATTATAGCAGCATTATGAGGAGGAGCTCCGTCCATTTGCCACCAGAGAGTCCATCTTTCGTTTAGCGGAACATCATCCAAAAGGTCTGATATTTCGTTTGTTAGAAATGCGAGGTAGCGTTGAGACGTTAGGATACCTTCGTAAATAATTGGCCCAAGGAGCCTATCCTTCCAGATTCCAACCCACACATTAAAGGACCGGTGGCCTTGTCCTCGCATTTGCCTGTTAATTCGTGGATTTTCAACGGACCAGTAGTGCTCGTTATTACGATTAAACATTCCATTAGTGGAAAAATTGCACTCATCCGTCCAAATTATTTGATTGAGAAAGTTGCGATTTTCCAGCATGTTGGTATTAAGTTGGTTACAAAAATCCAACCGTCTCATATCGTCCCCAGGCCGAAGAGTTTGACTAACGTGTAACTTAAATGGTTTATAACGGTGTTGCTTTAACATTCGCTAAACTGTCATTTTTAGCACTTCAATAGTTTGCTCTATTTCTCTGGTAGATGTTGAAGGATTTTCTTGAACCTAAGATGGATAACATAAAGTCATAACTCTCCAAAAAAAATGTCTGCTGAAATTAGCAGTAAAGTGAGTGGAAATTCTTATAATTAGTATAATACTAACAAATAGTACCTGATGTAATATTTCTTCTTCGGCATCTCTGTCTAGACTGCTACCATATGCATTTCGAGGTTTCTGAAAACATCCAAATTCTCGCAAATTTTGGTCTAATTTTAAAAAATATCTCTGGCTTGGTTGCTGCCTCTCCGGATATTCCTCTAAATATATTTGTTCTGCTCTGACACTATTTCTATTGCAGCTATAAAATATCCTTATCATGTCCCGTTTTTCTGAATTTGAAAACATTCTAAAGAAACTTGCAAATTTTAAAGCATTAACACGAAGGATCTTGCAGTTATTACCCTTTTTACAATTAGAAAATAACATGACAAAAGCCAACTCCTGAGTTTTGTTTGATTCATGGGTATCGTGATCATTTAATATTTAGTTTTTAATTTAAGAGTATTTTAGTTAGCAGTCAATCAAACCATGAAGTGTTATATATTGCTAAAATCAGCATAACATTCTCCATCCAACGCCATAAAAATATGTCTTAACCCCGATAAGAAAAAATAAACCTGATGATGGTTCAGAATAAACAAAACGTCGCATAATATTTTTAATACCGTATTAGTATTGTACGTAAAAAGTTGCCTTGATAATGTTTAATCGAATTTTGAAAATTCCTAATAATAAGGTAGCCAAACGCGAAAAACAAAATTCGAAATTTTTAGTTTTTTGAGCATAAAACCAAATCCATTCGAGTAAGCTCAAATTTATTTTCAGATTATTGCTCGGCATCGAATTTAGCAAAAGTGCCGAATTTAAACCTATATCCTATCTCTTATAATAAACGAGATCCCCATGCTTGCCCTCGAATTTGGGACAGCCTGTACTTTAAAAGTTAATTTTAAATAAAATACAATTAATGATTATTAAATTGAACTTCTGTCGTTCACTAAACCAATTTCTAAAGTTATCTATTACTGTTGCATACAGCAAATAAAAATTAACAATCAGTCACGTGTTGTCATGTGCGCAACCTTAGCGAATTGCGGGCTCACATGATACTCATAAAAAGTTGACTGTATCCTTCACTCTGTGTATAAAAAATTATAATACATCGTAACTAGAGAAGTACATACAGTTCAAGCTTGAATCGATTGTGACTTGCCTCCTCGATAGCTCAGATGGAAGAGCCCCTCTAGCAAAGTGGAGATCGTGGGTTCAAGTCCCACTCGAGTTAATCTTTACTGTATGTACTTTAAAAGTTAATTTTAAATAAAATACAATTAATGATTATTAAATTGAATCGTTCACTAAACCAATTTCTATAGTCTCATTATGTCATATAGCAAAAATTAACAATCAGTCACGTGTTGTCATGTCCAACCGTTAATTTGCGGGCTCAATGATACTCACAAAAAGTTGACTGTATCCTTCACTCTGTGTATAAATTATAATACATCGTAATAAGTACATAAGTATTTGAATCGATTGTGACTTCTCTGATAGCTCAGATGGAAGTATCTAGCAAAGTGAGGTCAGTTCAAGTCCACTCAGTTAATCTTTACTGTATGACTTTAAAGTTAATTTAAATAAAATACAATTATATATATATATATATATATATATATATATATATCAATTGATATTTTTCGGCTTTACGCTGTGTACGCGTCCAGAACCGTCCAGCTAATTACGCCAGAAATGTTGGTGAGAGTTATCCTTAGCATCCCGCGCCGGTTGGAGATTTGTATCCAATGCATGGGTATCAATTTGAACAATTTCTTTGCAGAAATACAAAGCGAAATCACAGCAGTTGTTTCATTATTTTTGAAGCTTAATCCATGTGATGTCTCTATCCATATGACTTAAAATATTTTGTTGATAAATTGTTTGTTGATGCGTTTACATTGATGTGAGCGTTGCCATTCAATATTTTCTTGCAATGGCCCGTATGAAGAAACGAAAGCAGGTCCGACATTTTTGTATTATACATTTTCGTTTCAGAATTGGCCAAAGAATAACGCCACGTGTAGGAAATCCGCCAATTTATACACACCCTGTATAATTTCCCCTATTACTTATCCAACATGACTAAATGTCTTTTATACTCTGATGACACATCACTCATTAGCAACTTTAATAATGTTATAAGTGCAACTCAGAACACATTATCTTTACCTGTAGTATGGTGTAAGTACATAAAATTTTTTAGTTGTAAACAAATCAAAATCTGTTAAAATGGTTACATCATTAAAGCAACATAGTTTTGATAATAATGATTTCGTTAAATTCTTAGGAGTCAGATTAGATCCCAAATTAAACTTTGGAGCACATACAGATTCATCAGCCAGATTAATCAATAGCAATATATATTTATTACGTCGACTTGCTGACATTTCGACGAGTACCTTAAAATTAACCTACTTATCGCATATTCATAGTCATCTTTGCTACTGCACTACTGTGTGAGATAATTGTGCGTATTCATCTCGATTTTTTTCCATATAACATCGTGCAATACGGATTTTGGGTGGTTTCGGATATAAGGAACATTCTCTATATAAATTAAAAATATTAACTGTGCCGAATATGTTTATAAAAGATGATTAAACACATAACAAGATCACACATTCACAACTACTCTACCAGAATGTATAATGAATTTTTTAATATTCTAGCTACTGAAATAAATAACTTGGAGGACAAGACATTCAGAGATAAAATTAAACTATTTTTAATAAAAAAAAATTTTGTAGTTTTCTTGAATTTAAGAAATTTTATTTTCAATTATTAGGATTGAAGTTCTAATTTTGAAATATTAAATTAATTGATGATTAATGTATTTCAATTTTTTCTTTTAAAAACTTTATGGTGTAAACCCCAAGTATTCAATTAAATCAATTTTAATTAAAATCCTGTATTTCATTTTCGTTTGAAAACTTCTTCAGGATTTAAAACTGACTAATGTTACAACTTTAACTTTACAAACAAATTTTAACAGAAAGTAACTATAAAAAAAGACTTATTAGAAATGTTATACATAACATTTTTTTATAAAAATGTTTATAACAATAAAGAAGATACCGAAAGTTTTTCTCCCTCATATGATTATACTTTAAAAAAATTTACATAGCTGTCAGTTACTTTGTCACTTGTTAAAATTTATTTGTAAACTTCAAGTTGTAATGTTAGTCAGTTTTAAATCCTGAAGAAGTTTTCAAACGAAAACTAAACATAGGACTTTAATTAAAATTGATTAATTGAATACTTGGCATTTACACCGAAAATTTTTAAAAGAAAAATGAAATACACACACACACGCACGCACGCTGTTTAAAGAGTCTGTAATTTTGACACGAAGTTCGTCCAAATTGTTAGCACGTTCTTGCCTGTGCCCATACATTTGCTGGGATACGTATTCGCAAATAAAAAAGTCGTTCGGCGCGATATCCGGTGAGCGAGGAGGATATTTAATAGTACCTTTTCCACTAATAATACAGTTAGGGAACGTAGTTTCCAAAAACTGTTGAACTCTTATTGCAGTATGAGCAGGACAGCCATCTTCGTGATACCAAATGTCATCAAAATTTATATTGAGGCGTTGAACAGCTGGAACTGTCTGGTTTCTCAACAGTTCTATATATTTGTCCGCATTCAAGTCTCCGTTGATAAAAAGGGACCAATTATGGAATTGCCCAAATTCCTGCCTTCAAATTAACTTTTTGGTGGTATTGTGTCCGGTTTTGTTTTGTTTGTTTTCCCGAGAGTAACCAACAGACGGATTGTGATGGCCGTGTAAGTTAAAAGAATACTCGTCGGTAAACAAAATATTTTCAATAAATCTTTCGTTTTCATTAGCCCGATTCATCATATCTTCATAAAATTCCATACGCTTTTGATGATCTTCTGGAAAAATTTGCAACTTGTAGCAACGGTATTTATCCCTTTTCAAGATATTGTGAACTGTTCTTGGTTCAATATTCATTTCTTCAGCAATTTTTGTACTGTACGCATAATCGTACTTTCTGATGGAATTGGCCTGTTTCCAATGGAAAAAGCAAACCTGCCCATTATTTCTAAAATGTATCCAATAATGGTTCTGCAGCCGTACCCGTACACAACACTTTCAAGACAAAAGTTGTTTGACGAAATAATGTGCATATGTCAGAAAAAATATTCTGGTTGTCAATCTTGAGATATGACGTCATCGGCAGTTTTTTTAAATCATAACCCCAAATTTTGTTTTACGCTTTTATTCCTCTTTCAATTGTCAAAATGACAGTATAAAAAATTAGATATCTTACATAAGAACATTTTTGAGAAAAAATTATTGAAAGTTGAAAAACATAAATTTTATTACCAACGAAAACACATAAAAAACACAACTCAAATCAAATAGGTAACTACCTAACATTGAAATTTCTAACAAAAACATTTCGTTTTTAACGCAACAAATGCTCAAAATGTTCACCATTAAGAGCGGCGCAATGCCCCAACCTGTAATAAAAGCCATGAATAGAATTTCTCAATGAATTAGGCGGTAATAACTGCGTTTCGTGGATTATTATTTGTTGTACTACTTCCAGATTAACGGGTATGTTTCTGTATACTTTAGATTTTAGATGACCCCATAAGAAAAAATCGCACGTTGTAAGATCCGGAGATCGTGGAGGCCATTCGACAGTCCCTCGTCTACCTACCCAACCGTTCGGAAAAAACTTAATCTAAATATCTCCGCACATTTAGAGAGCAGTGCGGTGGTACCCCGTCTTGTTGAAACCACAGATCAACATTTGGAAATTGTTCTTGATAAGCTGGAATAATCTGCTCTTCCAATAGTCCTAACCACCTGTTGCCAGTTAAATCGTCATTTATAAAAAAAAGGACCAATAATACGATCACGGCAAATCCCTGCCCATACATTAATTTTTTGGGCTCTATGGGTATGCTGTTGGATCATCCACTGGGGATTTTCAGCCGACCAGTAACCTGAATTATATCTTTATCCTTCCATTTAAATAAAATGTGGCCTCATCCGAAAATAGTATGTTGTCGAGGAAGTTTGGATGATTATTGATGCGCTCCATCATAATCTCAAAAAATTCCATACGTCGGTCATAGTCAGCTTCTGACAATCCCTGCAGTAAAATAGGTTTATATGGATGCAGTTTTTTCCCTTTACGTAAGCCGTGGTTTAGAGCTAGCTGGCGCGTTGTAGTGTGTGGATTTTCTGTGATCTCTAATAATACCTCTAATTTTCTATCTTCGTTTGTTGCCACGTTTGGTGGAACAGATTTTTAAAGATCCTTAAAATGACTTGTTTCCCTAAATTTTTTTTACTATTTTCCTGACTACGGATTGAGTAATTGGTGCTCGATTTGGATAAAAAGTTCACAAACTTCTTGCTGTGTCCTCTTTCGGTCTTCATAACCCACCATTATTAAAGTGTGGATTCTGATAAATGCACCATAGTATTGCACTAGCACTACTTTCATAAATACACAGTAATTTAATGGTTTTTACTTGTGAAAAAAGAATGTTTTAGGTGCAAAAAGCAGAGTAGGTAGATTTTGTACAAAACTTAGAATGTTAAAGATAGATTGACACTTCTCTGAATGTTACCTACTTGATTTAAGTTGTGTTTGTTGTGTTTTTGTTGGTAATAACATTTGTTTTCAACCTTCAATAACTTTTTTCTCAAAAATTTTCTTATGTAAGATATCAAATTTGTATACTGCCAGTTTGACAATTGAAAGAGGAATAAAAACGTGAAACAAAATTATGAGGTTACGATTTAAAAAAACTGCCGATGACGTCGTATCTCAAGATTGACAACCAAAATATTTTCTCGGACATATGCACAATGTGCACATTATTTCGTCAAACAACTTTTATTTTGAAAGTTTTGTGATAAAATGTAAGGTTACTGCTGCAGAAGCATTATTCCATACATTTTGGGATATATATATATATATATATATATATATATATATATATATATATATATACAGGGTGTTCTAAAAGGCCATCAGGAAACTCCGGGAGGAGAATCTACGAGCTAAAATAATACAGTTTATAAGGAAATTTTTTTTCGGATTGTCATTTGTTTGCAAGTTACGGCTTGTCAAAGACCGATTTTTTAAAATTTTCTATTGTGGGCTTTGAAGTTATTTATTTACATATATGAGAAAGCACTATGGCAAATAATTTGGCAGCGGTTTTTCTTAAAAGTTTGTAAAATAATCCTAATAGAATTTCTACAGTTATCTCACATATTGACTGTAAGATTTTGCTTTGTTTGGAAATTTGATATTTAATATTAAAAACCATGTTATATGTTTCAGATCAATCTGTAGAGTTGGGTTCAAGTGGAGAAACTTGTAGTCAGGTGTGCAGCCAACAAAGTGTCGGCGCGTACTCCAACGTTTCGACGGAAGACTGTGAATGCTCTACAGACACTTTCCAACAAGGCGAAGATGGATAACTTCAACCGCATAAATATCGAGGAACAGTAAAAGCTGTGAATCAAAAGGTCGCAGCAGTCTTGGACGTGTGCAAAGTTTCTGGCCCTAGAGCAGTTCATTTAATTGCTGTGGCTTATGATTTGGGTCGCAATCTCAATACATTAATGATCAATAGATCATAAATACTACACTGCAGAGAACAATTATGTGAGATAAAAGCAAAAATATTAAAAATCTACTCGCTCGCAAAATCCGTGATAGATTGCTAGTTGTTATCACAAATGGAAATATTGAACAGCTTTTGGGAATACCAGCATTAGACAGGAGCAAGAATAACACAAGCTGATGGTATTGTAGGTAGCGGACCTCGAAAATTTTATTATTGTAATAAACGTTTGGCAAATCGCCATTGTTACCACGATAGAAAAAATAATTAGTGGATTTTTAATATCTTGATAATACGTCGTAATTTGCCAATGTTCTCAAAATATTTTTATTTGTATATTTTTATCTAAGGAATGTAGGATTGTTTTTAACTAATATGTATGTAAACACATGTTAAGGGGTGTGTGGCAGGTGCAGGCTTAAAAATGCTTTACTGAAGGGGCGTAACAAATCATTGGAATTTTTCTTGTGCGCGCCCTTGATGTCAAAAAGTCATTGCTCTAATGATTATGGCTGGGCAGACTGCGATTAAAAGATATCTTTGTTGCTGGGAGACTCGAGAGACGGAAATATAAGGTTGTTACAGACAAATGCATATTTTTAAAATTTAGATGTGGTATAATTATTATGAAACTGTTCCAACATAAATTAATGTTTCTGTTTTTTTATTACTTTTGAAAGACGGAGTGGTTTTTCGGGAGTAGATATAGTTAGTTTTGAAATCGAAGAGGGAGAGTTACAGTTAGCGTGTCAATCGAGCCAGATCGATTTTTGGGTTAATTATTTTTTTCATTGTAAACCGTTTGTCTTTAAAATAATTCTTGCGTGTACATTTTTCTTTTGAATTCGCCAACACTAAGTTGTTTTTTTTCTTTCGGGGTTAAACCGTGTATGTTAACAATTTGTGTCTGTGATCAATTAAGGGAATATTTATTCTAGTGTAAGTATGCATTTTTATATAACTGAAAACTCGCAGCAAATCGTTTTACCAGCCTAGATAACACATTAAATACCAAACATTGTCTTGCAATAGTATCTTACTTGTACGCGGACTCATTAAACTGAAATCTGCTAAAATAAATAGACAGTAAAGGGCCCTCTCACTCTGGTATTTGTGCGAATTATCATTGTTGGTTGTTGGTTATATTTATCATTGTGTAAAGTTGTCTGGTAAATGGGTATAGGATGCCGATGGTTATCAATACTAAAAGGCAATTGCCAATTGGTATACACTACCAAGCCAGACCATTAAATACCTCGAATTTTGTTTTTATTGTTTTTATTTGTTGTATAGGTGAATGTGTAACCAGAGAGAGAGAGAGAGAGAGAGAGAGAGGGGGGGGGGCACGGTATTTTTGTAACCCACTCAAACTTATATATCAGTCACGATGTTCGTGATCTATTTACAACGTACCCTTGTAAGGCTTTGTTTTAATGAGTTTGTATTTCAGTTTGTTGAAGTTGAATTATTTGCCTGCGACCTGAATTCCTTTTGTATGTGCTTTATTACAATGTGACTTATGTATTTTGTGCTTTAGTTGTTACTAAACAATTATGTACTTTTAAATTCCTTGTCTGTTTTCTTTTGTCCTCGCATTTAACTTATTACCTGTCCAATTTTACTGTTGTATCTTATATGTACCGTAATTTGTTTTATTGTTTTATGTGCTTATTTACTTAAAGACCGGCATGATTGGTTTTTTAAAAGGGCCACGTTTGGTGTTACGATTTCTGTTTTGATTATTTATGAATTTATGAATTGTGAGTGTGATTACATGTGTTTTTTTATTATTGTGTTTATGTGTAACTAATTTGCTTTTTATTCATTTTCTCTTAATGTTATAATTTTGTACGCACTTTAACCTGATTTGATGATGTTTTTGTTATATATTTAACCCTTTCATTGTTTTTTTTTGTGTTATTTTGATTTATTAAGGTACTTGTGCAATTGCTTATTTATGAATAAAGTGGGTTTTATTGGTGGTTCTTTCCCACAATAGTCTATTAACGGACTGAACCACCACTGCGCAAATTTCGTTGCTTTTAGTTTAAGTAGTTTCATTTTTTTTACCTGCCCCTCATGATGCAACATGTACCTTATCCATACTATCTCATTTAGACGGCCACTTCGTTTGATCAGATTTGAGGCTTGCGAGTAATTAAATATGATTTGTACACTTTTGCGACACTACTGCTTCGCATTTGGGCATTGTGAATGGAGCTACAGTTCAATTGGAAAGAATTTTGGGAAGAGATGTACTGTATTTTCGTTGCAGGCATCAGATTTTTGAGATAGCGATAAAAGCAGTGTTTGAATCTAAAATGTCAGGACCCGCTATTAAAAGGATTCAAAGATGCTTGGCATTCTATTGATAAAACAAGATATCTTACAGGAATAAAAAATGAGAAAGTGAAGAATGTGCTGACGAAGGATTCCGAGGACATTATCAAATTTGTAAACGAAACCTTTCAGATCAAACAACCTCGTGCTGATTATTTAAGTTACACTAGATTGTGTGAAATTTCGATATCCTGGAGATGACCATCACGTACGCTTCATGTCCAAAGCAATATATTGTTTAAAAATATATTTGTTTCGAGAACAATTTAAGTTGACTGTGTGAAATTTCGATATCCTGGAGATGACCATCACGTATGCTTCATGTCCAAAGCAATATATTGTTTAAAAATATATTTGTTTCGAGAACAATTTAAGTTGACTGTGTGAAATTTCGATATCCTGGAGATGACCATCACGTATGCTTCATGTCCAAAGCAATATATTGTTTAAAAATATATTTGTTTCGAGAACAATTTAAGTTGACTGCACGCGAAGAGAAAGCTTTGTGTAAAGTTTGTGTTTTGAAGAAGGGTTGGCAAATATTTTTCCCATAATTAGATCATTATACATAACCTTATATATATATATATATATATATATATATATATATATATATATATATATATATATATATATATATATATATATATATATATATATATATATATATAGAATACGAGGACCATCCCCTCCACTTTTTTTACGTCACAAGCTCCGTCCACTGGGGCAGATTCCCCTCCGCTTTTTGTACTCACCCACGTGGGAGGAGTATATTTGGAGGGTGGGGTCGTTCCTTTGGGGGCCTTTTTTAACCCTAGGGCGGAGTTGAGTCCCTAATTAGTGTCCTTCTGGCAGTATGAAATAGCGCATGCATGCAGTGTTCTATTGTAAGGTGTAAGGTTAGGCCACGCCCCACTTTTAGCTGATTGGCCATGCGTGCACCCGCCTCTCTGGCTTCTGAACTAATTAGGGGTTTTTTTGTGGTGCCATCTAGTGGTGTATAGACTAATGAATTTTTTGCAATAGAAGTTGATCATGCGCGTCTCTCTTGTTACAGAACTCTTAATTAAAACAATTAAAGTACTAAAAATGCTTTTATTTATCAGAGTAGAATGGTTGAAAAACAAGCATTATACAGTAACTGGATTATCACATCATTTATAACTAAACATGTAGTGAAAAACTTATTTACAAAATCAAGCATTGGTGAATTATTTATTCTAAAATACAAAAACATTATCGTATAAAGTTCACACACATCCGAATGGTAATCCTGCAGTATTGTTTTGTTGTAGCGGAACCATCTAGAATTCTTCTCAAGGAAACGTAAATGGTAACCTATCAGGGGTCGTCCTAAGGAATCAAAAAATTCCCCGTTACCATTCTTGTCGATGTAGATAGCAGTTCAATGCTGACCTGGTTTGTTTGCTGGATCCGTTTAGTATTGGCTTGTTAAGGAATCTTAAAAACAGCTATTTTTCACTACCCCTAACGTGCATTTTGTTCAACGGTAGCAGAGCTCGTATCAGTTCCTCTTGGAAATCGTTGTATAGGACATACCCTGACCGCCATTTCAAGCCGTGATATGGGATCCTCTAAATACCTTATCTGTCTTCACAAGGGCTTTGTTATGAAATAATCTCGAGGTAGCTTTATCAGCATCAGCAGTAACGAACCACGATCTGTAATCACGGAGATTTCTTTCGGTATATATTCGTTATCAACACCTCTAAACCCTTGTACGTCCATGTATGCGTCCATCTTCTTTCAGCTGTTGTTATACACTGAAGCTTGTGATCTAGAGTTATCCGTTTTAACAGGCGAAATCCACGACCACATTCCGATGTTTATCGATCTCAATCACTTTATCGAATTCAGCGTACACCAAACAGTTAACGGTTTCTACGAGAGCTTCTTCAAAACCGACTTCTAGGCAAAGGGAACCGTTTCTAACTAAATTCCAGTGTGTGCTAGCGTTTGCAAGTCAGGGTTTAGGTCGAAGGCCATTAAACAGTAACTGTTGGGTAATCGCTTCTCGATATAGCGTTGCCCTCGTTCAAAAAATGAATACCCGTACTGGAGAATAAGGTGTGATATGCCCTTGCATATAAACCATTAGCTGTAAAGTCTGGTTGTAAGGCCTTCGAAGGACTTTGTTGGGGTCAATATATAACGACATGTAATTAATATTGCTGTGATGAAAATTGAATGGATTTGAGAGGTAATCACCGTTGAAGCCTTTATTTGCGACAAAACCTACGATACGTCGTTTATGTAACTGCCCCAGGCAGATATTATCCAATGATTTTCGCTGTATGCCTGTAGGTATAGTTAACACTTTTACGTCGATCCTTGTAACAGGATATTTTGCCTTAGCCATTCCTAAGGCTTTAGCGTGTGCACTTAGAATGGTGGGGTTGATTCGCATACGTGTCACCAGTAAACTAGCGTCCATAATTCGCGTTTTATAATTTGAACCTTGCGCCGCCATTAGTCTAAAGATATCTCTAGATCGTACAAATTTAGCCTTTAATTCAACGCCGCTTATGAGAAATTTTTCGTGATTAAACAAATCCGAGTACACGTCACCAATCATCTCGATTTGTTTCGAGAAACCGTTATTTGTGTTTCCCAGTGTATTCATTTGCCCTGCTGTGTCATTGTGCCATAAGGTGCAACCTAGATGTGAACTCTTGGCCTCCTTTCCATAATTTAGCAACGTTTCGATATACGAGCGGTAGGCGTAGGTATTGTTTGGTTGTGACACCATCTTCTGATTTAAGTAAACCTCTAATTGTGAGAAAGGCGAGTGCATCCTATTGTTTACCGGTGCTACAACACCTGCGTCAGTAAGTGCTGTATCATCTTGTTTCAGAACTTTAGCTGTAATGTACATGGTCTGACTTAAATCTATGTAATCGTTTCCATTTCCGGGCACTACAAATTCTATTGGGGCGTCATCACTAAGAGCAGATAAGAGCTTGTAAAATATCCATCAGCACCCTCGATACTTGTCTGCTTCGACGGTAAGGCGACCAGATCCAATTCGGATTTGACGTATTCACATGATTGGGCATGTAGAAAAATCATTGTCTTGAAAATATATCGTCGTAAGTAGGTTTCTTCTTCTTAGCGACAACAGCTCTCGGTAGAGACTGGTTATTATCGGCCAGACGTACTCTTTTATAGCCCGAACCTTCCATCATTTTATCGATTTTCTCATCGGCTTTACGTTTAAGATTTCTACCTGCTTCGTGAAATCTTCATGAAACGATTCCTTAACAGGTCGATCCTCTATGGCGTCACCAAGAATTTTAGCACCTGTTCTGAGAGCTTCTTTTCCAATGGCCTTTGCACCAGACTTAAATAACGGTATTATACTTCTAAATTACCACCTAGCCAGCTTCCTATTCCGTGACCACATTGATATGGGGCGCCTCTGTAGATAGATCCAATGCCGTTACCGGCCTAATTCATATAATATGGTTGATAAGGACAAACCATTATTGCGCTTTCTTAAAGTGTAGCTTCAGACACGACGTCCCAAACTCGAATGGCATTGCTGCACCCGTACCTGTTTTTATATTAATCTCGATGTTTTCAAATTCCTGTGTCATCATAGGCATGTAGTGTGTAGGTGAAAAAACCACATCTTTATGACCTCCGTAAGCGTAATTTTCAGAGGTAATATTTATTATACGCATAAGCGGGGATAAAGTATCGCCCACAATTTGCGGTTCAACGATGTCGCAATAAACAAACATCTGCGTTGGTAATCCTATCCATATACTAGCGGGGTGCGGGGGTATTGGTTCCATAGCTATGTTTTGATACGTCCGATAACCCAGCTGTAACGCTAAACGTTGTCAGAATCCGAATAGCGAGAGGAGGTTTTTAATTTCGTAGTGACACGCTTAGTTAGATTATGGTATTCGATTGTTAGCAATTTACTTATTAACTCGTGATTATTTAGCACGTCGGCAATTTCTTCAATGTTGGCATGATTCCCCGAGGTAAAACGTAACACATACCATCCGTACTCGGTATAAATGACTTTCTCGCTGTCGTGTTGGAAATGTGATGCATCCTTTTTTAATATAGTCTCTAACACATCCTCTTCTCCTGCGGGTGCATCAATTCGATAATAAATTAAATTGCCTGTCGCACTTACAGCGGCAAAAAAACAAAGGGTACTGAATTTCCGAAATGCCTACAACCCATGAGCCTGTTAATCTTATTCGTTTTGGCAGTTGTGTAATAAAACTTGACTTCATATTGTCGGGAAAATACGTCATGAAACTATTAATAATATCTTATTTTAATTATAATTATACAATCTAAACGTTTCGATAACACTTAATGTTTATGTTTGAATTTTTCAAATTTGACAAAATTGTTTACTACATCTTTAACAATTTTTAACAAACATTACAACTGACGAAGATAACTGTAAGTGTTATCGAAACGTTTAGATTGTATAATTTAGTACACCTTAAATTCGATATATTATATGTTAATGTGAGTTTACATTTTCATATTACTTAATAAGGTAAGATAAAACTCCATTTTATATATCTCTCAGCTGCGAAGCTAACACCCAGCTATTAAATTTGTCACTGTTTCCACTCCACTTGACCAGGTATTGTTTATATCGTCCGCGGTCCTTCTCAGCTAAAATCTCATCGACTTTGAATAGGTCGTCTTTATCAACCGTAACAACTTGCAACTCCTCCTCGTAAAAGGTACCCGAAACAGGGTCGTTATTAAGATCGCTTATGCCATAAACTGGAGGTCTTCTTTTTATCACTGCACTAATTGTAAAAACTTCCTCGCTCCAGTTCGTTTCATATCCCTTCTCAAAGGTGTACTTAGTTCTGGCGATTCTAACTTGTTCAACGGCGTTATATTTAGGATGACGTGATGTGCTTAAGCCTTTCGCGTACAGGTTATTCCACACTTCCAAAATGTTTTCATCGTTTACAGACGCAGGGGCTATCTTTATACTGGAATAAGGGCTATTGTTGTAAGCAGTCACAAGTTTTTGGAGCACATCAATATACCTGTAAGAATTTTGTAGGTGAAACATCTTTGTTTTCAATGTTTTATTAAATCTTTCAACTACAGGTGCTTTTACATCAGGGTTATTTGTTACATAGAAATTGATATTTTGTTTCTTGAAAAAGTTTTGTACACTGACTGCCACAAACTCCTTGCCTTTATCCGTCTGTAGATTTGCCGATGTATTCTCACTTTCCTTAAAAACATCGGTGAATGGTTCAATTACAGATGCTGCTGTCTTCGTGTTAAGAACTCTTGCGCAGACCCTCTTGCTAAACACCTCAATAACTGTTAGTATGTAGTTGTATCCACTATTGTGTTTACTTAAAGTTTCCATATCGCAAAGATCCGCTTGCCACAGCTCGTAAATGTTGCTCACAATATATTTATTTCGCGGAAACTTTTTTCTGACAGGTTTATGAACCGTATAAGCCTTCTGAGTCTGCAGTTTCACTTCACCATATGTACCCTTTACAGCAAACCCGGCAGGATGCTCTGGATCATAGTATACAGCATCCATGTTACGTTCTCCACGTATCCCAATCTAGTGAAAGTCTTCTTCTTCGAAAGGATCTTCGCGGGGTTTTCCTATATTCACTATCGGCCTCGTAATTCTCACCAATAGTTGTGAGGCTCGGTTCAATGTTTAATGTACGTCGCAAACTGTCACCAGCCGTGTGGGTTTGTAGTTTTTCAATGTCAACGTTTCGTGAACCAGATCGATAATGTTAGAATGAGGGATGATCTCACCTTTCATTGTGACAGTACCCTTTTTATCCCAAAATACACCACCTCCCGCATTCAGTATACGCAAGAAATCCTCACCTTTCTTCCTGTATTAAACAGGCAGTGTTGATACTATCTCGTCGTCTGCCAGACTTTTGCGTTTCGGTGAATCCTTGATATCACAATCATAACCGCTGATTGTTATACTAGCGGGTTGACGTGACTGATTGGAAAAATGTAGATATCTTTGAAGAACCTGATTGTACCGCTGCCATTTGTCATGGTCCGTCATTTTGGTTTTTAATACTTATAGTAGCCATGTCGTTACCCAGCTGCGTTAATATGTTGTTTTGTGTGACATCTGGCGCTTGCAGGCGTTGTATAAAATCTATAGGTAGAATAATCATCTTCTTCAGATTGTGGTCTATAGATATTGAAACAAATTAACCAGAATTCCGCCAAGTATTGGTCCTAACAGGAGCGGTAGAAATGCACCGCCCTTCTGTACGAGAAACTGTTTCTTCTTTTTTATAGATTCACCTCTCTGCGTCAGTCGCCTTAAAGTGTGCTTATGTTGAGAGAGTCGCTGCTTCTGATCAGCTGACAGAGGTACACGACCTTTTAAAATGTGCACACTCGCAAATGCATTCCACCTGCTTACTATTCAGACATTTCAATAAAGCGTCACGTTGACATTTACTTAATCTGGCTAATGCGCACAGGATATCGGTGTTTTCGATTAAAGCGTCTACCATCATATCTAATCATGTAATCTTTATGACTGTGAGGCTTAAACCCTTTTTTCGCTATATATACTCGACAAATACCTTGAGGGCCGAATATGTTTGTCCTATAGCGCAGCACATCCGGTGTATTCTGTTTTAAATCGAACAATAAATATCCGTGCGGATTAGAAGTAGCATCTTGGTACGCTGCCTCTAAAAATTTCGGGTTGTCAGGTGAAATCTGTCTTGCTAATTGCTGTATCTGTGCCCTGTCACGTGGATTCTTAAACAAGATTATGTAATGAGCGTTGAGTGAGATATCTCGCTGTCCACGTCCTTGATGAAATATGTTTTGCGTTAAGAAAAACACGCTTAGATTTCTATGATGACAACCCTTTGTAAAAATATCAACCACCGAACCGTTAGTCTCGCGCATTAGATCGTCAATTATTATTAAGACCGGTTTTTCTCCTTCAAATTGTTCCATATCAGGTAATCCTTTCTGAAATTCCACTGAGAGATCTTTGAATAATGGTTGCCATTCGCCGTAAAACCAGATAATTTTTTCAAAAGCTGTATCGCACACAGTTTCATCACGTAGGTGAAATCATTTTAAATGTATGTTGTAAATAACAAACACAGTTTTGTATATAAATTCATATAAGGTCGCTCTAAGTAGTGTGCGAAAGTGAAAGGTGAATATCAACTGTCCATAAGTAAAAACACAAAACGTATAAAACTGTATAAAATATTCCAATATGTAGCTTAGTTCTCCAACGCTGTTATTATTCGAACAGTTGAAAGAAAACCACATCTGAAGGTATGCGTATTATTTTTTAATATGTTTTACTTGATATTGTTCACAAATATGCCAATAAAGATTTTAATGTGTTATTATAGGGGGAGGCTGTCATAAAACCAACCACCTCTGTATCAGCTCTTATTCTACCCGATCTCTACCCATTATTTCGTTAATTACATAAAGGTGTGTGACCAAATCAGTCTTTGAACTGTAAGCTGGTTTCAGCAAACTGTAAGACATGATTGATTTATTGAGATTGATCTGATTGATTTGGTCGAGAGGTGGGGGAGAGAGAGAGAGAGAGAGAGAGAGAGAAAACACTCGCTAGTTTAAAAATACACAACTACATGGCGCTAAGAATCAATTTTAACTCAAAGGAGGCCGGGGCGCAGACCCTTATACAAGTCTTGGCTTAAAGTTAGCATTAGGGCCACCTTATTAGAATACAAATTTTTATTCTTCAACCTTATCCTTCAACAATTCCTGCCCAGAGATTTACGCTGAATTTATATTGACAGCGACCTTCTTCTTCTTGAATTAGATTAGGATTCTGCCCAATTGTGGAAATTATGGAAATTAAAGGTGCCACCTCTAGTAAAACAGGCTTCGTCCGTAAAAAGAATCCGAGTAACAGTCTAAGGATCAATAATTGACAATATTCTCATCTAGGTAATAGATCTGTCCGTCAAGGTTCTTGAACATTTTAAATGTGGTAATCAATTGTTCAGCAAGTGTTCAGTGAACAGCATTTTTAGAAATATTCAATGGAGAAGCGACGCGTCTAGTGCTTGTAGTTGGATTATCCTCAATAATTTCCAATATGCGCTCTTCTACCGGAACAGTTATAATTAGACGCTGGCGTCCGGAATTTGTGTTCCATTACAAAAAACGACCTGTGGAAGCAAAAGTGGTAAGTCGGTTGATGTCTATTTGGAAATCTTTCTAAATATTATCTTGCTGCAGCTCGAGAATTACCTCGACATTCGCCAAATACAAAATGCATATCAGTTAATTCTGAATACGAGTAACGTTCCATCATAAATAACAATAAAATAATAAACAGGAACACGTTTTACTGAAGTAGGTAAGAACTTTTGACAATTAACTAATTTTGATTTGTCTTGAAATCTCAGCCTTTCTACCAAATGAATTATCAAATAAACACGAATCAGTTCTTGCACAATAAAAATTATTTTTCAAAAACAATAATAGTTATTGGTATTACAAGGTCAGGAAATGGGTGTTTGCGAGTACGAGTAAACTGCAAATGTATGAGTACTCACGAAGTATTGTATGGCAGAGTGATACACAAGATTTTTTGTGCCGACCTCAACAATTGTTATTAAAATCAATAAACAAAATTATTGTACTTTTTAAAATTTCATACCTGTTGAAATTAAGTCGGCCATACTGACAACTGACAGTAATCAATATAACCTAAAAAATACATTTTTTTGACTTTATAATAATTTATGGATGTAATTTGTAGTTTATAAGGAACTAACACGGGCACAATAACAGATGAGTACACGTACATGGTAACGCGATTAGGTTTTGTGTTATGTCAAATGTCGATTATGTCGAATATTCTATCGGGTCTGTTACTGCAACGAATACTAACTGTAATTTAGTATTATTATTGCCGCTTTAGGCCGGAAAACGCAATGTGTCCGGACGCATTTGTGGTCTGCATACGCCCTATTACAGAACGAAGGCACAACAAACAGTCAACAGGAACACGTTTTACTTAAGTAGGTAAGAACAAAAGTTCTTACCTACTTAAGTAAAACGAAACAAAACAAAATTAGTTAATTATCAAAAATAATTAACTAATTTTGTTTTGTTTTGAAGACGCAGCCTACTACTAAATGGATAATCAAATAAACACGGATCAGTTGTTGCAGAATACAAAATATTTTTCAAATTTTCTCGAGAACCGTCGATTTTAGAAGAAAAATTTAAGAGACAACATTCCTTTATTCCAAAATGCATTACCAAAATAAAGCAGAAAAATTTAAATTTATTTTGCAAAATAATTTTTTTAAGGGTTGAAGGTTGACGTCACTGCTGAACGGATAGTTCTAGTGATGCGATTTTTTTGAAATTGATTTCAAATTTTGACTTGTATAAGTCAAGCAGACTGTATAAAAATCAATAAAAAAGATGTATAATTTAATGCGATAAAGTGATTTTTCTACACTTTAAATTGAACTTTGAAAGCGTATAACTTTTTAAGTGTGAATTTTTACCTGTAAAATTTAATTCCAAAAATAATTCGTCAAAGACCAAAAATTAAAACACGAGATGTGAAATGTTGCTTATACCTATTAATTAATTAAACGCGTCTGTTCATCGGATCCACCGCGTCGCGTTTTACTTCGTTCGCTGCTCATGTAAATATTAAATCTAATTGGTGGAACCTTTGCCCCCCGCGACAGTCCAGAAACGTTTCGCGTTTTAAGCTGGCTCGTGTTCACATGCTTTTTATCTGGTGGCAATGCTTAAACCTAATAATTAATTAAACACGCCTGCTCATCGGATCCCCCGCGTCACGTGTTTGCTTCGTTCACTATTCATGTAAATATAAAATATAATTGGTGGAACCTTTGCCCCCCGCGACAGTCCAGAAACGTTCCGCGTTTAAATCTGGTTCGTGTGCACATGAAATCAATGCACTTTGTTATCGAATCGGATTATGTTCACGAAGTATGACGTGATTCTCGAACTCTGATAGCATTAGCGTGCAATATTTAAAGACAATTCTTCACTATCTTTCGAAAAGTCTCGGTCGTCCAAAACCAAATTTATTAATTACGAATGTAACTAAATGCAAAAGTCGTGATTATAAACGAACTTTTAAAATAGGAACTTATGAAAAACAGGACTGGTTATGCGGGTGTGGTGTTAGTAATAGTATTTACTGTTTTCTGTGTTTATTATTTGGAAGTGATGAAGCATCAGAATGAACAAAACCCGGCGTTAAAGATTTAGTACATTTATCCAAAAAATAAAAAAGCATTAACATTCAAAGTCACATCTATCTGCTAAATTAGGATTTAGTTTATTAGGTAAACAAGATATTCGGCAACAATTAGATAGTGCATACCGATTAAGCATAGAAAACATAATGCAAGTAAACAATAATAGGTATGTCTTATCTAAAATTATAAACTGTATTAAATTTTGTGGTGATTTTGAACTTGCTCTCCGTGGACACCATGAACAAAAAGATTCATTAAACCCTGGTATATTTAGAGGCCTCATAAATGTTTCTGCCGAATTGGACGTAGCACTGAGGATCATTTGCAGCAACCTACCGTGCTTTAAGACACGTCAAAAGACATTCAAAATGATTTATTAGAATGTATGCTTTCCGTGTGTCAGGCACATATATATATCATGGGCTTTTATAAAACCAAACGAACACGATGCAGTATCCTTAGCTGGCTGCATAGAAGAAACTTTAAATTATGCTTTAAAAATTCTGATCAGTTAATTTCCCAAAGTTATGACAGAGCAAGTCTCATGAGTGGCGTGCATGGTGGTGTACAAAAACTATGTTTAAATATGCCTATTATATTCATTGTTATGCGCATCAATTGTATTTAATAATGTCTCAGGCAACAAGCATAAATACAAATGCTCGTATATTTTTTTCTGATTTGAGTGATATTACCAATTTTTTTGTAAATTCTCGACAAACAGTTGCCGTATCATATGAAGTGGCTGGAAATAGGATTCCTAGAGCATCTGCTACAAGGTGGCACTTTAAAATTAGAACTGTTAACATTGCATTGGAAAACAGAGAAGTACTTATAGAGTGTATGGAAAAAATACAATCCACATCCAGACAATCTGATACCATCAGAAAGACAGGTGCACTTTTAAGGTTATTGAATGACCTTAAATTTGTTTTTTGGTTGACAATGTTTCATCATGTAATGCCTCACGGTGGTATTTTATATTCCCAGATGCAAAAAAGGGCTATTGATTCCATTAGCATAAAACGATGCATTACTGAATTTGAAAAAAATATTGATGAAAGTCAAGCTAGGTAAAGAAGGAAGATAGATGAGACAAACTGTACAAGTTAAGGAAGTATGTGACACCATAATTGCAGAAATAAAAAGAAGGTTTTGGTTCACAGGCCATTTGGAAATGGCACACTTATTTTCGGTGGAAAATATTGAAATACATTCATCAGATTTTCCTATGCTACATTTAAATTCAGCAATTCGAAACTTTCCATTTTTATATAAAAATAAATTAAAGACAGAATTGGAAATAATATACAGAAGTACAGATTTTAGAGAAGTTTCCGGAGCAGTACACTTACTTAAATTTTTAATTGAATGTAATTTGCAAACAGATTTGTCACAAACATTTTCAGTGCTACAGAAGCGGAACGTTGTTTCTTCACATTAAAGCGAATACAAATTTTCCTTAGAAGTACAATGGGTCAAAATGGACTAACGCTCTCGCAATGTTATCTATTGAGAAACAAAGGATTCAAGAAATTCCCAATTTTAATGAATTAGTCATTGAAGAATTTATCTCAAAAAAGAACAGACGACTTCATTTTCAATACAAAAGGTGTTTGTGGAATATAAAAACCATGATACATTTATCTATAAAAACAATAGTTTTGCGAGGCTGAGGTACTCAGGGAGGTAAGTTACTTAACTTCTAATTACTTAATAAATTCCTTTAATTTCTACGATCTTATAGTCCAAAATAAATCTCTTTGGGCGTGGCTCCCAAAAAATCTTTCGCCTGCGGCGATTTACTAGCGACACTCTCTTTTAGTCTAAAGTTGTGCACTCCCAAAGTATTAAACCACGCACCGCCACTGGTTTAAAGAAATTTTCGCCGTGTGAAAAGTAACTGTCTTTCCGCTAAATGCGTCCTTGTCTAGTGATTCTAAAGGTTCAATATAATATTCTATATCAGTTATTAATTTGGTAACAGGTAGATCCTTCTATCATGTTTAATTGAAAAAGAAAGACTTGAAGCAAGGCAATTTTCAACAATGTCAGGTAATTGTGTATCTCGTCAAATTTACAAGTAATTGTGTTTTATCTTTAATGATATTATTCCGTGAGATTCCAATTTTTTTAATTTCTTTATTTGGTTTTGCTTGCTTCTCTTAAAATGAAATTCATAAAGATGCTCATTATACCTGCAAATTTTTGAAAAAATTCAGTTACGTTAGGCTTAATACTGTTAATTCTGTGATTAATCTCAGTTGTCAAAGATGTAATATTCCAAATTGTGATTCTTATTTCTAAATTTAGTATTGACTTTCAAAAATTATACAGTTAGAGCACAATAAAATAATTAAACAGATATATAACATTTAAAAAACTAGTAGTAATAATTATTTGGCTCCAAAACTTTATGGGTTACCAAAATTACATAAGTATATGTCTTGTATCAGTTCCAAAACTTATAACCTCGAAAATACCTGTCAACTATTTTAACCCAGTTATCACCAGAATTTTCGTATAATTTAGTAAACTCGTACAGTTTAATTAAACGTATTAGTACGCCCAAACTTCCAAAACACTCTGTTTTAATTTCTTTGGATGTACCTGAACAATTAGTTTTACAAGCAATTGATATTAAATAAATAAAAATATCATCAGATTACATAAATTTAATTCATTAGTTTAATTACATATACATGTTTCCGTTTGTAAGCCATATATATATATATATATATATATATATATATATATATATATATATATACAGGGTGTATTTTAAACTCACCGACAAACGAAAACTGGAGATTCTATGATTCAAAGTAAAACAAAAATTATCATAAACGCTTTTCCGAAAATGCTTCCTAACCGAGATACAGGTTGATTAAAAAATAATTTTTTTAAGATTTTTTTAAGATTCCTCAAAAACTACAAAAGATATTACACTGAGATTTGGTACATCTAAATGTCTTATTAAGTACAATTAATCAGGTGAGTTGGAGTCAACTGGCTCCATCCAGTAGCGTAGAATATGTTAAGTTAATCACTTTAAGTAAAAAAAAACGCACGTCCCTGCTTTTTTTGAAGAAATATTTTTTGTTAAATTCAACATTTAATTCTGCAAATAAAATCATACCTAGTATTTTTTCGATTCGGCACCCGTTTTTTAAATATTTTGCATTAACATAAACGACTACATTATTCAGTAATAACCAAATTATATAAATCATAGATTGCTTTGCATTTGACAGTTACGTATCTTATGTTTGCTAAAATAGTTGTATTTACGCGAGTTTTGTAATTCATTGTTTGTGTCTAATTACTGTGAAAAAATAAATTATTCCAAACGGGAACTGGTCGATATGCATTTATGTTATGGTAATACTAATTGCAATGCTCGTGCAGCTGCTCGACTTTATGAACAAAGATTTCCAAATAGAAGACATCCGCATCATACTACGTTTAGAACCGTTCATCGTAACTTGTTAGAGTATAGAAGTTTAAAAGGAAAGAAAAATTCCGGACGAAATGCTCGTGTACCAGTTGTGATTGAGGAACAAGTTTTAGATAGAGTTTATGAAAATTCATCAATAAGTACTCGTGAGTTAGGTTTAGAATTTGGTGTGTCCCATTGCTAGTCTTGGAAAGTTTTACGAGAACAAAATTTACATTCCTTTCACCTACAAAAAGTGCATGCTGAAGATGTACAATTTATTAGAAACTTATTGACCACGGATGAGTCCCGAAATGGAATAATAAGCTTGCATAATTCCCACAAATGGTTAGATGAAAATCAGCATCCAACTGTAGCTACAGCTCACCAACATAGATTTAGCGAAAATACTTGGATAGGTATACTAGACGATCACCTAATCGGACCTATCCGTTTTCCTCAAAGACTTACTGGCGAATTCTATTTAAATTTTTTGAGAGAAGATTTGCCAGAATTGTTTGACGACGTACCCTTAGATATTAGAATGAACATGTATTTCAGGCATGATGGTGCACCACCACGTTCTACACGAAACGTCAGAGAATTTTTAAATGCATGGTTCCCTGGACGCTGGATTGGACGAGGAAGTGAAGTACCGTGGCCGGCACGATCGCAGATTTAAACCCATTGGATTATTTTGTGTGGGGGTATCTGAAAACGCGTGTCTATTCCGTTCAAAGTGATAATCGAGAGCAACTTTGGAATCGCATACAGATGACATGCGATGAGATTAGGGCTATGCCACAAATTTTTCAACGTGTTAGGTTTCATTTGCTAAGAAGACTACAAGCTTGCATTCAAAAGGAAGGAGGACATTTTGAACAATATGTATAAAAATAATTATTATTTTGTTTTTCATTCCTTCAATATCTCTGTAATAATGTACCTAATAGTTAACTGCGTTATTTTTTTGTAAAATAAAACAAATTTTGATTTTTATTGAATAATGTGGTCGTTTATGTTAATGCAAAATATTTCAAAAACGGGGTGCCGAATCGAAAAAATACTAAGTATGATCTTATTTGCAGAATTAAATGTTGAATATATCAAAAAAATATTTCTTGAAAAAACCCAGGGGCGTGCTTTTTTTTACTTAAACTGATTAACTTAAAATATTCTACGCCACTGGATGGAGTCAGTTGACTCAAACTCACCTGATTAATTGTATTTAATTAGACATTTAGGTGTACCAAATCGCAGTGTAATATCTTTTGTAGTTTTTGAGGAATCTTAAAAAAAACCTTGAAAAAGTATTTTTTAATCAACCTCTATCTCGGTTAGGGAGCATTTTCGGAAAAGCGTTATGATCATTTTTGTCTTATTTTGAATCATACAATCTCCAGTTTTCGTTTGTCAGTGATTTTAAAATACACTCTGTATATATATATATATATATATATATATATATATATATATATATATGTATATATGAAAGTACAGTCCCGTATTTTTGATAACCAAAGATGTATTGACATTCAACTTTCACATTTTATAGTTATTTATTGTTAATCTGTGATACCTGGATGTGGGGCTTTGTCAATTTACATGTTATACCACCGACTATTAATAATAGTCTACTAACAAACTGGGAAATTTTGCGAAAACATGTAAAACTATACAGAATGAATAACTGACTGAAATGTAATTTTTCTCAATTTTTTCAAATGCAACACCCTGTATATTTTTTCACATTTCAATTCCCCGTTAAAGTAGATACTAATTGATAATAGGTTTCATAGCCATAAGATGGACCCTTCTTGAGATTTTGACACTTTATTTGAAAATATTGACAAATAAAACAAAATCCAGAACAAATAAGAAAATACGAATGGCAAATAAATTCTTCAACTGATAGGAAAACTTATTTGATAACTAAACAATAAACTAATTCTCTACACCTCAAAATAAGTAGAACAAGTAAACATAAACAATAAAACCATAAATTCAAATTAAATGTTCAAAATACTGACCACGCCTAGCAATTCGCTCGGTAAACGAAAAATTCACTCGCAACAATATTATAGGCGAAGTGGATTAAAAGGCAACTCTAATTCTATTTTTCATATCTTCGCTTGTGGTGGGAGGATGTTGGTAAACTTTTCCTTTGACGTAGCCTCAAAGAAAGAAATCAAGGGGCGTAAGATTTGGTGATCTGACTGGCCAGTTTTACACACCACCTTGTCCTATCCACCTCATCGGATAATTTCTATCGAGATTGCATAGTGTGGAGGGGCGTCATCCAGTTGAAACCAAATCATACGAATATTATCTACCTCGATATTTTCCAAAAGCTCGTTTAAATCATTTTCCAAAAACTGTAAATATCTTTTTCTAGTAATACTCCCACCAAATAAAAAAGGACCAACCACATTAAAATTGATTATACCACCCCACACATTAACTGACCATCGATGCTGGTAATCAACAACTCTTAAGATGTGTGGATTAGTATCTGAATAGTGATGATAGTTGTGTGTATTAATATTGCCATTATTGTGCAAAGTTGCCTCATCCGTAAATAGAATGTTATTAAGAAAATTGGCTTCTTCACTTACTTTAGTAGTTTACTCGTTGGCAGAAAGATTCATGATTTTGAAAATCTATTTCACTTAAAGCTTGATGTTGTTCGATATGATAAGGATGCAATTTGTTTTTTGTTAATAAAGCTGCAAACTGTATTTCTATCTAGGTCTAGGTGTGTACTTAGCTCTCTGGTACTAATTTGCGGATTTTCTATAAGAGATGCCACAACTTGAAACTCAATTTCTTCATTTGGGCTTGTTTTGCGCGCTTGGGATAACACACACTTCCAGAATTTATAAATCTCTCAGCTACATTCATATACGATTCTTTCCGCGGCTGTCTTCTCTCTGGGTATCGTTCACAGTACAAACGGGTAGCCAACAAAGCATTTCTTTAGCTTCGCCGTAAATAAACATCATATCGACCATTTCTTCTTTGGAAAAATTCATTTTATACAAAAATTGAGAAAACGACAATCCCAAAACACAAACTAATGGAAGAATATTTTAGTGATTATAAAAACATCAAAACAATAGATGCAATTGGTCGTCATTATTACGAGCGCCTACCCTATCTGATTTGTTTTGTTGAATTCTATTGTCCTAGTAAATTTGTATTTTAGAATATTTTAACGTAAAAGCGCCAATATCTCAAGAAGGGTCCGTCTTATGACTATGAAACCTGTATCAATTAGTATCTAGTTTTCACGAGGAATCGAAATGTGAAAAAATATACAGGGTGTTGCATTTGAAAAAATTGAGAAAAATTACATTTCGTGTAAGTTAATCATTCTGTATAGTTTTACCTGTTTTCGAAAAATTTCCCAGTTTGTTTGTTAGTAGACTATTATTAATAGTCGGTGGTATAAACAGATTTACAAATTCTTGGTGACAACGCTCGCATCGTGGTTACTAAGTTAACTCTATTTTGATACTAAAGTGACGATATCTGCAGAACGGTTATTGATACAGATACAAATTTCGATACGTTTATTCTAAATGTAACAGTCAATCCAAAAATGCAAACATATACAGGGTGTTCAATTTAAAAAAAACACGGGTTTGGGTTGGCAAATTTTTGTCAATCACCCTGTATATACCTAAATATTTTTAGAATGTAGGTCCAATGATCGTGTATTACCACACCAAAATTGGGTTTTATATCTCTAATAGTTAAGGAGAAATCCTCCGATCACGCAGTATACACCTCCTATATATATATATATATATATATATATATATATATATATATATATATATATATATATATATATATATATACACGCAACGTGCCCAAGATGAGGATGAATAGCGTTGGGGAACTTGAAAACGGTAAGAGATACGATTTTCGTGTTCGTCTGAATTCCTTTGATCGCACAACTTTCGTAATTCTTCTGTTTCAATGTATGACAGGAGTTCCTTAGGAACTGGCGAATCCTTCAGACCGAGCCTTTGAGGCGTGCAGAACATAGCTTCATAGGGACCAGTTTGATTGCCTTGCACAAATCACAGCCCTTCAGACCATTTTGTTGTGCTTTGGTCAGCCAACTATATAACCAGCATGTCCCTTACATCTTCAATATCTCTATATGGACCTTTGACTTTACGAATAGCGAGGTTTTTCATGGACTAGCTTCATTCCGGGCTACACTTCAGCAAGATTTCTTTTGCAAATTCTCTGTTATTGTCACTTGGTAAAATCATGCGACAAATAAACAGAAAATACCTAATAAGTGATAGGCAACTTCTTCAGCCGTCTTTGTTTTCAATGCTCGTAGCACGGTGAATTTTGTTAAATGATCCTGATAATTGAGGATAAAACGAAAATCTTCGTCTGGTTCACTTTGCACGTAAATTAGATCTACTTAACAACGCGAATTCATTTCATTTGTTATAACTGTCCATTAAACCCTTTTCGTTGTACTTCCTTTTTTCATTAATACTGCTTGCAAAGTAATAAATAATTTGAATTAATTGCCGTGTAATGTTACAATATTTTTTCTGCAGTCCATAATAAGAGAATATAATTAGATCTTATTTCCGCTGAAAAAACTGCGAAAAAATAACAAAAAACTCGTTTTCTCTTATGGTCTTGCCTCTACGTGAGCGGAATGAATAATATCAAATAATTCGTCAGTCGTGCAGAAATATCGCAGCTCAGCAGTTTCGTCCGTTCTATTCTCTATCAGCTTTTCGGTTGCACCAATTTTTAAAATATCGTAAGTTTTTAATTGTTGCCTTTATTTCGAAGAGATTGTCTCACCGTCACTTTTACAAGCTTTTGCTGCCTTTACCTCTGTTAGTATTTGATCGTATCTTTCTCTTGTAAAAATACTGCTACGATCATTGCTATCGCATGCTATTCTTTGCAGAATTGCTTCTGGTTCAGTATATATAATATACATATATATATATATATATATATATATATATATATATATATATATATATATATATATATATATATATATGAAACAGCGTTACAAAATGCACCTAAAAACCTTTAGTTTGGTATAGATATGTAAATGACGTATTTCTTATTTGGAGACATGGAGAAGAAGCACTACATGCATTTTTTATTTTTATAAATGGTATGCATCCTAGCATCCAGTATGAAACGAATTTGAGATCCTGATTTTTGGAAAGATGAATATAAATATTTAACAAAATCCTTGTAGGATATTCACGTATTGATATTAATAATCTTATTACACCTGCTAATGTTGGTACTGTTTTTCTTCCATTTATAACTCATGTTACAGATAGAATCGGAAAAATCCTAATGAATCACGGCATTTGAACTGTTTTTAAACCTACAATTAAAAAACATTTAATAAAATACTTACCTTTTTTTGGTTTTTTAATGGTGTATTTTAAATTATACAATCTAAACGTTTTGATAACACTTACAGTTATCTTCGTCAGTAGTAATATCTATTAAAAAGTTGTAGAAAAAATCTTGTCAAAGTTGAAAAATTAAAACATAAGGTAATTATGTAATTATTTAAGGTCGCCTCAAATGTTTCAAACCCATTATCAGCTTCCGGAGTGTGTACATTATCTTGTTCATGTGAAAAAGTATACATTGAACCCACAAAACGTAGCTTTGATACAAGACGTAAAAACATATGAGATGTAGATTAGGTCAACCAGAGAAATCTGAGGTATCTGAACATGCTTTAAATAATTTAAATCATGACATTAGATTTGATAACAAACTCATTACCATGTTCGTTTACAACGTGATGCTGTTGAGATACGTAGACATCCTAAGAACTTCAATAGACAAGAAGAAAATCTCGGTTTAAGTAAGTTTTGGCATTTTATAATTACAAAAAAATTAGATTTGACTGGATTATTTTAATTGATGTCAAGCTTCTATTTGCGAATGATCTTATCGATTTCAACGCACGCATGCACTCACGCACCCACGCACATACGCATACACGCAAACACACACACACACACACACACACACACACACGCACGGACACACTGTCACGTGTGGTTAAAATCTACCGATGATTCTTTGTTTTATCGAACTTTAGGATATTCATTCCGCGAATGGAGTATAGATTATTAAAATTGGACATTTTAGAGTATACATTTTGGAAGTTTTAATTTTAGTTACCATTTTTATGTTGTTTGAAAATATCTGGATTTATTACAAATTAAAATAGAATTTAGTATCCCACTTCTGTGAACGTTGTATAGTTTTTTTTTTGTTTGTCATTATTAGATAGAAGTTTAAATTACATTTCATGTCCACACGTTGATATGTATGCTTTAGTAAAAAAGATTTATAGGGGAGTTTATTAGTTTTTGTAATGTAGTTGGTAATCGTATTAACCCTTAATTATAGTTAGTTGAGTTAAATTGTGTCATTGAAAAATTGTTATTTTGTATTAAACATAGTTCACAGATTTAAAAGCATTTGGCGACGGAAAGTCGGTGTTCAGTTCGATAAACTTTATTTTAAAAGACAAAGAGGTTGATCGTTATTATACGTTAGTTTAGGGTCGATTGTTCAAAGGTTTCACTTGACGAAAATAGCTCATGTTAAAGTGTGATTTGTTTTAAAGTGGAATGATGTTATGACGTAATTTTTCCTAAAAGCGTTTCATTTTTACCGCGTTTTACAATTTGAAGGAATGATTTTTTATGATTGGTTATTCTTCGTGAGATTCATTATGGCTGAAACTGAAAGATGCGCGTGTCAGTCTTAGTTGAGATGTAAAAGATTCAAGTTTTTTTTTGAAGAATCGTTCACTTCCGGTATCATTGCATCGCGTATCGTTTATCAGAAGTGACATTGTTTTCGTGTTCTTAGAATTGGATCTAGTGTTTATCGTTAGTGCTGATCCCTAATTCTTTTGGACTATTTAGCGCATTTATTGTAAAAAAGTTCAAGTTATATGTTAGTTACATTCGCGCGCACAGTTAACCCCAACGAATGATAAACTTGCTGTAAATAGATAACGCTTTAATAAGTTTGGTGTAAATAAAAGCAAGGAACGCTTGTACATAAAGTAATATTTGTGTGTATATACTTTAAACCAGTTAGTTGGAAAGGAGATCGAAGTATATGGTTTTTGACTTAAAGATTCTTCTTTACTGAAGTTTGTGTAAATATGAGTTAAAAACCGAGGAGATTAACAAGTATTGGTTTCCGTCTATCAAACACCGAAAAGGTCAGTTGCCGAACATTGCCGTTACCGTTGTGAGAAGTAAGGATAAGTTACGATTGATCGTTTTGTTATGCGAGTGAAGGTAACTATTTTTCTGCGTTTACCTTTTTTTTTGGTTGGTGGTTTTAATAAAGTGTTTATTTGTATCTGTATAGGCGGATGAATATGCTTCTTGCTTATCATTTTTTTCATAGTCCTTCAGACATTTTATTCCGTTGAAGTGTATGTATCATATTGTGCAGTGTTTTATTTTGTTTATGCTATCAGTAATATTCATGAAGGTGTTATTTAAAATTAAGATATTAACATAAGGTTGTGGGAATTTGAATCTTACAAGGCATTCCAAATCAGTTTGCTATAAATGTTAGATAAGGAATTTTACATAATAATAATATTTAATGTTTTGGGACAGTACGTTGGATGGTTGATTTTATTCATGTGTGATCTTATTGTAATATACGAATAGTGTTAAGAAATTATTTCGTTTCTGTTTAATAGTATTGTAATCTCATTCCTTTCTCACAACGCTACAGTACTTACGTTTGATCAAAATTTAAAAGATTAGATATTTTATTTTCATTCAAGTTACCGAATAACTAATACATTTTATGAGAATTCTGAATTTAGAAGTTTAAAAGTGACGACCATTTTAATATAAGTTTTAAGATATAACGTAACGTAATTATAAAGTAAATATATCGTTAACCTATCAGCTGGCTTATTTGCACGCCAATGCTTATTTTGCGAGTATTCGCAAATATTTTGAAGAATTATAGGCATCAACTTACCGGATGAATTCACCGTTTTACCTGATTTGCGACAAATGGTAAGCAAATTTCTTTGTTTGTTTGGAAATTTAGCTGTGAATTTTTCGCATTTAGGTATTACAACCCCTATTTTGACATTAATTAAATTATGGGACCGGTATAAATATGTGATCGCATTTTGTTTATTTTTGTGTTGTAACGCATTTTCGTTTTGAATTGAATAATTCATTACCGAATTGACCAGCTACGTTGGTTGTTGAACAAGTAATTTTACGTTGAAGTTTACCGCAATGTATAATAGGTTTTGAGTTTAGTTATCGCAATGTTGCAGATGTTAAACGAAGCTTAAGATTTTATTAAAGTCCTTGCATAGATATTTTTTTGAAGTAGAATTTTCGGTAGTAATAAGTAGCGAGTGAACATGTTGGTTTCCGTTAGACCATTATTTTAAGATCTAGTGTTCAAGAGGTACAACCTTTGTGACACGTTTTTTCTTGGAGTAATAAATAAGAACCCCGCCAATACCACTGCGCTATGTCGGTTTTTTTACCTTTACGCTCTAGTAAGTGTTTGGCTCGTAACAACACTTACAGACACAGTTGTAAAATGATGTAATAAGTCGATTTAGCGGTTGTAGAAAAGTTTTATGAAATTTGCGGATCGGGACTCCCAACGTTGTGTGAGTGTGTGCGTGCGTGCGTACGTGCGTGTGTTCCTGCGTGCGTGTATGTGCGTACGTGCGTGTGTGTGTGGGTGTGTGTGTGGGTGTGGGTGTGTGTGTGTGGGTCTGTGTGTGTGGGTGGTGTGTGTGTGTGTGTGTGTGGTGTGTGTGTGTGTGTGTGTGTGTGTGTGTGGTGTGTGTGGTGCGTGCGTCGTGCGTGGCGTGCGTGCGTGCGTGGTGCGTGCGTGCGTGTGTGTCGTGCGTGTGCGTGTGTGTGTGTGTGTGTGTGTGTGTGTGTGTGTGTGTGTGTGTGTGTGTGTGTGTGGTGTGTGTGTGTGTGTGTCTATGTATGTATGTATCCACGATAACTCCAGAACGAAAAGACGCACGTACTTCAAATTTCGTATTTAAGCTTGTTTTTCTCCTGGAGCGGATTAGATTTTGGAAGAAATGCAGCGGTGGAGAAGAGGATTAATTAGGGGCATGTTTATATTTTAAAAATATAAAAATACCAACATATAGATCTTAAACATATCAATTAATTATGTTGTATGCAATGTAATTTAGCGGCAAAATTTCCTAAGGTAAAATTTAAGTTTTCAATATCTGAATAAGGATTAATTTTATAAGAAAATGTGTAGAAATATTTTTTAAAGAAAATTTAATTTTACATAACTTTTCTTTACAATGTTTCTTAATATAAGTAAACTGAGTCTAAAAACTAATTAAATAGGATTGAAAATGCTTAAATTGCATTATGGGTATTTTATAGAAGCGTGAGGCTTTAGAATTCTTTAATTTAACGTATATACATTTGACATAGATTTTTGTTTCTGTTTGTACAATGTTGCTTGTTTTCGTTATGAACGTATTAAAATATCTGATGTGGAACACCACACGACCTTCCAACCTACAAAATGTAAATTAAAAGAAATGAACTAATTTAGTAACATTTTTTTAGGATAGAAAGGTATTTTTATATCTCTGAAATATGCAGCTGTTTTAGAAATATTTGATAAAAACCGAAAACTACCCCTAATAAATCCCACCTCCTCTCTGCCTGTGAATTTCTCTCAAAATCTAATCAGCTCTAAATCAAATCAAAACAAGCTTAAATACAAAATTTTAAGTACGTAGGTATTTTCGTTCTGAGTTATCGAGGATAATATCGCACGCATGCACGCACCTACACACCCACACGCCCACACTCCCCCACGCCCACACACCCACACACGCCCACACGCACACATGCACACACGCACATACGCACGCACGCACACACGCACGCCCGTCTTCAGATAAGGAAGAGAAGCTTAAGTGTTGACGAGAGTAGACGTCGCACGCGCTGATTTATAATTAACGCTTAGAATATTTTAGTGCGGGAGTTTGTTTATGAAAATCGTAATGTGTGCAGCGTACACGTAGAACGACTGCAATAACCTTTGGTGGGATTGATACATAAATAAACCAAGTAGTAAATTGAGGGTTGAAGGAAAAACTATTTTATATTATTTTTCTTCATTAAATTAAATGTGCTTATACAGATCTGAAAATTAAACAACACACACACGCACGCACGCATGCACGCACACACGCACGCACGCACGCACACACGCATCCACACACACGCGCGCGCACACAGACACACACACACACACGCGCGCGCGCGCACACACTTACATGGCCGATCATGGTGAAACTTGACCAAAAGTTATAAATGAGCTAATAAGTCGATTTAGCGATAGTGAAAAAAAATCGATTTCATAACCTTCTATACCTTAATACCGTATATACAGTGAGTCCCAGAAGTTAGGTCTAAATTTATTTAAAGTTCAAGGTTTAGTTTTTGGAGAAACGCTCGGACACGTCGACTTTTATTTTTGACTGCGGTTTTTTTAGTGGTAAAATTTTGTATATAGAGTGGCCCAAAAATTAGTTACAACCACCAACTTGATTTTGTCAAATGGAAACACCTGTTTTTATTTCATTTTCTGAATTCTGCTTTGAATTCTCAGTAAATGTCCTATACCTATAGTCAACAGATGTCGAGATATTTACAAAAAAAAATAAATGTTGTCTTTATAAAACTATCAAGAACACTTGCAAAATAATCCTCTCCAAGGTGATCCATAAACAATAGGTACATGTTTTCTTTCTGTGTGGTTATCTCAAATCACAAGTATACGTCGACAGTCCAAACAATCTGGAGATATTGCAAGAGAAAATCAGAAGAGGAGTGCGTGCCATAACTCCAAAAGTGGTTAAAAACGTGCAAAGAGAGTTTATTCATCGCCTTGGCTATTGTCAAGCCGCAAATGGTGTAGATTTTGAACATTTGATTTGATTTGTTGTGTTTTTTTAATAAATTGTTCCTTTTGACAGAAAACAAAGTCCGCCTTCCTTGATATGGTCTTAATTGTTGATACGTTCAATTGTAAATTCCTCGAGATCTATTTACTTTAGGTATAGGACGTGGTATATGAGATTTACTCAGAATTCAAAGCAGATTCAGAAAATGAAATAAAAAACAGGAGTTTCCATTTGACAAAATCAAGTTGGTGGTCGTAACTTATTTTTGGGCCAACCTATATTCAAAATTTTGCCACTAAAAAAACCGCAGTCAAAAATAAAAATCGACGTGTCCGAACGTTTCTCCAAAAAGTAGACCCTTGAACTTTAATTGAATTTATACGTAACTTCTGGGACTCACTGTATATGTAGGTTGGAAAGTAAAATTGGGATGCATAGAATCCTAAAAAATTATTATTAAAATTATTTCATTTCCACGTTCTAGGTTGGAAGGTCATGTGTTGTTCCACACCAGATCTAAATTGCGATAGTGTCCTGTTTTTCCGTATTACGTGAGCCGAATTGTTTAAAAATTTAGTAAAATTTTTTCCGTGCATAGACTTGATAGTTTTATTTCGTTTTTTAAATTGTGATAATGCCCTGCATTGACTTAACAAATTTCGTCTACGTCAATAATGTCCCATTATTTAAATCCATGTACATAAGTTCACTTTAAAATTACGTGCCTGTTAGTTGTTTGATTTTTGTTGATTGTTGTAATGTATTAAATATTAATTTAAATAATTATTTTTTTATTTAAATGTTAGGTATAATTTCATATAAAGTTAATATTTGTTTAATAAAGACTAGAATACTTAGGATAGTAATAATCGTATAATTAGGAAAAGAGCGTGACTTAGCCTGCAATGTTGCCACTTTCGTAATCGCTGCTACTTTTCCACCATAGTTGACTAGGGTTTACTTTAGTATTATTGCATTAAAAAATCACCCCTCACAAACTGCCCAACAGAATATAATCGAAAAGCAAAAAATCCGTTGAATTATTCATTAATTAATGTGATTAAAATTATCTTTCAGTTCAGATTAGCAAATTAGTAAATTTATGTGTATTGTACGTACTACACAATTAAATTTCAATGCTAAGAGGTTTACAAATAGAAATCTAGGTAGGGTTAATAATTGTAACTAAAACATATAAAAGCGATTGGGGAATAATTTCAATGACGCAAATCTACGTATACATTTACTAATGAAGCTTAGTGATGTGTCTACGTTTAATTGAATTATTTATATCAAACTATATTAGTGCACGTGGATACTTATCTTTGATGTGAATTAAAATAACATCACTCATATATTAAAACTTTATAAGGTGTTCAGAAAGTATTATTGTGTACGCTTTTCCATAACAAACAGTAAATAATATTATTTTTCTACAATCGATATCCAAAGTAGGCATTTGCGCTCGTATTTGACAACGCAAACGTCATCTTTTTCGAGGAATGTCACTTTGTCGCTCTCCCAATTATTAACTATAAATCAAATATGCACTGCTCAGAGTATCCAATGACAACGAATAAATGACATCTTTCATTTGAATGAAAAATTTCCTAAATAATAATCGTATGTGAGCGTGAAGCAGCAAACATGGAAGAAGAAAATGATTGTAGTGATTTTTACGCTAAAGTCGGGACATTAAACCTGTTGCTAGAAAAGTCGCGGGAGAAGTATGAAAAGCAGTAGGAACTCTTCATCACATGGTGTAATTCAAGGAAAGTTAGAAGGTACACTGAAAACGTAATGATGGCTTACTTTAGTGAAAAAGCTAAAACTATGAACTCTGCTACACTTTGGTCGGTGTACTCAATGCTACGATCTGTGTTATCTGTAAGAAACAATATTGACATCAGCCAATATACGAAGTTAATCGCATACCTAAAACGCCAATCTGTAGGATACAAACCAAAAAAATCAAGAACTTTCACCAAAGAAGAATTGTTCAAATTCCTCTGTGAAGCGCCAGATGAAATATTTTTAATGAAAAAGGTAAATAACACTATTCATTACTCTGTAAATATTAATAAGCTATTTTATTGACAGGTAGTATTAATTATGGGAGTTTTCGGTGCATGTAGACGAGATGAACTTGTGAAAATGACCATAGAAGACATTGAAGACAAAGATTCGCTATTAATAGTAAAAATTCCTGACTCAAAAACAAGAAAAAGTCGTGTCTTTACTGTTACTAATAGTAAAGAACTTGATTTTTTATCATTCTACAGAAGGTATGTTGCGTTGAGACCATCAGATGACGACACCCCATATCGTCTATTTCTACGATATTGTAAAGGAAAATGCTCTAAACAAGTGGTGGGAATGAATATAATTGGAAAAATACCCTGTGAAATCGCCCAGTATTTGAATTTATCAGATTATAAATTATATACAGGCCACAGTTTTCGTCGCACGTCAGCTACTCTTTTAGTTAATGGAGGAGGTGATATCATCCAACTGAAACGTCATGGAGGTTGGAAAAGTTCTTCTACAGCCGAGGGATGCATTGAAGAAAGCATTAATAATAAAATTGAAACGGCACAGAAAATCTTGAGTAAAGGTGAATCATCTAAAGTGCAAATTGTTGAATCAGTAACAATGGCGGAACATACAATTTCAAACTCATCTAGACTTTCTTCAGCGTCTGGAATTGTTATAAAAAATTGGAAAAACTGTACTTTTAATTTTCATTCGTCAAATTTAATAAATTTTTGGAAATATGTGAACTGCTCGATTGTAGAAAAAATCTTGTGTGTAATTCGAGCGCAAATTCATTGTCGATTTCAAGAGATTGCCGCGCTCCTCGTCGAGCGGCAACTGTCTCTTTCAATCGACAATATATCATTTTGCGCTCTTAATACACAAATAGCTATTGGTATATTCCGAATAATGCCATCTCCATATCGAATAAAACATAAATTGGTAAATCAACGTAAAGAAAACGCATTCCAAATAAAACTTCAAAAATGTAGTATTTCAATTAGAGCATGCTTCCATCAATACCTAAATGGCGGTTTATTGATATTTGACATAGGGCTATATCCTTATTTTCACATCAATTTTACTCTGTACGTATAAAAAGTGGGACATCAAATGAATTTCACAAACATCGAAATTAACAGATTTCATCCCTTTGGGATTAAAATAAAATTGGGTAAAGTACGAGTCGGGCTACCAGGGATGTAGCTAGAATTTTTACGTAGGGTGGGCCGTCAGTAGGCCAAGATATTATTGGGTGGGCCCTAAACCCTATGTTTTTTTTAGGACATACAAAAAGATTTTGAATTAAGGAATTGCAAAAACTTACCTATTGCAAAACAATTATCCTATTAACGTTTATGAAATCAAATTTCCGAATGATTGCTTCAGGATCCAAACTTTTTGCCAAAACGTTTTCAATGTTCGGAATAGCTAGGTGCTTCAATCTTTCGTCACTCATTTTATTACGATGATACGTTTTCAAACGTCTTAAGCAGGAAAGTGTAGGCTCACAGCCCGCACTAGAAACAGGAATAGTGATAGCCGTCACTGTTAGTTTATAAGTTTCACTAAACACGATTTTATAAGTGTTTTAAGTAGCTCCATTAGTTGCATTATGTTAGTAATATTTACATTATTTTCTAGTTCATACTGATTTATTGTTTTAGGTAATACTTTTAGTTCGGCTTTCAATGTTTCACTACCAGCTTTATAATGATCTACTAACGGTTTCAGACAGTCATAATCTAAGAAATCTTTATTTCTCGGATGGAGAGCGCTGATCGCATTAATAATGTTCATGTTGTCCCTGGCAAAACGTCACTCAGTTCGTTCACAATTAAATCCAAAGTAGGATAAAATATTACTGTTTTAAGTTGATTTTCTTCTAATATTATTTCTTCTTCTAGATTAGTCGTCACAATAACATTTTCTAGTCCTCTAAGCATTTTCCTTTTTCTTGTTTCCAATTTTTTATTCTTCGGTATTTCAATATTATTTGTTTCACTAATTTTGACTGCTTCAGAATATATTTCAAACATACATTTACTGTCAGATCTCATTTCCGTAAAAACATCTATCTAAGATTTTATTAAAATATTAGCTTCCGCCAACTTGGATGACACTTTTTGAAAAAAGTCACTGGCTGCACTAAATAATTTCAAAATTTTGCAGTACATAAGCAAAGAAAATGCGAATTTAAAATGGATTTGGTGTAATATGCCAACAGCTTCCTGTGCACGATCACTTCTTTCGCTGATAACCATACACTACGTTTCAAATGAAATGCCCACTTAGAAATAATAATGCTATGATTTTGAAATTTTGGCAAAATAATGTTTCAGTATCATATAGAAAACGATGGAAGTTTCAGTGAAAAAGAACAAGTCATCATGTACTTTGCACCACCAACAATTTTTATTTATACATTCTAAGAAATCTAGTCGCTTAGTGTCAATTTTTTGTTGTTTAACTGACATATTATTCTGAAAAAATGTCCCCAGTAAGCCAAAGACAAAACTTTGCCCAAGATTTTGACAGGGGTAGAATTATAGGCACGAAAGAAACAGGTTTGTCATTTCGAGAAATCGGCAGAAGACTTAATCGAGACCACACCACGGTGGCCGCATTTGGTCTTCTTGGTCTGAAGAAGGCATTCAACGACCTCATCCTAGTGGAAGACCACCACGCAAGACCAATGATCGTGAAGAATGACTTCTTAGACGAATGACCACAAGATATCGGTTTCAGTCAACAAGGTCTGTTGCGGTGAACTGGACAGGAGCTATTGGTCATCACCTATCAATGTCAACAATGTACAGGATTAAGTCTTTTGGCTTAGATTCGTATCGTCCGTACCGACGACCCCAGTTAACGCAAGAGCATGACTACTAGATTGGCATGGTGTAAAGAGCGGCGGGACTATGGAATAATATCGTCTTCAGCGACGAATCGCGTTTTTGTTTGTGGCGAAACGATGGTCGTCAGAAGGTGCGGCGGTTTCGAGGAGAACGTCGAAATTTAGAGTTTGTTGAAAGACGACCCACAGGCTTAACACCTGGAGTCATGGTTTGGGGCGCCATACGTGTTGGTGGAAGATCTCCTCTTGTGTTCATTCTAGGTACATTAAGTGCTCAGCGTTACATTGATGATGTTTTGGAGCCAGCGGTAGTACCGTTAATGCAGACGTTGCCAAATGGTATTTTGCAACAAGATAATGCTAGACCGCTTTCCGCATATGTTACAAGAAGGTTTCTGGATCAAGTGCAGCTACAAGTATTGCCGTGGCTTGCGCGATCGCCAGATCTCTAACCTATTGAACATGTATGGGACATGATGGGTCGAAGACTGAGGCAACTACCAAGGCCCCCAAACAACTTGGATGCATTACGATACCAATTCCAGGTAGCCTGGGATGAAATTCCTCAGGAGGATATTGACCATCTCGTAGTAAGCATGCCTCGGACAGTGAACGCCTGCATTGCTGTGCGTGGCGACGCTACACACTATTAACATTTTCTAGTTAACTGGTAACATTTTGCCTTCAAAATTTCATCGTCTTATACATGTTAATAAATCATTATTTTACCATACTTCCAAGATCATAGCATTATTATTTCTAAGTGGTGCATTTCATTCGAAACGTAGTGTATTTAAAAACACTAAAATTTATGTGAATTTTGTCTTAACTGCTATACAAGCGAACACTTGAGCTGTCCACCTTGTGTAACAAATTTTCTTTAGTTCAACTGGATTTTTTGAAGGATTCAGTTATCGATGAACTTCCATAAATTTATTATGTATTGAGGAGCCAGACACAAACACATATAATGTTTCTAAAAGGTTAAAAAAATATTTTCCCTGTGACGAATTCTTGCAAATACTTACTTACTTAACCTTCACGCCATTCCCTTGCGGGGTAGGCAAAACAATCCCTGCCTCCTATTTATTTTTCATTCACAATCTTTCGCCATGCTTTCCTATCCCCGCATACCTCCCTAGCTTCGCAAGATTCATACATAGTCTCTGACATGCCCTTTTGTTTTTAGAACTCCTTATCTTTCTTTCCTTTATCCTAGATTCTACCACATGCAGCCAAGTTTTACGCGGCCTACCAGGCCCGGCCTTTCCCCTAACCTCACCCACATATATTTGTTTCGTTTTAATCTTGCGTTGTTCATTCTCTCAATGTGGCCAAACCAACGTAATGTACAACTTTTATATCTATCCTCACCACACTCCCTCATTATGCATTCATTTTTTATCTTGTCCCTTCTCGTTTAACCATATGCGCTTCTCAAAAATCTCATACCCACGGCATTTATTTTTCTTTCGTGCTTTTTTTAACATACCCCTGTCTCACTTGCATACAGTACTGATGGGACGAATACGCCATTATAGATTGCTCGTTTCGCAGCTAGACTCATGCTTTCATTTCTCATTATCGTCCACATACTTCCAATCACTTTCCTTCCAGCATTGACCCTTTGTCCAATCTCGCTCTCAATTGTACCATCTGCAGTAAACATTCTACCGAGATATACCAGCTCGTCCACTTGCTCCACAATTTCATCTTGCAGAGTAAATACTCTACTCTCCTTTCCACCTTCCCGATTGAACACCACAATCTTAGTTTTGTTCACATTTACCTTTAGGTCCATGCTCTCACAGACTGTATCAAACTTCCTCAGAGCGGTTTGCAGCTCATCCGCACTGTCACTTAATAAGACTGTATCATCTGCATACACCAGGAGTCGTACATTTACGTCACCAACCATTACACCATTTGCATCGTTACATGCTTGTCTAAGACATTTATCCATGTATACATTGAACAACCACGGTGACATCACACAGCCTTGTCGCACTCCTTGCTCAATATTAAAGTATTCACTCATACCTCCTCTCACCCTAACACATGCCCGACTACCGTTGTATACTGCCCTTATTCCATTTATTAGACCTTTATTTACGCCATATTCATTTAATGTTTCCCACAGCTTCTCTCTATTCACTCTGTCATATGCTTTCTCCAGATCTACAAACGCACAGTACAACTTCCTTTTTACCTTTAAACACTTTTCGATCACCTGCTGGAGAGCAACCATCTGATCGACACATCCTCTCCCTGGAATGAAGCCACCTTGCACATCCCACATCTTAGATTGTGTAGTTTCTCATTAACCAAAATCAAGTTTAGTCTATGATTATAACAGTGTATATAAATCGCTTGAGGAACTTCGTGTTTGAACACATTTTTACCGCAAAGCATACCGCACTGTTCATTTCAGCACCAATTTGATTTAGTACCATTTCAGAGCAAATGAACAAAATCTCGTTTTGTATTTGTGGACTAGTATATTTGCGTTCCGACACTTCATCCACCAATGTTTAGCGCAAAGATGTAACATCTCAATAAAATTCCCTCTGTTAGTACTGTCCTGGCTTTCATTACATCCTCTTTGTGAAATATTTTATGTTGCAGTAAAAATTAAAATATCCCTAATCACACGTAAATTGTTTTTATTTTCTTCCACAAACGCCAAATGTGCCTCATTGATTTGACTTTCGACTGATAGTTGCTCTTTATTTTTTACTTTACAACGATCATACCACCTAATGTAACATTTTTTATGTTCATTGCCACGATCATGTTGATAAAATCCTGACACTTTTCTAAGGCTCCAATTTTTAAAACCGACGCTGACAAACACATCATTGATGTACCAATTTATCGAAAAGTGTCTGCAAACAAAATAAAATGCGGCGTCGGAGATCACACTGTACTCTAACCAGTCTGGGTATAATCTGAACCAGCCACTGTTAAACTGTCTTTCTCTATTATTAAATTTTGTTTTTGGGTAGAATTTTAGTAGTGGTTGCGTTGGTCCATCTTCATAACTCTGTGAAATATCACCACTGCCCGGCCCTTTTTTTCTGACTTCCGTAACTTCTTGTTGGATTTGTTGCTGCTGTTTGGATAACCATTCTTCAAAATTCTTCAAAATCCACCTCAGTTTTAGATTCAGATTCGGTGTCAATCAATTCCAAATCCAAATCAAAATCTGGGCTAGATTCCACCATGGACGCGGAAATAATTTTTTGAAGTAGAAGCCGCGTTATCGGAAACTGACTATGATAAAATTTGTTATTCATCATTTGTTTTAACTTTTTTTGGAGAACCAAAATAGTCCACTGAAGTTCTTTTGCCTCTACCACTCATTATAAAAATTATTATAAATTACAAATACTTAAAAAATCAATAATCAAGCACTGCACACGATAATCTTACGTTTACGTACCAAATCTAAAGACCAACTGAACTGAATAAAATAATAAATGATTTGGTCATCAAGACTAAAGAAATAATGTAAACCACAAGGACAATACATTTTAAGAAATATTATCTTTTGTTTTGTTTGTATGTCTGCATCGGCGAAAGAATCCTAATATTTAAGATAAGATTGGTAACGCCGCATTCCCGATGAAAACGAAACCGCGTCTATAATATTATATTACCATTATTTATCATTCTGCACATTGTGGGAGCTGTGATATATAAAATACTTAATAAAATCTTTAGATTTTTTTTCATTTATTTATCTCCGCAGGTATTTGATAAAGTTTTGTTGGTATGTCTACTTATTCTCCAGGGCGGGCCCAGAAAATATAGGCCCATCCCTAGCTACGTCCCTGCGTCCTACTGTCATATATGATCCCTATCCACAACTTAGTAAAATAGGATCATCACAAACACAATGACTTGACTCCAAAACCTCTTCCAGCTTCGATTACTAGAGACGATTCAGGCAAAATTTATTGAATTAATATATTTTTAAATACTTAATATGAAAATCAAATATACATCTCTTACTCTTTAAATGTACCACAACCAACAATTACAAAGTATAAATAACCGTTTCTGTTGCAATTAATACATTTAAATACAATTGTTTTTCAAGTCGTTGAGTTATAACGAACGAACGGGCTTAAAATACACCACTCTTCCTCTTTATTCCGCAGTTACTCCAGCACCAAAAATCACTGGGGTGTAGACATTAAGTCTTTAAAGACTTGCGTCACACTTAAATGCATCACTTTATGAAGTTTTTGATGTCTACCCTCTTCTTCCTTACCCATCAAATCTACTATTACAACAAAAGTTACTAGTGTAAACACTTAGGCTTTAAACACTGGTGTCAAATTTAAATACAATAGCTTCTCAAGTATTCGAGTAACTGCGCTCCAAAGAAAAATTCAAATATTGCGTCCTTCCCCACAGTTCTATCAAAAAGATAATCAAATGCAACCCGCTTACTCCTTACTTCGTATATTCACCTCAGCAAAAATGGTCTAGGCATGACACGCTTATGCCAAACTACTACTAACATACACCCCAAACACGCACACGCACACGTAGCTCAGACCAAACACAACATGCATACCACACACAATATACATTTACAACACACCGTACTCAAGCGCAAGTCCACTTGCACACATACAACTCACAGTTGTGCGCATCCACTAATATTGCCAAGCACCCATGCACCCTACCACACACATGCACTCGCAAGCACCTACGCACAGATTTACACTCGCGCAGGGCCGTGGCCGGTAGGGGGACAGACAGGGTCCTACCCTGGCCCGGAAAATATTTGCCTGTGGTAAGGTTATTTTGACGCATCGTGTATCTGTAGTATTTTGATAACGTTTGTAACGAGTTTTGAATGTAGCGGAAGTGAGTTTGCGTGAAAATAATTTTTTTGAATATGCGTAATGTATGTTGTGTAAATGATACGCCACAGGATTTTTAATGAAGCCTTAGTTATCGTATGAAGTAATATTTGAATGTTATAGAAAGATTTAAAGCGTTAAATTTGGTTGAGAAATAATGTTTTGAGTAAATTTTTATTGATACGGCACTGGTAAAACTACTGGTCTTTTTGCTACTGTGTATGAAGGAATTTGATCTAAACAAATGGTTGTAGACGTACGAATGAGTGAGTTTGTGGTATATTGAAATTGTATTAACGTGCAGTAAGGAATATGGACGCATTTTTTTGATTGTGGAAATTTTTGGTAATGTACAATATTGGTAAATTGAATGCGTATGTGTACGTAAAGGGACATTAGAATGGGATCATTTCGCGAAAATGATGCGGAAATAAAATTCGCGCACATGCAAGATATGTATGAAAAAACGAAGAACGGCCTGGTGAATATACTAAATGAATGTGGTGATGATAGATGATTTCCTCGAGATTTTAAAAATTTTCACATAAAATAAAGATGACTGCGGGTGTTGTACTGAGTAGCGTGGTTGAGTCCATATTGGACATGGTGACGCGATGTAGAGACTCAGTGAATACGCAATTATGATAGGTAGATTTTGAATTTAGCGCGAGATGCATTTGGAAAGGAGGGCTAAAGGCATATAAGGGAGTGCCCGTCTTGAGATAAGGAAGAGAAGCTTAAGCGTTGTCAAGAGTAGACATCGCGCGCGCTGAGTTATGATTAACGCTTAGAATGTTTTAGTGCGGGAATCCGTTTATGAAAATCGTAATGTGTGCAGCATATAAGTAAGTATATAAGTAGTAAATTGAGAGTTGAAGGAAAAACTATTTTATATTATTTTTCTTCAATAAGTTAAAAATGCTGATGCAGATCTGAAAATTAAACAAGTATTTTGTTAAAAGTGTTTAGTACAGCGCATGAAATTTCAAAAGTTTTATAAGCTTAAGGTAACCACCTAAGTTAACGGACCGAAAATTATAAAAGTAGCTTAAAGAAGTGGTGGTTTTATGAACGTTCGAAATATATTCGTACAATCGTCGCCAAGTACAATTCGATTGTATAAAAAAGCAAGTAAGAGATTCGATATCCAAAGGGGAAGCAAACATACCCTTTGTGTTAAACGTGTATGTAGTGAAGAGCTAACATATATACATAAATGCGATGTTATGCTAAATTAAAGAAAAACAAAAGGACCTTGAAGACAAGTGAAAGAAGAACTGTTCGCGGGTGCGTTAAATGAATATGGTTGTTGTGTGTACCCAATGTGCTGGCCAATTTAAAGGCCGTTAGCAAATAACGGATTACATCTCACCGATTAAATGGATTACATATCATACCGGCAGAAAACGTATTAAATGACCTTTATTGTAAGAATTTGCTATAAGACTTATTGACGAATACGAGCACGATCACCTTTTTAAGATAATTTTCTTTCTTTGCTTTGACGATTATTTCACTTAAGTTAAAATGAAAAAAAAGGAAATCGAGCTGTATCGATATTTTGTATATGTTTAGTTCTAAGATTAGGGGATTTTTTAATTAGGGCTAGTTGGTTGTTTCGATCACGGATGTGTAAATATTTATCCACAATATATCTACAGAGTGTTTAAATTATTTCGTTGTTAATTTGTGATATTGACATGACTGGTTACATATTTTTAATAATCGAAAGTAATCTTTACTTTATTTTATTTTAGAGATTAACGATCGATCTGACATCTTATATTGGCCAGATCGTTCACAAAATTTCAGTAAAAATTTGGAAAATAAAGCAGAACATTAGTAACAAGATACTCAATTTTGATTTAGTATTTCCATAAAGCAGAACGTTTATACTTGAAGTGATAAAGCATAAACATATTTATGAATGTCTAACTACGATCACTAAAGCTGGTATTTTAATAAAATATAAAGAGATCATTAATGAGGGAAGCACTAATCATTCTAACGTTGAGTTATTTAGCAATTAACGAATAGTTTTCATTGAGATAACGAATATCATTAAATCGTTTCGTTTATTCATTTTGTGGTAGAGGTTTTCTAAATTGGGCATTAATTATTTATTTAATTTTAAAGTTCATTAACCGTTACAGATTTAAATTGGTAGATATACGAGGGACATTTTAAAAACTACATATGTTAACGTTTTATTTTTATGAATTGGAGTTTCCATTTATACAGGGTATGTTCAGTAAGTTATAACGACCCATGTATCACTAAATTTTCTGAAGTTTTGAGATGATTTGTTTGGAAGTATGTTTGACTTTGAGAAGTTAGTGTATGAGTTTACTGTTTCCACAATGAAACAGGATTAATTTACGATCTCGCTTAAGACGTTTTATTTTAGCAAAATTTAAGATTGTGGAGTGCCGAGGGACATTTTTCCCGGACTGAGCTGTATAAGTTGTGAATTTATGGTAAGTGAAAGGTGTTTGAGCTTGTTATTCAATCATTTTACTCCTTATCTCGACCCCGCCTATTTCCACTGTAGCTGGCTTGGCAACCCGCTTACTAATGTAAGCATACGCGAGGCCTAGTGCGGAATGAACGTGTAGTATTGTCTACACAAATTTGCCACTTTTCTATTTTTTCTATTAATAAATTATTAATTATGATCCATTCAAAAAATAATACGGCTTGTAGTACGATAAAAATAAAAATAAATTATGCTTCTTCACTCGTACGCTAGAGCTGCACTGCAAAGTAAGCAGATTCAAACTGCCATTTGTTAAACATGCATTCATCCTTTTATTTTAGCGAGTAACTGAAGAATTCACGGTAAGTTTATACTTTAGATTACATCTTATAGGTATATCCTGTACTGATGATAAACAATCACCATCATTACTCGTAGCCACCCGCTGAAAATTTATTGGAAATTTTAAAATATTTTATTTATTTGAATTACATATGAACAGTAATAGTTTAAACATTTATAAAATAAAAAAATAACCATGTTGACAAGTGATAAATTTTATATTTGAATTACAAATGAACACAACAGTTTAATCGTTTATGAAAATCAAAAAAGTATAAGTTCGATTTTTAATTATAGAAACAGAATAGGCTGTATTTTAAGAGTATTATTCAGGATTTAAAAAAATTATGATATTTCTTAGGTAATTAATTTTTATATTTCCATACACTTTGGGGAAAAGTTACTTAAACGGCGATAATTACCTACTATAATAATATTAAATACTACTAACAAATATGTCCCACAATCATTCATCACTAGACCGACCACTTTCAGTTTCTGAATCGTCCTCCAAATTTATCAGCAGTTTTTCGACTTGTACGTCAATCAGTATTTCGTTCTCTAAATATTTTTTTCCTGATCGATTACCTTCTTACAGCACTTTTGCCAGTTTTCTTGAGTAACAGCCGCTAATTCTTCTTCCAACAATCTTCTAACGTGGTTGAAGTTAAAGGTGGTATTTCTCTTTGCAACATTATTTTTCACTTGAGCCCAAATCAACTCAATCGGGTTTAAGTCCAGGTGATAAGGAGGTAGTCGCAGCACCGTATGTCCTTCATTACTTAATATACAATCAAATTTGTACGTTACATGTTCCTTTTTGTGTAGCTTAATTATTTTATAAAGTTGTGGTCTGTACATCAAAGGAGTGAACGGTATCATTTTCTCTATCAACCACTTCACCATATCTGCCTTTATCGAATTATTTGTTGGAGCACGATCCACCTGAACATTATGGTACAGCGCATTATCAATAACCAAAACCGATTGTGGAGGCAAGTTTGGTAAAAGTTTCTCACGTAACCATTTTTTGTAGTTGCTACCATTCATCTCGTCGTGGTAGTCTCCGCTGCTAGTCCCTGATTTAAATATCAGACTACAACCTGGTAAAAAACCCATTTCACCTCCTGTATGTACCACAATCATTCTTGATCCTTTGGAAATTGCAGACAGCAGTCCGATAGTTGTGCCATCACTCAACGACGTTGATTGTGTGTGTCCACTATTAACATATGTTTCATCCATGTAGATAATTGGACGATTTAATTCTCGGTAGAATTGAATTTTTGTAAGTAAGTAATTCTTAGAGTCCTTATATCGTTCTTCTCTATTAAAAGTTTTCTATTATTCTCAGTTCGATGCCATTGAAATCCCAGGTCTTTTAATATAATCACGTAAAGATGTAGCACCACCGTGCCAACCTAAGTCATTGTGGACTTTCTCGCGTAGAGCAGGAATTGTCACCCGTGCACCCTCGGTCTTGTGAAAATTATATACTATATTGCGAAAAAGGCTCTTTTCGAAATCTTCACAGTCGGTCACAGGAGACGGACGTGGCGTTTCTTGCCTGGAGTTGAAAATCTTGGTTTTCCCTCTTCTGTTGGACCTGCAACCTCTTTAATAATACTTGCCACTGATCTAGCAGACACTTTTGTTGCTTCAGACACGGTTTCTTTTAATTGTTTCAAGGTATATGTGGGGTGTAAGTGTTTCAAATAACTGTACACATTATATATCACCTCACGCATTTGACCACTTATTACTTGGCCACTTTTTCCCAATATAGAACTCATATTTCTACACTCGCTTTTAAATCACAATTGAAAACGAACTAACTAATAAAAACATTTTTGAATATTTGCTAATTTGTTGTTAATGATACTAAGGAATGTCAACTATTAGGATTTCTTTAATGAGAATTTAAGCAAATGCCATTAGCATTACACGCGCCGCAAAACTACTTATTTATTTTACTATGTATTGTGAAAGTATTTGTTGTTTATACATTATGAGCTTTTAAATTCACATAGGACACAAAATGGTTCACTGTCGTTTTGTTGCAATAATTGTAATAAAGTTAAATTAACAAGTACGTATGTAAATTAATAACAGAAATAAATAATTAATTAGTGTAATACATGATAATAAACGGAACGCGCTTTTGGTGGCGACGCCACTGACATGCCGCGCTTAAGAAACTTGATGTTGGCCGCGCGGACTGTAGTTTAAAGTAAAAACTATACTATTGTGATCATCTTAGGCCAACGCGGACAAGTGATACCCAGCCAAAATGTGAAGTGGTGTACAATGTGTATAAATAATTATTTTAAACTGTTAAATTGTAAAAATGTCATTGAGAATGAAAACAATTACATAAGGATCGAATATTTTCTTGAGACTCAAACTGACCGTATTGCTATCAATTTAGGGGAAGATAGTAACTCAAGCAGGAATAGTGATTAATTAATCTTATGTGTATACATATTATGAGAGTAAATATACGAGGGAGACTGCTAAAATTCGTGGAAAATGTAAAAAAGGCACACATTATGTGACGTAATAATAATTACGCATACACGCACGCACGCATGTGCACACGCCCGCCTGCACGCCGCACTCACGCACACTCGCGCACTCACTCACGCACATGCGCACACACGCACACACCAAAAGATGAAAAGCTGTAAAATCAGCTCATAAGACGATTTTTCAAACAAATCTTGCATAGTCTTCTAAGGTTATGCAAGGTAAATAAGGTAAAAGTAAGACCATTTTCAAAACTTTCTCCTTACTAAAAATTAATGGATGTATATAAATTATGTATTGTATGTACAATTAATTTTTACCTTCCAACCTACATATGCATATATAGGTATAGAAGGTTATGCAATCGAATTCTTTTTCACTACCGCTGATTCGACTCATTTCACAACATTTGGCCAAGTTTCGCTAAGATCGGCTATGATGTTGTGTTGGGGAGGGGTGGGGGTGCGGGTGCGTGTGCGTGTGTGTGCGTGGGTTGGTGTGTAAGGGTGTGTGACTGTGTCTCTGTGTGTGTATGTGTGTGTGTGTGTGTGTGTGTGTGTGGTGGGGTGTGTGTGTGTGTGTGTGTGTGTGTGTGTGTGTGTGTGTGTGTGTGTGTGTGTGTGTGTGTGTGTGTGTGTGTGTGTGTGTGTGTGTGTGTGTGTGTGTGTGTGTGTGTGTGTGTGTGTGTGTGTGTGTGTGTGTGTGTGTGTGTGTGTGTGTGTGTCAGGGTCTGTATGTGTGTGTGTGTGTGTGTGTGTGTGTGTGTCTGTATCTCTGTCGGTGTCTGTGCTTGTGTTTCTGTCTGTTCCTGTGTCTGTATCTGTGTCTGTGTCTGTGTCTGTGTCTGTTCTGTGTCTGTGTCTGTGTCTGTGTCTGTGTCTGTGTCTGTGTCTGTGTTCTGTGTCTGTGTCTGTGTCTGTGTCTGTGTTGTGTCTGTGTCTGTGTCGTGTGTCTGTGTCTGTGTCTGGTCTGTGTCAGTGTATGTGCCTGTGTGTGTGTGTGTGTGTGTGTGTGTGTGTGTGTGTGTGTGTGTCTGTGTCTGTGTTGTGTGTCTGTGTGTTGTGTGTGTGTCTGTGTGTGTGTCTGTGTCTGTGTTTGTGTCTGGTTTGTGTCTGTGATCGTCTGTGTCTGTGTCTCTGTCTGTGTCTGTGTCTGTGTCTGTTCTGTTCTGTGTCTGTGTCTGTGTCTGTGTCTGTGTCTGTGTCTGTGTCTGTGTCTGTGTCTGTGTCGTGTCTGTGTTGTGTTGTGCGTCTGTGTGTGTGTGTGTTGCTGTGTGTGTGTTGTGTGTCTGTGCTCTGTGTCTGTGTGTGTTGTTGTGTTGTGTCTGTCTGTGTTGTCTGTGTCTGCTGTCTGTTGTGTGTCGTGTGTCTGTGTTCTGTCTGTGTCTGTTTGTCTGTCTGTCTCTGTGTCTGTGTCTTGTCGTGTCTGTGTTGTGTGTTTGTGTCTGTTCGCTGTATCTGTGGTCTGTCTGTGGGTCTTGTGTCTTGTCTGCGTCTGTCTGTGTCTGTGTCTGTGTCTGTGTCTGTGTCTGTGTCTGTGTCTGTGTCTGTGTCTGTGTCTGTGTGTCTGTGTCGTGTGTGCTGTGTCTGTGTCTGTGTCTGTGTTGTTGTCTGTGCTGTTGTGTCTGTCGTGTGTCTGTGTCTGTGTCTGTGTGTCGTGTCTGTGTGTCTGTGTCTGTGTCTGTCTGTGTCTGTCGTGTCTGTGTCTGTCTGTGTCTGTCTGTGTCTTGTGTCTGTTGTGTGTGTCTGTGTCCTGTGTCTGTGGTCGTCTGTTGTCTGTGTCTGTCTGTGCTGTCTGTGTCTGTGTCTGTTGTGTCTGTCTGTGTCTGTCTGTGTCTGTCTGTGTCTGTTGTGTTGTGTCTGTCTGTGTCTGTTCTGTGTCTGTGTCTGTGTCTGTGTGTGCTGTGTGTGTGTCTGTGTCTGTGTCTGTCGTGTTGTTGTGTTCTGTGTCTGTGTGTCTGTGTCGTGTGTCTGTGTCTGTGTCTGTGTCTGTGTCTGTGTCTGTCTGTGTCTGTGTCTGTGTCTGTCTGTGTCTGTGTCTGTGTCTGTTCTGTCTGTCTGTGTGTCTGTGTCTGTGTCTGTCTGTCGTGTCTGTGTGTGTCTGGTCTGGTTGTTGTGTTGTCTGTGTCTCTGTCTGTTGTCTGTGCTTGTGTCTTGTATCTGTGTCCTGTTCTGTGTCTGTTGGTTTGTTCTGTGTCTGTCTGTGTCTGTCTGTGTCTGTCTGTGTCTGTCTGTGTCTGTCTGTGTCTGTCTGTGTCTGTCTGTGTCTGTTGTGCTGTCTGTGTTGTCTGTGTGTGTCTGTGTCTGTCTGTGTCTGTCTGTGTCTGTGTGTCTGTCTGTGTCTGTCTGTGTCGTGTCTGTGTCTGTCTGTGTCTGTCGTGTCTGTCTGTGTTGTTCTGTGTCTGTTCTGTCTGTCTGTGTCTGTCTGTGTCTGTCTGTGTCTGTCTGTGTCTGTCTGTGTCTGTTGTGTTGTCTGTGTCTGTCTGTGTCGTGTGTCTGTGTCTGTGTCTGTGTCTGTGTCTGTCTGTGTCTGTGTCTGTCTGTCTGTCTGTGCTTCTGTGTCTGTCTGTGTCTCTGTCTGTCTTGTCTGTCTGTGTCTGTCTGTGTCTGTCTGTGTCTGTGTCTGTGTCTGTCTGTGTCTGTCTGTGTCTGTCTGTGTCTGTGCTGTGTCTGTCTGTGTCTGTCTGTGTCTGTCTGTTCTGTGTCTGTCTGTGTCTGTCTGTGTCTGTTCTGTTGTCTGTCTGTGTCTGTCTGTGTCTGTCTGTGCCTGTCTGTGTCTGTGTGTGTGTCTGTCTGTGTCTGTCTGTGTCTGTCTGTGTCTGTCTGTGTCTGTCTGTGTCTGTCTGTGTCTGTCTGTGTCTGTCTGTGTCTGTCTGTGTCTGTCTGTGTCTGTCTGTGTCTGTCTGTGTCTGTCTGTGTCTGTCTGTGTCTGTCTGTGTCTGTCTGTGTCTGTCTGTGTCTTGTCTGTGTCTGTCTGTGTCTGTCTGTGTCTGTCTGTGTCTGTCTGTGTCTGTCTGTGTCTGTCTGTGTCTGTCTGTGTCTGTCTGTGTCTGTCTGTGTCTGTCTGTGTCTGTCTGTGTCTGTCTGTGTCTGTGTCTGTGTCTGTCTGTGTCTGTCTGTGTCTGTCTGTGTCTGTCTGTGTCTGTCTGTGTCTGTCTGTGTCTGTCTGTGTCTGTCTGTGTCTGTCTGTGTCTGTCTGTGTCTGTCTGTGTCTGTCTGTGTCTGTCTGTGTCTTGTCGTCGTGTCTGTCTGTGTCTGTCTGTGTCTTGTCTGTGTCTGTCTGTGTCTGTCTGTGTCTGTCTGTGTCTGTCTGTGTGTGCTGTGTCTGTCTGTGTCTGTCTGTGTCTGTCTGTGTCTGTCTGTGTCTGTTCTGTGTCTGTGCTGTGTCTGTCTGTGTTTTGTTGTGTCGGTGTCTGTGTCTGTGCTTGTCGGTGTCTGTGTTTGCTGTTTGTATCTGTTCCTGTATCTGGTCTATGTTGGTGTTCTGTCTGTGTCTGTTGTACTGTCGTTCTGTCTGTGCTCTGTCTGTGTTCTGTGCTGTTGTGTTTGTTCTGTTCTGTATCTGTGTCTGTCTGTGTCTGTCTGTGTCTGTGTCTGTGTCTGTTCTGTGTCTGTGTCTGTGTCTGTGTCTGTGTGTCTGTGTCTGTGTCTGTGTCTGTCTGTCTGTGTTGTCTGTGTCTGTCTGTGTCTGTGTCTGTGTCTGTGTCTGTGTCTGTGTCTGTGTCTGTGTCTGTGTCTGTTGTGTTGTGTCGTGTCTGTGTCTGTGTCTGTGTCTGTGTTGTGTCTGTGTTTGTATCTGTTCTTACTGGTCTATGCTGGTTCTGCTGTTTTATTCTTTGTGTCGTGTCTGTCTGTATGTCTGTTCTGTTGTCTGTCTGTAGTCTGTCTGTGTCTGTCTGTGTCTGTCTGTGTCTGTCTGGTCTGTGCTGTCTGTGTCTGTCTGTGTCTGTCTGTGTCTGTCTGTGTCTGTCTTGTGTCTGTGTCTGTGTTGTCTGTGTCTGTGTCTGTCTGTGTCTGTCTGTGTCTGTCTGTGTCTGTCTGTGTCTGTTGTTCTGTCTGTCTGTGTCTGTCTGTGTCTGATCTGTGTCTAGTCTGTGTCTGTCTGTGTCTGTCTGTGTCTGTCTGTGTCTGTCTGTGTCTGTCTGTGTCTGTCTTGTCTGTCTGTGTCTGTCTGTGTCTGTCTGTGTCTGTCTGTGTCTGTCTGTGTCTGTCTGTGTCTGTCTGTGTCTGTCTGTTCTGTGTCTGTCTGTGTCTGTCTGTGTCTGTCTGTGTCTGTCTGTGTCTGTCTGTGTCTGTCTGTGTCTGTCTGTGTCTGTATCTGTGTCTGTCGTGTGTCTGTCTGTGTGTCTGTCTGTGTCTGTCTGTGTCTGTCTGTGTCTGTCTGTGTCTGTTTGTCTGTCTGTGTCTGTCTGTGTCTTGTCTGTCTGTCGTCTGTGTCTGCTGTGTCTGTCTGTGTCTGTCTGTGTCTGTCTGTGTCTGTCTGTGTCTGTCTGTGTCTGTCTGTGTCTTTGTTGTGTGTCTGTGTCTGTGTCTGTCGTTGTCTGTCCTTTGTGTTGTTCTGTTCTGTGTCTGTGTTGTATGGTTTGTGTCTGGTCTGTGTCTGTGTCTGTGTCTGTGTCTGTGCTGTGTCTGTGGTGTTGTGTCTGTGTCTGTCTATGCTGTACCTTTGTTTGTGTGTGGTGTGTGTTGTTGTTGTGTGTGGTTGTGTGTGTGTGTGTGTTGTGTGTGTGTCTGTGTGTCTGTATGTGTCTGTGTCTGTGTTTGTGCTGTGTCTGTGTCTGTGTTGTGTCTGTGTCTGTGTCTGTGTCTGTGTGCTGTCTGTGTCTGTGTCTGTTGTCATGTTGTTCTGTGTCTGTGTCTGTGTCTGTGTCTGTGTCTGTGTCTGTGTCTGTGTCTGTGTCTGTGCCTGTCTCTGTGTATGTGTCTGTATCTGTGTCTATGTCTGTATCTGTTTCTCTGTCTGTGCCTATGTCTGTGTCTGTGTCTGTGCCTGTATGTATCTGTGTCTGTGTTTGTCTATGCATGTACCTTTGCTTGTGTGTGTATGTGTGTTGGTGTGAGAGTGAGTGTGTGCGTGTTCGTGTGTGAGTGCGTTGGCTAGTGCTATTGCGTGTACATGAGGGCTTGTGTCTGTGTGTGTATGTGCATGTGGATGTATCCACGATAACTCCAGAAACCTACGTACTAAAATTTTGTATTTAAGCTTGTTTTCATTTCGCTTGAAGCTGATTAGATTTTGGGAGAAATTCAGTGGCGGTGAATGGGGTTTATTAGGGCAGATTTTGGTTTTTAGCAAATATTTCTAAAACAGCTGCACATTTCAAAGGTATAAAAATACCTAGATATAGACCTTAAACGTATCGATTAATTATGTTCTATGCAATTTTTTGATATGACGCGTAATTTAGCGGCAAAAAGTACAATTTAAGCGTTAGTTCAAATTTCTTCAATATCTGAATAGTGATTAATTTTATAAGCAAATGTGTAGACATACTTTTAAAGAAAATTTAATTTTACATACTTTTCTTTGTAAAGTTTCTTAATATAACGCAAGATAAGTCTAAAAATTAATTAAATATGAACGAAAACGGTTAAACTGTATTATTGATATCTTTTAGAAGCGGCCGGGTTTGTAATTTTCTTTAAGTTAACATGTGTTTATGACTATTAATCTGTCTGACATGAAGTTTTAAACGTCATTTTGACACAGATTATTGTTTTTACAATGTGGCCAGTTTTCGTTATGAACGTATAAAAGGGAGGTGGCATAGTTATCCTAAAAAAGTTATAATTAAAATTATTTCATTTCTTTATTTTTTACGTTAGGATTTAGATGTCTATTAATATCTGCCTGATATGAAGTTTTAAACATCTGTTTCACATAGATTATTGTTTTTATTTTTACAATGTTGCGTATTTTCGTAATGAACTTGTTATAAAAGAGGTTGCATAATTATCCTAAAAAATTTAATTGTAGTAATTAAGGTACCAAGGGTGTTACGGGTATAATAGTGCCCCGAGGTCAACAGTGTGCTTCCCGAGGGGGTCTCTGGCCCGAGAGATGTACGTTAACCGTGGGCATCATTCCTGTAACACCCTGCTATATTTAATGTCCTTTTAGTAAGGTTAGAATATTTATTTTTTGACGTTTTGTTATTTGTCATTTTTATTTGGTGTTAAGTAATAAAAGTTTTACCAAACGTACTTGGGTTCCATGGTATTTTCATAATACCCTAGGGCATTATATCGCTTCTGACGTGTTTAGAAATAGGTGCATTATAGGAAAATAACACACTATAAGCACATTAAAATTATTTCATTTCTTTTAATTTCCATTTTGTAGGTTAGAAGGTCGTGTGGTGTTCCATACCAGATATTTTATTTAAGTAGGTATATACCAAGGCGGTCAAAAATTACAATATTAATTTGAGCCAATTCATTGCACAAAAATAATCAGTCCATGTTGTGGAAAAGAGTATTGACATAGATAAAAAATTATTATTGAACCCCAATTGCACAGAGGTGCAGCGTTTCATATTTTTACGTACTGTGTTTCTCTGAATAATTTTAATGTGAGGTTTATCGGATACGGACCCTACGTTAAGGCATTCAAATCGTTTGTGGAATTGTACCAAATGAATTTAAACAAAAACTTAATTTGCGTGCAAGGCCCCGTACACCATTGACATAAAGGTGAGAATCAGATTATTGCATAATATTTTAATCATAAAATATACGCTTAAATCGAAAACAATTACTAGAGAAACTGCCTATAATGACAACTTGTACCACAATCACACATGGAAAAAATGGATTTTCGGATTGTAGAAAAAATGAACACAAACGAGCGTGTAACCTGAACTAAAATGTGAATCAAAACAGAAAACGGTTACCGCATAAAGCGTTGAAATGTGTTATCTGATAATGTTAATAACTAAATATTAGAAATTTTATAGGCAATATTTTTATTTTATTCGTGATTATTTGTTCACCAGATACTTCATAACATTTGAATCAATACGGATCGTTTTGGAGTACTATAAAAAAGCACCTCTAGTAGTATTATCTAGCGATTGTAGTAATTATTTGGCAAGTAGTGCAATTTGCAAGCGATTATTGGAATTTTTTGCGATTGGTGCGATTTTTTGCGATTGAGGCGATATTTTGAAATTGTAGCATTTGTCTAGTACTTGTTACGCGATTTTAACAATTTACAATTTTAGTGTAGGTACTTGTTACGCGATTTGGTGAGGTGCTCAAATTGCAGATGAAGTTAATTAGCTGTAAGGTAGATGTATCTGGATATTGTAGCTTAATCGATAAAATAGTAAAGTTGATTGTTTTTGTTGTCGTAACTCAAATTAAGCGTTAGATGATCTTTAACGATTTCAGTACACGCATTTATCGATAAATATTAGTGGTTTAAAGTTGATTCAGTATTTTGTTGTCGTACCAAGTTTCTGTATTAGTAATTCTAGCAAATTAATAAATATAAAGTTTTGTACCGTCCGGTTCATAAATAATACACAATAGCATAATGTTGCATGAACTCTAAGTTACGCGCAATATATCACCTATGCGATTTTGTTTAATTCAAAATTCATTGCAATTTTATCTAATGTTGTTTCATGTTGTTATAAATAAAGCTCAACTGTATTGTACACTAATAATGCGCGTTTAGCAAGCTTAAATTATTAAAAAATAAGATGAATTTAAACTTACAACTCGTTATTATTCTATAATTTTTATTTAGTTGGTTCTAACGAGAAAAAGTTAAATACATAAGAATTAAGTGTTCAATGCTAACTTGATTATTATATCATCCATTGTTTTAAAAAAACAGTTACTAAAAAATAAGCAAAAAATTGCGGCAATTGGCATACCTTGATGGAATGAGGTAAATATTTTCCAAGGAAGTCAAGAATTGCTGGAAGCTCTTCTTCTCGTGCCAATCTGAAGTTTTTGCCTTCTGGCAATACATCCATCTCTAATAAGTATTAAACTTTGTTTAATGACGTAAATATCAATCACACTGATTTTTGAAATATTTAAATAAGACGCAAATTAAATATTTGTGTGTATCAGTATTGCTGCAATTGATTCTGTTCTATTTTACAAATTAATAAAAACATTCTTTCTAATGTGGTTAATATTTGTAGAGATTGGTTAAAAATTAATGAATTTTTTCTTGAAACATCTTTATTAAATTATATTTTTATCCAGTATGACTCTAAAGTAAAAATGTAGTAATACATAAGTATCTAAAGTCTAAACTGGAGTATGTATACATTACCATTTATGATGTGTGAACATAAAAACGGATTTTATGGTAAGTATAACTTTATTTCAACAAAAGTAGGTAATAACGCTAATTGCTGAGCAACTTCGCAAACATTAACTAAATAAATTTCTTTGCCCAACATTTTGTGATTGTTATATCACCGGTGAGGTATAACGCTAAAAAATAATTTGCAACAAAAATCATATATGATTTATTTCAAAATCAAATTCTTTTGTGTTTGTATTGAACAGATTTTTACCCACCTTCTCTACAAAATGTAAACCATATTACGTGAGGCATCACGTTTTTTAAACTAAATGATAATGCGTTTTGCAGAAACAAGATTATCCTAATATACTGTTACTAATACACACTATTTAAACTGGCGTCTTATCTAGTTCTTTGTGTAATTGGAGAGATTCATTGTTTTATATTTGCCAGTTTCTAACTTAGTACATGTAAAATAAAGTTTACCTTTTTAACGGTGAAAAAGTAAAATTTAGCACGTTGAAAACGTCAAACGTGCTATCTCGATTAGAATTAAAAATAGGTTTAATCACAGTTATAGCAAATTTATGTACACTATGAAGCAAGGATAAAAGCTCTTCGATCGGTTTGAAAGGCGCGGAAAGCTCTGCAGCCCCTAAGCGCTCCCCTTGCACTGCGGCAACCACCAAGTGCAAGTGGTTGTCCATTAGTCAGGCGCATATACTCGGTGTACTTTTGCGCAAGGTATCTTACAACTAAAGGTATACACCAGGTGGCCGACATCGATTAAAAATTTTTCGTCCGTTTTTCTTAGTGACAAGAAGTTATAGTGTTTAATTATTCCACATATCATAAAGTTCTTACTATTATAATATTTGTTGTTGTTTGCAAATTACAAATATATTTGAGAGATTTGTTTTAAAATATAGTTTTTGTAAAATGAGTTACGATCTAAAGTCTCAGCGGCATCTCTCGTTTAGTTTTGATAGCAGCAGAAGCTTAAATCAACAAATATCTTTTTTACCAACGATGAGTTTGCATTCAATAACAGGTTATATTTAAATCTTTTTTGTAAAAATAATTTCATTTTGTTATTAATATACTAATAATTCATAATTCCAGAGTACCTAGATGATTTAAAAATGTCCAGAAGGAGAGGGAGAGATTATGAACACGTAGATTATACTAAGTTAACTTCTACTGATAATGGATTTGTAGATGCACAATTTACAAATCCACCTCCAAAAATTCCCTGGAAAGCTGTTGTACTGGCCACTCTGTTATTTATTGCCGGTAGTGCACTACTAGTTGTTGGTAGTCTTATTGTTAGTGGACGTATTGACTCTAAATATGCTGATCGTATGTGGCCTATGATTATATTAGGAATACTGATGTTTATTCCTGGTGCATACCATGTCCGTATTGCTTATTATGCCTTTAGGAAAGTTCCAGGATATTCATTCGATGATATTCCTGAATTTGATTAAACAAAAACACATTTAATAAAAAATAAATTAATAGATAAGTATGTATTTATTGCACAAACTCAGGTATATAAATATAAACATCTTACAACCGGTAAAACAGTAGACATCAGTTTAGGAGTGAATGAAATGGACTTATTCTATACATTTTAGTTTTAATGTTACGGCTGGATGAATATGGTGCATTGATAAACTGTAACAGTAAGTAGTCATTGATTTCTGTTCCCTCTCTAAGTTATTTTTAATTATATGCTTTCACTAGAGATGTGAGTAATAATCTTGTTGACATTAAAGTTGTACAATGACAATGAACTTGATGCACTTATTAGACAATTGTTTGAGGGTATGTCATTCAATGAATACCGAAATAAGATAAAAGTAATTGCTTAAGTTATATCAATTTAGTGGTTTAGGTCAAAAAATCATTAAATCGACAGAAATTTATGTTTTTAGATCAACTATTTAGCTGAACTCATCCAATAGCAAAAACGTGCTGTAAAACGCTTTTCTGAGAAAATTATATTTCATGAGTAATTGAACTGCTACAGTTAAATAGACACATTATTAAAATAACTGACTTCACTCAATTATCAAAATGGCTCTTGACACAAGTAGTGAATGAACTGCTAGTACGATTTGCAATTCACATCGTGTATCGTATAAACACTATTATTAATGTGGTAGTTTAAGCAGCAGTTGCCAAATGCTTTCAATATTCCTTTGATATGTAAAGTTTTACTATTGAATGAAAACATGTTTTATCATCCTAAATAGCACTTAGCGTATTTATTTTAACCTTGAAAAAGGATAAATTTGTTATATACAGGGTGTTTCTAAATTCATGCGAAAAAATTCAGAAGGTGATTGCCTGTATGAATTTATGAAGGGTCTTTCCTATAACAAAATTTCTTTAGCCCATCCCCTTCCGAGGTATCACCCGTAAAAGGTGGTGAGTAAAATTGAGTTTTTATTTTTTTTCTCAAATTTAAGTAAAGATGGAATTGATGGAAACTTGAAATTTTGTAATTTATGTGCACTCAGAAAGGACTAACCGACGGTATTTTTTCAACATTCCTATTATACTATAAGGGGATGATATTAGCAACCCTTAACTTTATTTAATATCAAATCTTTTTTTCAACATTGAGTTTTGTGAAATAAAAATGTTACTTAAAATCCCTGTTTATTTAAAAGCATTTCTTAATCTTAAAGTTTTTTCCTAGAACCAATAGATTCGTAGAAACAAAATAAAATACAATACCATGGTTTTTATTCTTTATTAAATAATGAACTATGTATTGAGAGTGTAAAACAGTAAAGATGTAAAATGCAAGAATAAAATACGATTCATAATAAATGCTGAAAATATACTGGTGGTTAGTCCTTTGCGAGTACACGGAAATTACAAAATTTCAAGTTCCCTCTTTACTTAAATTTGAGAAAAAAAAATAAAAACTCAATTTTACTCACCATCTTTTAGGGGTGTTATCTCGGAAGGGGGTGGGCTGGGGAAATTTTGTTATAGGAAATACCCATCATTTCATATGGGCAATCAACCCCAGAATTTTTTCGCATTAATTAGGAACACGCTGTATACAAGAACAAAATATTTTTGTATCCATTTAAATTTTTGTTTTCAGTGCAGCTGCAGATAAGTGCATTTCTGCTTGTTTACCTTAGACAAAGAAGTCATTTTTCAGGAAAAGAGTGGTACTTACATGCTAATTTACTTTCATGTTGATTACCTTATGTTTAGATTTTTTATAGTAAGGTTTTATATTTTTAAAAATGAGTAACAGTACAATAATCACTCAATTATTGAAATCTATCGAATCCTCCACACCTTATCAAATCCTTTGATTATGCCATCACTAAAATTTATAAGGAAGCCTGTTCGCTACTTTTTAGGGTTAAAAAAATTGTAATAAAAAAACACATGATCAACTTTGTGTGTGAGATTTTCAATTATCATCATCTTTTGAAATTAATAGAACACCAGGACAATAAAACTTCTGTATGATAAACTATATCACTAGGCTCAAGAAGTTCCCGGAATATGTTATCAAATTCTAAAAACTGTATGAAACCTAGTATGTATACTTTATTTAGACAGTTAATAGAAAGAATTTGAATTTCACTTTTACATGACATATCTTCTATCTCAGAAACTCCATATGCGATGTTTAAAAATCCTAAGTGGTCATGATTTATTTTCTAAATTTACGCAACATGGAAAAACTCATGTAATGTATTCTTTATTAAAATTTAAGCTGATGATACTTCTAACTTAAAGTTTGAAACATTTATGTTAGCTGTATTTTAATACAGATAAATAAAATACAAATCGTGGCTTATTATTACGAAAATGCAAACTTTCACGATAATCACTTATGGTTAAGATACTAATTTTTTGGGTATGTAATCGCTTGTTTTTATTAATTTTTTAGAAATTTAACGCAAATACACCTTATATATTTTTTTTAAACTATTATCGTTTGCTGGAGATAATAATAATAAACCAGTTTATTTAGTAGTTAGCTATACAATTTACAATACTTATGTAATTTTTTACATCTTATAATTTATCAGTCATAGTTGATACCCTATTTTATTGCATGAATCATTAATTGCACATTAATAAATAGTCAAACACTAATAAAAGTTTTACCAAATGCTGTGAGAGGATTAATTAATGTCCAAAAAAAATTACTTTCCACTGCGTATGAAATCAAACTTTACTTCCACTTACTTTAACTTTCTAAAGTCCGCCAAATTAAATGACCCACATAATTTAAAATTGTTTTTAATGTTCATTAGTAAATTAATGTTGTTTTCTTTAATTTGTTGTACAAGATTACAAACAAATAAAGGCGATATAATAATAATTTGTAATATATTATTATCTTACAATTTTAGGTTACATTATAATAAAATTTACATTAGCTTAACAGTTACAGTATAATGGATTCAAAGTTTTCAATTTGGGAAACTGGCGTTTTAGTTCTAAAATATATGCTCTATATGACCTCATTATTATTTAAACAAGCATCTATTCATCTTTTCATATTGTTTCACACATTTTGTAACTGGTCTGGGTAATGTTTTGAATCACTGCTGTAATTGCATTTTTTAAATCATCTACAGTATGCAGAGCTGTCTTATATACCATATTTTTTAGGTGCCCAAATAAAAAGTAATCAAGTGACGTTATGTCGGGCGACCATGGGGGCCATAAGCCTCTAGCCCTCTACTAATAATTCTGTCGTCATAGAACTCTAAATATGCACAGGTTCGTACTGCAGTATGATCAGTTATCATGCTGATAGTATCCTCATGTTATTTCATCATCGTTTTAATATCTCTAGTCGAAAATAATATCGTCTGGACATCTATTTGTGCTCTCTCCGTATAAACTCTTGTTATCACCCAGCCTGCTTAAATGTTCCTTCATTCTTATTTTGAAAAGCTTCAAGCTTAAGTTCTTCATGTACGCTGGAAGATTATTATATTCCATTAAGACTCTAAAAAATAGACTCTTTTGGCTCAATGTTGTGTTTTTATGCTACACAATAAAGTATTCCCTTGACCTAGTACCATATCTATATATGTCACAAAATTTTATCAAGTTCTGGCGTCAACCGATGGTTTGTTTCATGGATGAGTAGTTAGCATATCAGTTATCACAGTGTATTTATTGCACCCCAGTGTAATCCTCATTGCTCTATTTTGCATATATGTCTTGTTTGCCATGTATAAACTACAAGCTGCAAAATTAATATGTGGCAGTATAATTGTATACAGGTTTATCCTCCCCAAATTTCAACTTGTTATCTATTATTACTCCCAGATATATTATCTGTCAACAATTTCTGTTTCTTTTTCATCTATTATTATTTTAGTAGGAGTTCTATTCATTGTATTATCTCTACTGAGTTTACCAAATAACATTGATGTTGACTTTTATATTACACGATTTATCTGCAAAGAGGTAAAGTTTACAAAATCTCAGAGCATTTTTCATGTCATTTATACCTGTTTGAATGTTTAATGTTTCTGATGTGCACTCACCACACTGCACTTTTTGCGTTCTATTATTTATTGAAATAGCTTCAATGTCAATATTTCTCTATCAATGGTTTCCAATGCTCGCTGAAGGTCCAGAAACACTGCCACGGTCATTAACCCTTTATTGTTATTCATTTTCCATTCATTTAATACACACTGAATAGCTGTTTCGCAGCTATAATTTTTCCTATATTCAGATTGACATTTTGTAAGGATATTATTCTCTGATAATAATAGTAAATAAAAACTGTTTGTAAACAATTTTTGCTTCTGTTATAATCATATTGACTACTTTAAAATCTTTATGTCTTAGAATTCCACTCTTTGGCACTGAAACAATTGTGCTAAAGTAAAATCAACATCGGAAGACCCAAGTCTGCGCAAAAATTAGTAGACGTACGAGTGTAAAGCTCAACAAAAAAATTACGTTTGAAAAATAAAAGTTTAGGTTATGTTACTTCGCGTTTGTTGTCCAATAATACAATTTTAGAAGTAAAATTTTTGAAATAATCATAGAGTAAAATATTTTATTGTCATAGTTACAAAATCTAGTTTTTTTAAAATACATTTGCCAATAACAATTAATCTCCTGATTGTTGGCCAGATTTAAACATTAGCAGAGCATTATTTATAAAGCCCATTTCACCACCTAAAATAATGATAAATAGCAACATATTTACGTTATAAAATTAAATAAACATACCAGCATGTACGATTATAAGGCGATTTCCTTTTCCAATAGGAGATTTAAGACCTGCGTTTGTCCCATCTGTCCACGAATATGGTGTCGTATGAGACGAATGTATGTGTTTCATCTAAAATTTACATAAAATTATGCAGTAGAATGTACAGTTTATAATCTTCAAAACTAACCTGTGTATATATAACTGGTCGTCCTGCTTTCCGATAATTAGTGATCGAACGTATATATGCACAACGCAAAGAACATATTTCATGTCGTTGGTCGTTCTATTATAATCTTACGACGATCGGATGTTTTTTTCCACCTAAATAAAACCAAAGATAAGATATGATTAAAAATTAATCAGTAAACTTACCTGAAGCCCATTTTTAAAAGTAAACTTCTAAATGACGTTTTCTTTCCCGAATATCCAACTGTTTCGTCATCTTTAATGAGGTTATAAATTCCTTGGAATATTACAAAATAAAACGTTCTTATCCAACTGCTTTTTACCTGAATTGATACTTTTAAAGTTTTTGTAATTGTTCCACACAATTTTGCGAGGATCTTCAGATAACACATGGCGTTTTCTTGCTTGAGGTGCTTGAGCGTTATGAGATATACTTGCGTCGCACATATAAAGAACTAGATTTGGTTACATTAATATAACATGAAATTAATAATTAAAGTAACTTACTTATAAATTCAATACAGGCAGCGGATAGTTTTAAAATAAACTGGTTTGTAGAATAAGTAATAAACAAATTTGATACGCCGGAAAAACAAAGAGGTTATAAACAAAAGTTAGCAATCAGATGGAAAGTAACGTTTTTAGAGCGCACAGTACTAATATCTGTGTCATTTTCCAATCATTACTGCATCTTTATCTAGTTTAAAAATGCGTTTCTGCGCTGGTGTCTTCCGATTTTGATTTTACTCTAACTTTAAATGCAGTGGAAACTTCTCCAGTTTTGAGCAAATAATTTATAATATTTAACGGATTTGCTACCTCTTCGAAGACAATTTTCACAAAATTTACATTTATGTCATTTTGACTTCTTTTATTTGGCAATGAATATAAAATATCCTTCAGTTCCTCGTTACTAATTAGTTTAAAGCATTCAAATTTTATGGTGTGACTCCGTAAAGCAAGATCAGTCGTGTAATTATTAGCATTAATCTTTGATATACATTTCATTAATACCTTCTATACAATATTTATTAAGTTTGTCTACAATAACGCTTTTGTCACTACCTTTACACCCATCAAAATCAACAAATGATAACTGTAATTGTTACCGAAACGTTAAAATTTTTACAAAATTAATAAAAATACATGATTACTTACCCAAAAGGTACGCTTATTATTATTATTCTTTATAAATTTCTGCTCATGTTGAGTAATGCACCAATTTTAATGTCAATGAAAGTTTGTTGATAAAGTACACCAAGCCAATAGCCAATGCAAAACAAATTGGAAAATTTTCAAATAACCAAAGCCAATTAGGGTTTTTATATCTACATCATGTATGGAGTTTAATAAAGCATGAACTGTTTGCTTCAAGCTACTAAAACATTGTGACTTTGGAATATCCAAATATAAACACTAGAGTTCAAGTTAATGTGATTTTGTAATGTAAAAGAAATAACTTTTTGAAATTATCCAACAATGTACTAGCACCATAGTCCAGCTGTAACTTGCTATCTGAAACAGCAAATTAATAATAAACTGTATAGTCAATGATGAAAGTTTAATTTTGTAAGGTCTGTGACTATATATATATATATATATATATATATATATATATATATATATATATATATATATATATATATATATATATATATATATATAACAAATTAAATATTGTTTATTTATTGTAACATTTAATATCTATAAGGAGTTACTTAATTTCGGCTTTTTTAATAGCTATATAATGCCAAAGGTAATAAATAGCCAAATTCTGTACTGATACACTTAAACTTAATTAGTATGTAGTACTGTTATCATGTTAAAGAATTAAGAATAAAATAATTTATTTCATACAAATAAATAAAGTATCTATTGTTCATTTAAAACTGTTTCGCGCAATTTAGAAGGAAAGAAATTGTAGCTTCAGATCTAAGAAATCAGTCCAATAACTCACGTGATATCAATCTTATGAGTTATGTGCTTCCATGACTCATAGTGTGTTAGTAGTCAGCTATAACAGAACCAATTTAAGCCATAGGTGCTTATAGTAATGTATTTGAAGATGGTAGGTTGGAATCTTCTCAAAGGACCAAAAATCGTGGATATTTAATAATACAAATGTGATAACTATTTTGCTTTTATTTTCACCACTTAAAAATTAAAATTATTTTTACCTTCCAACCTACGTATACAGAAGGTTATGCAATCGACTTATTAGCTAATTTTAGAACTGTTGGCCAAGATATGCCATGATGTCTGGGTATGTGTGTGTGGTTGTATGCTAGTATTCACAATAACTCCAGGACGACACCTACGTACTTAAAATGTTGTATTTAAGCTTGTTTTCATTTCGCTTGCAGCTGATCAGATTTTGGAATGAAGCCAGTGGCGGAGAGGGGGTTTATTAGGGTCAGGTTTTGGTTTTTAACAAATATTTCTAAAACAGCTCCATATTTCAAAGATATCAAAATACCTGGGTATAGACTTTAAACATCGATTAATTATGTTCTATGCAATTTTTTGATACGACGCTTAATTTAGTGGCAAAAAATTCCTAAGGTATGATTTAAGTGTTCGTTCAAATTTTTTCAACATCTGAATGATTAATTTTGTAAGAAAACGTGTCGACATATTTTTTAAAGAAAATTTAATTTTACATAACTTTTCTTTATAAAGTTTATTAATATCACGCAAGGTAAGTCTAAAAATTAATCAATAATGAATGAAAATGTTTAAACTACATTATTGATGTCTTATAGAAGCGGGTGGCTTTGGAATGTTTATCATTCTGACATAGATTATTGTTTTTGTTTTTACAATGTTGCTCGTTTTCGTTATGAACGTAGAAAAATACTTGCGGATATTTCTCGCAAAATGTGTTTCCTGGTTTGACAACTTCATAGTTAGGTATAAAAATCTAAAATTTACGGTATAATAGGAAAAAAACATATACAAAACTACTGTAACCTAACAGAATCAGCTTAGATACAAAAAACTACAGTAACCTAACAAAAAAAAGTGCACGAGCCGGGAATCGAACCACTTCAACCGTGTGTCAGGCTTCCAATGTGCCGCAAGACCAACAACACTTCCCCAGTAGAAAGTTGAAACTGTCACGCAGAGAGGGTGGGGAGAGTGGACAATCTATGTTAAATTTGGTAGACTTAATAGCGCCCTCATATAACTTGGTAGGAAGTATTTTCTTCACACGCGCAAAATTCAAATTCGAAATTATTTTTATTTTGAAATTTTATTATTTCAGTATCTTTATTCAAAATTATAATTTACATGTGTGAAACACATTAAAACATGTAGGTACATATTTAACAAGCAAGTAGTAAAATGTAATTTTTTTGTACTGTCAAATTAGCTTTTGGAAAATATCAAGTGAACTCCAGGATGCAACATTACTTTGCTAGTCAATTTACTTAATTAAGGTAGTTATTTTTGAACAACATATTTTCAGCTTATTCAATCAATGTAGTTATTCAAACTTCAGGAACTTTTTAAGACACGATTATTCCAATGTTACAATATAAGAATGATTTCACAATGTAAACTGCACAAACAGCGACCGAAAGTTATAAATAATGTTCAACACGTTTACAGAAAAGACACAGCTTTCATGCGCTATAATGGTAAACGTCATATACGCCAAAACATCCGATCAAAAAATTACTAAATTACTTATCTATTATTTTTTACTGCCCTCTATTTCATTGGGAGAAAGTAAACTTATCTCAAGATTTCCTATTCGAGTGCTCACTCTCCCCATCCTCTCTGCTGTTATGTAAAGTATTATATACTCTGGTATTATGTTACTATACATTCAAAGCTATTTCCTATTGGTCCGCATTTTTCGAGTAATAGCCGCAAATACCAAAAGAGGTGTATGATACTTTGTGATATGCACTAATGGCGGATTGCGCGTCGAAGAAATTGCCTTTTTTTTATTATTTTCCTTTTTATTAAAAAAAAACATTTTTAGAGCTGACACGCTTTGGAGACAAAAAAAGGAAAAACGATTGGTCGATTTTTATTTAAATAATTTATTGCCTGAATTGGTATATCCAAGGAGGAGTCAGCAACAAGACATTCGTGGTGTATATTTGACCAGTTATACCAGAAGTAGGCATCAACTTTCTTATTTTAAATGGAATGCTGCAGTTTTCATATTGAATTCGGGTTCTACTATAAAAATAAAGGAAAGTTTGTACAAAATATTAACAGTTTTCGATAAAAATGACAAAAAAAATATTTGCAGAATGCCATTTTTGCAATTTCTTTAACAAAAAAATTAATATCTCAAAAATTATTGAGGATCATCGTTATGTTGTTAGAACAAACCTTCCTTTATTTTTAGAGTAGAATCCGAATTCAATATGTAAACTGTAGGATTCCATTGAAAATAAAAAAGTTTGTGTCTACTTCCGGTATAACCGGACGTGGTAGAAGCTTGAAAATATTTTGTTCAAAGTCAACTGGATGTCAGGCATTCAAATACTTCTTGTATATTGTATCATACAATTTGTATGTAAAAAATTTTATTATTTAAGGTTTTTAATTTTAAGTAATTATAATTATGTCATTTATGTGATTATTATTATACTACTTACAGATAAGCTCCTTTATTTATGTTATTTATAACAAAAGTCCTAAAGTGAGAATGTAAACTATAATAAGCTTTTAATCACTTGCCCCAGGTCGTTTTGCTAATAAAAAGAATGGCATTCACTCAAACGAATGACGTAAACAGAATGATGTGTATCAAAGTAAAAAGTTTAATCACTTCTCTTTGAAGGCTTATTTTCCAACATTTGTGGGGCCGTCGAAGCAGAAAAAAATGGCATAAACGCAATTATTCTTAATCAAGTTACAAAGCATACTGCGGAATTCTTGGGGATTAGTGAAAGAAGTGTGGTAAGTGTATCAATTGAAGAAGGGGCAAGTAGTACTGGTAGATTGTCAGGGCCGAGGCCAAGAAGTGGTAGACCGAAAGTACACATCGATAATTTTCTAAAGGGCGACGACAGTGATAACGATTTTCAGGACATTGAGGGTGGTATTGAAGATAGCGATGATTGTATATAAATGTTTTTGTGTAATTTGAAAAAAATAGTTTTCTAGATCTACAAATTTCGCCTTTTATTGAAATTTTAATATTACGTTCCTACTTAAACCATTATGAAACCATTTCGCCGCACTATATAAATTGCGATTTCTCAGCAGCGGCGACATAAGGTCGCGCGTTGAATTCTCTGCTGTTATAGTACGACACGAAGGCTCTTGAGATTGCCTCGGGCGATTTATGTATACTTAAACTGATTTAACAAGTGATGTTTTGTTAGTCAACAGCCTGAGGCGATCTCAAGAACCTTCGTGTCGTACTATACCTCTGCGTGCAGTCAGACGTTATTCTTGTTCAACGAAATATTTAATTCTATCCCTTGGTTAGCAATTATATACATTAAGAAAAAGTCGACCTTGCTGTATTTATTGGTTTTAATGTACAGCACCCTGAAAAAATATTGCGTATAACGCTTAGAATAAGGGAGCTAACAATCACGGCATTGTTCCCTAATTACACGGGTTTTAAATAATAGAAAGTGATGAAATCGGTAGCAACCTCTAAGCAAAGGTTTACTTTAGCATATACAACGTGATCAATCTCAAGTGTACTGTAATGGTATGACAAAAATCCCTAGTTGTTAATATTGTTGTGTTTTCCAGTTGGCTGCTTTGGATTTTTAGTGTGGTTTTAGTAGTTTTAGTTTATGTCATATTATACCTTCGTTTTTCACTTTTGTATTTTCTTGGTGCCGAAATGTTACAAAATGTATTTGCGAATATGCAACGTAGGGTGAACTTATGTTTACAATTTAATGGCGGTCATTTTGAACATATGCTGTAAAGCAAAGTGTGATAACTAATGTGTACCTAAGGAAAAAATTTGTAAAAGACATTGTCATTCCATAAACATGTACTGTAAATTTTATTTAATTATAATGAAATTATAACATTTAAATACTTAAGATTCATTATTTTGTAATGATGTAATCCAATCATCAAATACAAAATAGTCATTATTTAAATTAAGATAATATTTTATAATATGTATAAGTTAATGACCTTCATACAGATTTGAAACTGATCGTAGTTTTTACTCGAACCATGCTCTAGAGTAGCTAGAGCAATACAGCTTCTTACCAACCTATCAGTGGTACCAACTTAAATATTTTGATCACGTGGTATACGCTTAAGATTGATCACTCTGTACCTAAAAATGAAGGCAATCCATTAATTAGTGTTTGAATTATTAATTCTTAAAGATTGGTCTTGCGCGAAGAGTAGTGAAAAATGGTGTTTTCTCGAATATATTTCGAGAAATATATTTTTTATAGTACCTTAGGTAAATGTAACAAAAAATATCAAATCACTTTCACATACACAAAAATAAATTAAATTCAGCCTAATAGTTTTCAAAATATAAACGTTTAAAATCAGGCGACTAAACTTTTTACTTTGATAGTAGGAGACTTTAAAAAACTTTTGCATAAAATTACGTATATTCATTTGAAAAAATTCTATTTATATTTTCTAAATTCCCATACAAATAGAACTTGACGTACGTAAAGTTTTTTATGATATTTTATTTGTAGCTCCTTATATTTTAAGAAACTCTAAATGACTATGTGCTTCTATAAAACATATACAAAATGTTTTAAAAAAAAAATCGCTACTTCTAGTGTCCTTTTATACTCCAATATAATAAGATAGAGAGCAATTTCTAACAGCCTTAATCAGAAACAACAATATTTGAAGGATGTTTATTAATATGTAACAAGTAATTAAAGATTTTACATCAAATAAAACACTTCATAATTTATATAATTATTCTTTGCAAAATTACATTTTGGCAATTTGAGTTGCCTATCCTAAAGGAACTAGAGTTAAACATTTCTGATTCCAAAATTATCATTAAGGTTATCTTTCGGGTCAATCTCAAAAACACCTGCTTAAAATTCTAGATTAATGACCATTTTGTTGTTAAAGTTAAAAGAGAGAAGTTTCTAAAAGCTTTAGAGTGGTTATTAATTGTATATTAATAGAAGAGGGGCCGCCATCTTGGATTTTTGTGACGTCACCTCTGGGGCACTTTAACTTTCACTTTCTTATATGCCCATGTGGGGATCGTATGTTTTTCGAGAATAAAAATATTTAATCTGTTATTAATTAGGCCCCGTTTTTTACAAAGGAGATTGCATAATTGTTGTTAAAATTATTATTACATTTCTTTTAATCGCATCTACAGATTGTGGCCTAATTTATTTATGCATTGGGAGTGCATTCTTATAAGGGATCCTAGTCTTGTAAGATGGGAATCAGTTCGCGGGCTTCTTAATCTGTGTTTATTATTATTAAACAGTTATACAACTCCATTATGAATAGAAAGTAGCAATTAGCCGTCGACATTATGTTAATTAATGTATTTTCAAATATTTTAAAATTTTGCTGATGCAAAAATTCATTATGGTCTAAACGTTAGGTGAAATAATTATTTCTACCCTAGTGTTTTTATACAGGCAGAGTCTCTATCTAAGCGGTCAGTACATTTACATCCGAAAAATTATACCTGATTTATTTGTATGTTCAACTACTCACACACACACACACACAAATTACTTTTAAATAAATATATGAGCCACAATTAAGTAAGCAGGTAATTAGACATTATAAATTAGATATACATCAAACTATTTCTGTTAATGTGCCATGCGCGTGCCAGCTTTTAGTAAATATTTAAAAGACAACAACAAACAGGATTATCTTGATGTTAACAGATAAGCACGATAAAACAGTGTAGAATATACCTGTGATTGCAGATTTTTTTTTACCGAAAATTTTCTAAAATAGTTGTTGGTCATGCACGCCTCTCTCTTGCTACGGAACTCTTAATTAAAACAACTAAACTACTAAAACGCTTGATTTATCAGAGTAGAATGGTTGAAAAACAAGCATTATACAGTAACGTGATTATCGCATCATTTAAAACTAAACATGTAGTGAAAAACTTTTTTGCCAAGACTAGAAAATTCTTGTGAACTGATTCTATTTTAGATTTCTAAGAATTGTAATATGACCCCGCGCGTGCGCATTGACCTAACCTAACCAAAAACCGTGTGTTTATTAATCTAACCTAATATTGTAAGCGTATTCGGTCTAACTTAATTACGCAAGGAACGAACGAGACGAGGAAAGGCTAGGGGGCGAGAAAGAGAGAGATCAACGTCTACTATAGAAAATATTCTCTAGTTTAAAAATACATCATGTAGGTAAAATTTCGCGACGCGAGGCTTTCGGCGATCCCCACTCCAACCCTCCCCGAACATAACCAAGATTGTAAGACAGGTGTAGGGCGTCGCAGCTTGTTCTCGGGTCTTCGCCCCTTGTGATCTTGGCGGAAAATTTGAATTTGTATTATAATAAGGAGCCTAATGCTAACTTGTAAGCCAGATGTAGGGCTGCGCAACTTGCTCTCGGGGCTATGTCTCTTGTCGAGGCCCCATTGGCGGAAAATTTTAATTTGTATTTAAGCCTCTGCAGGCTATGGCTGGAAATGTGAACTAGTATTGTAATAAGGGGTATAATGCTAACTTGTAATCCAAAGATAGGGTTTAGCAACTTACTCTCAATTCTCAATTTCTCAAATTAATCAAATCAATTAAGCAGATCAATCCCAAACAAATCACGTTCGATCAAATCAAACAATCAGATCAATCTCAATCAATCAACCAAATCAATCTCAATCAATGAAATTATAACTTACAGCTTGAATAGAATTATAAGTATGAAAGGTGAAAATGAAGTGGTAATATATTGTTAATTTTGATATGTATTTAGCAAATATTATATCTAGAACATAAATATTCAGCAAAAGTGCGATGTAAAGACGCTTTTAATATGTTTTACATATATATATATATATATATATATATATATATATATATATATATATATATATTGTGTGTGTGTGAGTAATTGAACATACAAATAAATCAGGTATAATTTTTGAATTTGAATGAAATATGTGGCCTTTTCCTTTTTACCTTCCTGTAAGTATTCGTTAACCATTAGTCATAAGTAGGGTTATACCTACCTTTAAAATCTTAGATTAGGTAAGTAAGAGGATACCACGCATGTATATTAGGCAATACTTCTGTTTTGTTACCACAACCGATTCATCCGTCATTATGGTCAAAACAAACGGTTAACACAGTGCAAGTTTTTTAACCACGAAAAGATTAGTTAATCCAGTTTTTTTGAATTAACAAAATTGTGAAGTGTTGTGCTTTTAACTGTAAAAGTTACAGCGCTAAAAAAGATGCAGAAATATCTTTAGGCGATTTTTAAAGGTGCATAATCACACAGTCATTAAACAAATGTAATTTATTATTGTTTGAAAGTGATTAGAACTGTGACCCATTAATATGTTGTACATGCTCAACACATAAGCAAGTATAAAGATTATTTTCATTAGTTATTTCTTTCATTTACATTCAAAACTTTACGATTATGTTAATTTATTTTTGTAGTATTTAAATTTGAATCTCCCGCATTTAGTTATTTCTAATAAAAGAAAAGTTAAGTTGGCAGGAGAAGCTAAAAAGAAGAAGGAAAAAAAATAAAATGTAAAATGGTGTACGCATTATTTTCTTTAAAAATTCCCTTGTTATGTTAACCATCCTGAGTTCAACTACAGAAATATCAGAAGTGAGATTATGAACGACCGTTTTAATCACAAACTACAAAAAATACCCTAGACGGTTTACGTAAATGAAAAGAATTATTCATATCATGTGATCGTAATTTAGTTTTGCTTGCAAAATATAGAGTGAACTAGTCTCTGCTTGGATGTATCCAGATAGAACAGTTTACTACAATTTATCACTTTCACGTTTAACACGTAACCTTACTTTTCCACATTTAACATTTATTTATCTTTTTATTAAAAATTATTTGGGTAGTGATTAGTGTACATATTTTTTTACTTAGTTTTTATTGATCTTAGTTTTATTGTATAGACGATATAGATACAGATTTCGTAATTATTAGTGTAATACACTAATAGTGTTATTTATCTTTTTATATACATGTACTTTTAGTGTAGTCATTAGTGTACATATTTTTTTACTTAGTTTTTATTGATCTTAGTTTTATTTTATAGACTCTCATGTTAGTGTAATGGGTTATGTCAAGTGTAGTGTTCCGGGCTGTATAGACAAATTATCGATTAGACATCGTTTTCCAAATCCCAAGAGTGATTTAACTCGAATGAGGGAATGGATTAAAAAAATGAATAATCTGAAATTGTTAGTGCTCTCTTTTGATGAGATTTATCGGTTAAAAGTGGTTTGCCATCAGCGTTTAATAAGTGCTTCTACACAAATGGTTGTAAACGATTACATCGGAATGCAATTCCAAGCGAACATTTGATCTGTGTTTCTGAAACCATTCATAATTATAAAGGTAATATTATTACATATAAATTCATTGTAAAAATTGAAAATTATTATTATAGGCATACATGCGGAACATTCATATGCAAAAGCCACTCCGAAAACTTGTCAGTTGGACGATACTATACCAACATGTCCATCAATCACTGTTTCGAATCCTAATAGTAATGAATTATTGGATATTAATACATCTCAAAATGCTAATGTTGAGGGTGCCATTAATATTAATGAAGTTGTGAGGACTCCTAAAACTGTTTTGCAAGAAATTGGTATTAAGAATATTTCACAATTAACACCAGGAAAAAAACATTTATATGGTAAAGTTAAACATTTTTACAGAAAACACAAACAAATTTTGCATAGCAAACAAAATTTTAAGCAACGTTTGTTTCAAGCTCAGAAGTACATGGCACAAAAAGGATTAGAAGAAAGTATTTCTAATTTAAATAAAACTGCAGCACAGTTTATTCGTTTTCAATGTAGAGGCATTACAATTTAAAAAACATAGAAGATTCACTAGTGATGAAAAAATAATGGCACTAACCCTTTATAAACAAGGACCAAAAACGTATAGATTATTATCAAAAATCTTTATTTTACCAAGTAAATCTACGCTAAATAAACTATTGAAATCTATAAACTTTGAAGCTGGAATCAATATGAACATTATTCAATCCTTGGCTACAACAGCAGAGAAATGGATACATCCGACAAATATGTAAATGTAATATTTGATGACATGGCTATTATGCCTTCTGTTAATTTTAATGAAAGATTAAGATATGTGGAAGGTTTTGAAGATTTTGGTGTGAACAATCGTACAAATTAAATAGCTGATCATGTGTTAATGTTAATGGTGCGAGGGTTGAAAACAATTTTAAGCAACCATTGGCATATGCTTTTTCTGCTCGTGGAGGTGCCCGACATTACCAAATAAAAGAACTATTATTGCAATTATTAACATTATTAATAGATGCTGGATTTTATCCAATATCAACAGTATGTGACCAATCTACAACTAACGTAAAGTTAATTAATGACTTACTTAACACGTTGACTGCCGAGGGATGTTATTATATATTTCACGTTTAGGCCAGAAGGCGGATTTCATGTTATGTTGAAATCTTCATTCTCTGGGCCGTGATGCGCAAAGACAGATATCGATGAATAATGAATTAGTACAAGAAATTTTGAATACCTGTCATCTAAGCTAAGAAAATCGTGAAAATGTGTCTCGTCATAGTGACCGAGTCGGAGTATTCTACATAGTAAGTAATGGCGCCGCCGCGCTCAATTTCTCGGTCAATGAACAGATAGAGATGTATGCTGAGCTTTTATTATGTTTCGTGAATCATGGAGAGACAAAAGGTATGTTTTGATGCTTTCTACAAATCATTCAGATTCTCAAGTTAGAGTGCAAAATCGCAGAGGATAGACAAAGGAAAAACCCAGTAATAGTGGCTTATAATCAGGAAAATCGCCTGTAGATCAGTCAGATCAAATGACTGCATACCAATCACCACTTAGAAAGACGATCAAGTGGTATCGCAAATTGGCGTTTGAGATCTTGCTGAATACTGCTATGGTAAATGCGTGGTTGATATACAAAGGACTTAAAGGAGAACATATAGGTATTTTAGAATTTCGTAAGGCAGTTGCATATGGTTTATGTAATGCACGTCCTCCGCCTTCTACTCCAGCTCTAGCGCTCGCTCTAGCGTAAGAAGCTCAAGCCACCACTTCAACAAGAACTCGCCGTTTCCGTCACGAATTGTCTAAAAGCGATGTTAGCAAACGTAAATCTTGTCAGGTATGTTACGAGACTGCGAAGAAAACTCATGGTTGGCGTATGCTTGAAATTTGAAAAAATTAGAACCTACTGCAAAGGATGTGTGGAGAGCCTTTTCAGTGCATTGAGTGTTTAATAAAAACATCGTTATGGTTCAGAATAGAATATCATGTCATTATATAAATTATTATTAATAATTAATTATTATTAAAACTGTTCTTTATGGTATTTATGTTTATTTGCTATTTCTTGAAAGTTGAATTCGAAATCACAAAATTGGTATTGCGCAGCACTTACTCCAAGCCGGCTCGGTAAATCTACACCGTCAAACACATTACAAATCGAGTCACTGGCGTGTAGGATGAACATTATGGACTCGGTCATAGTGACCGAGTCGAAACAAAAAATTCTCGGTCATATTGACCGAGTCGGCCTAACCGAAAAGTATTTTCTCGGTCCTATTGACCGAGACGGCAGCCAACGTGTTAATGTTACTAGATCAAATTATCTAAAAAGTGGGAAAGAATGCAAAGGCAATTACTTTGAAATTATCCTATTTATGACCCACCCCATTTACTTAAAGGCATAAGGAACAATTTCATTAAAAAATATATTAAGTTTGGATTAGAATCACAAAAAATTGCTAAGTGGAAGCACATACAATGTTTGTATGAATGTGATAATGGTCCTAATACCATTGCAGGCTTGAAAGCATTACCTCATATAACTGATGAACACATTTGCGAGTACAAAATGAAGAAAGTGAAAGTCAAGCGTGCAGCACAGATTTTTAGTTTAAGGGTAACTTCAACTTTAAAATTAGCAAGTTCATTAGGTATGTAATGCAGTTACTTACTTTGAATTCACCTTTAAATTTGGATCTTTTACAGATAGGGATTCTCAAGTGACTACTCGAGGTGCTGGAGAAACCGCAGAGTTGCTATACTTCTTTGATCGTTTATTTGATTCCGTCAATGGCAGTTCCGTGTTGCCAAAGAAGGGAAACTACTTCGGTTCGGCATTACTGACAACAGTGGACACCTATCGTTTTGGAAAAATGAGGCTATATCTTTGTTACGGTCTATGGAGTTTGCTGTTACAAACAGTAAAGACAAGAAGAAACCTACTAGTTTAACAAATTGGATATTTACCCTATACAACTTAATAGAATTATGGCAGATTCTAAAGAATGAAGGGTTCAAATATTTGTTGGGTAGGCGTCTCAACCAGGATCCGCTCGAAAATTTGTTTGGAAAAATTAGAAGTCACGGTGGACAATTTGTGAATCCAAATGCACCTTCTTTTATAGGTGCATTTAAAAGTGTTATTATAAACTCCACCGTCAATTTATACCAAACGTCCTTTAATTGTGAAGACGACAAAAGTGACAATCTATTTAATACCATACAATACTTTTTTAAATTTCAAACTGATAATGTTAATGTGAATTCAATACCTACAAATTGCATAGTTCCACAAATTCAAATTCAAAAATGTCAAGTTCCTCGAGTTAGTGATGAATTAAGTAATTTGTCACATACTTTTGTTGCAGGGTTTATTCTAAAAAAAATTAAAAAACTATGTAGGAATTGTGAAACATGTAATCAAAACCTATTCTCAACTGATTATAATGCTTATTATAATCAGTTAATCAAAATTAGGGAATATGGTGGTGATTGGAATGTACGATTATGTTATCCTACACAAAAGTTTGTGAAATTATTTAATAGTTTTAATGAAATCATAAAGTCATACTTGTTAAATAATCCCCAAGATATTTACCTAAAAGTAAACATATGTAAACATTTAGCTAGAGTTAATCAAAATTCTTTATATTGTGAAACTCACATCAATGATATAGTTAATATTATTACTACCATTTCAGTTCGAATGCTAATCCATAGTTGGTGTAATGATGTCAATCGCAAACTGAATGGTAGAGATAATAAAAGACCATATAATGGAAGTGATGAAGTAAAAAAGAAGGCACTTAAGATATTCACCAAACGAAAAAAATATGTTTAAAACAAAGCAATAATAAAAATGTTCGATGTTTAATTTATTTTAGTTGGTATACTCCAAATTTATTTAATAAGATGTTCCCTATTTTATATGAAACTTACATAGTTGTCTATTAAAATTAAAATAATTATCAGTATTACAATTAAATGTTTTATGTATTTCTTTATAAGGACAATCAGTTTCACAAAATTAATCCCATGGCATTGTTGGAGATTAATTTGATGAAACTGATTGTTCCTTAACAAAATTAAAAACATTTAATTGTAAAACTGATAATATAAGTAGGTATTCCAAATTTATGACTTCTTAGTATATTTAAAATTTCCCGCTTTACCGCCATTACGAACATCGTTTCGTTTGCAAAATGCAGAGGGCAGGATTTTCGTTTTTTTACAATGCCTTTCCGTAAATCATCCACAGTTTAACCAAAGAATATTAATGTAGTTTGGTTATACTGTGGTACAGGTAATTTGTGGTTTTAGAATTTAGTTAGTGTTTACCGACTATTGGCAGTTTACATATTAGCATGCGCCACCTGCTGCCAGTAATTAACACTAGTATAAGTAGTATAATGCATAGATGTGGTTTATCTATGGTATAATGTGCGTGTGTTTACTATTAACTTTTGTCTTATTCTATTGAATTATGGAGAATAAACCGATTATTAAAGAAAATGGAAAAGTATGCAACGTTAATTGTTCTGTTTATGGATGCCACAGCAAATTAGGAAGAGACACTTGATTAAGTTTTCATTCTTTTCCAAAAAAAAATGTAAAACTTGTTGACATAACCAACAAAAGTGGTAATACTAAAAAATTGACCGCAGACTTGCATGGAAATTAGCATTACGTAGAAAAACACATGTTACCTCGTCTTTAAGGGTTTGTTCTCTACATTTTAAGAAAGAAGATTTTTTTTTACCAGGTAATTAAAATTAATGGCAGTGTGTAGCAGATCTGTACCTATTTTATAATTAAACTAAATTAAATTAAATTGTAAATATTAAACACAAACGAGCAAGATTAAGAATTGACGCAGTTCCATCCTGTAATTTACCTCTACGTAAAAATGAAAAAGTTACAGAACCTGAAGGAAATGCACTTCGCAGAAAGAGATACTTGAAATAATTTACCTCTACGTAAAAATGAAAAAGTTACAGAACCTGAAGGAAATGCACTTCGCAGAAAGAGATACTTGAAAAGGCATGAACTCAAACAAGTGCAGAATGACATTTGTCTACCTGAAAGTTCAGACCAAGAAGGTTTAAGTGCAAAGGAAAGTAGTGCTGTAGAGGCTTTACTATCTTTAGCGAATTTTAAAAAACAATATAGTGATAAAGCAGTGCAAGTCAAAAGTGGAGATTTACTTATACCTTTTATAAGTGTGATTGATACTACTGCTAAATTGAATTCTTTAACAGGATTGAATAGTTTTGCATTACTAGAAGGTATAGTACAAGAAATGCAAAAATATTTCAGGGTTAAGAAACTGCAAAAAATATCTGTGAAAGAACGTGTAATAATAACTTTTATGAAATTAAAATTAGGAGTAAGATATGTTGTTCTTGCAGCTTTATTTGGAACAGTTAGCAGTAAAACTTGTAGCATTATTTTTAAGGAGACTATTAATAAATTAGCGTGTGTTTTGAGAGCAGTTATTATATGGCCAAGTAAAGAAGATTGTTCAAGAAATATGCCGTATAGTTTTGGTAACTTTACAAACGTACGTTTGGTGTTAGATTGTACTGAAATGCTAGTGCAAAAACCAAAGTGTTTGTGTTGCCGTATAAGAACATATTCACATTATAAAGGTAATCAAACAGTAAAATTAATGACTGGAGTTAGTCCAGCTGGTTTAATAACATTTATAAGCAAAGCATATGGGGGTAGATGTTCAGATAAAGTTATCTTTGAACAAAGTGGATTAGCAAATAAATTGAATCCTGGAGATACGATTATGGTGGATAGAGGTTTTATGATCGACGATATATGTAAAGGCAATCATATAAATGTCATTCGCCCACCATTTTTAAAACAGCGCAGTCAATTTTCCAAGGATGAAGCTTTATTGACGATTCAGATAGCTCGTGCACGTGTCCATATAGAACGGGTTAACCAACGGTTAAAGGTTTTTGAAATATTTAGCAAGGCACTACCGTGGAATTTAATGCCTTGTGTAGATGATATCTTCACGGTGGTGTGTGCCATTGTTAATTTGTCAAGTCCCATCCTTAGTGATGATAAATTTCAACATTAATTGTAGGTACCTACTTTGGAATACAAGAATTCTTCAGCCAAGTTTATTATATAAAATTTTAGTGCATTTATTTAAATATATGATTGTCATGTATACATAATTGAAATTTTAAGACGTTTCGCAGTTTTTCTGCTTATTAACTATATGAAGTATATTATACAATAAAAATATATTTAAATTCCTTCATAAAAATAATGTAATTGTATTCTATGCATTGCCGCTGTAAAAAATATGTATTGAATTCCCATATCATTAAAATAATTAAACAGATTTCCATCAACTTTTATTTTTTTTCGTACATATAATGTGAAGCATGTGATTAAAATAATTTTTTTGGAGTTTTTCCACTAATTTAACACTAAATTCATGATTATGTTTTATAATAATATTTATAAATGAATTAGAAAATTTCGAATATATAACAAAATCCGTCTCAGGAATATTCAGAAGTGTCATGCCCAACTGAACCTGTGCATAATATGAATGTTTCTTTTTAATTGTCAGAAAACCGTTTTCCATCGTCAAATAATCACAGGTATGTATAAAATCTACAGCTCTACAGTAATTACCTAGAAATATATTAATGCTTATAAAATATTAGGTATACGATAAACAATGCATACCAGAAACCGGACATTTAATTTCCAATATCTTTATTCCGTTGCCATTCTTTATAATGACGCCATCCGGACTGAAAGCTAACCAAGGTTGTTTTCTACAAACAATCACTCCAGTTTGAATAACATCATAATTGATATTTTTAATACATAAATTTCTTGCTAATGGCTCATTACAGAATCCGTAATCTGTAAATTTGCTTCGAAAAGACTTGGGCCAAAAGTATTTTTCACTTTTCGCTTCCCAATTACTTTTACCATATGTAAATATTGAATAACACCTTGATCCAGTTATGCGATATTGTCGTTCTTTATTCCAAAGTGCTCTATTAAACTGGGTTTGTATTGCAACTTCGTTTACATTAACTATTTTTAAAGTATTATATGTTTCATTGCAACAATCTTTCAGATCTGTTATATTTTCAAGTTTATTAATAATAAATGATCTCTCGGCATTGCGTAGGATGATATCAAGGTTACTGCTATTGAAGTAACCTGCTTCCTGGTTAATATCTTGTTTTGAGCGACCTTTGCTGAAAAATGAAAATTATTATGTACCCAATTCTTAAATACGTGCAATGCTTACATATGCTGTACTAGTGCACAATTGGGCAACGCTGCAATAACAGTTTCGTTTTCACGTTCACTCAGAACTTTAAATGGTTCGTGAGTCTTTACACATTCAATATTCGATAATGAACGGGGATAATATATGTTCTGTGACATGGTTTTATTCCAGTAGCACTTAACATCGGTTCCTGAAAGTCTATCCAAATCATGTACATTAAGCCTGGAACAATTAAATAATTAAAAAATTTGTTGTACAAATAGTATTATTACCTACCGATTACACACCAGCAATACAGCGGCAATGTGTTTGCAACGACCTGAGCTACCTGCTTTACAAGAGCATTTTGCACTGTGGACTTGTAACTCATTACAATTATATTTAAATACACAATTCACTTCATGTGGCTTGTCTACTAAAGCCGAAGTTTGTAAGCACAAAGCAAATATGTAAAACATGTTTTTAACCTTTTCTCTTAAACCAATAGTTATAATATACTTCGCGTTTAATACTGCCTCTCCCTCAACAATACATCTAGATGTTGGAGTGGCATCTAAATAGCCAAATACTTTACTTAAAGATAGGCACAGTTTTTGGTTTTTGTAACTCATTGTTCCACAAATTGCCTACACTATTAATATTTAATTCTAACAGGTCTGTAATCACACACTCAAAAGAAAAGTGATAATAATTCACACAAAGAGCAGTTAATAAAGAGCTATATGTACTGTGGTTAGACGGCGCACAATGCTACGGTATACTACTTATAACGGGGGTCGGTTAAGTTGGCCCCCAATAAAGATTACGATATGATATTCAAGTTCACTCATCCCCCCCCCCCCATTATGCATTTCACTATGTATTTTGATGCCAACTTATCCCTGTAGTTATGCGCTAAAATGCGCCACTTGATTAAAATTTTGCGCCACTCCCGTATGGCCATAACGAAACATAGAAGGTGGGTGGGGCTAAATTGATGTTTTTAAAAAATTGCACTTTCTTAAAAATGCTTAATGCTATACGTGCTCTTTAATTATGCGCTCAAATGCTCCACATGAAGTATGTTTTGCGCCGTTACAGTTTTTGAGATATTTTGAAAAACATTTGGGGGGGTTCAAGTTCACTCATCCCCCCCATTAAGTTCGTATAGAAAAGGAATTACACAATTGCCGTACAGTAATAAATTACCTATATTGCGTCTACAATTATCGGCGAATTAAAAATTTGTACTGACTTCCGGTACCACTACTTTTGTACGGTACTAGATTTTTCGTCAATTTTTTTAATGATCTATCAACTAGAAGAAAGCCGTACAAAAATAATTAGTCGTAATTCCTCATTTCACCTGGAAAATTCAATTTCCACATGTACTCACCTGTACCGCTCTAAAGTGACGGCATAGGGTAATTTTTGCCATGGGGCTGTTGTCTATTTGTGTGTGTATATCAACGCTGTTATGTCTCGAGTGATAATCAAAAGCCATTGGTGTAAGTCAAATTTCAAGTTGTACACGAAATAATTTGTTTGATAATTAATTATTATTTTTGTATTATACTCATTCAAGATCAAATTAAAAAATTTACATACCTACCAAAAAAAAAACATACCTACCTACTCCATCCATATTTTGAAAATCATTTCTCATTTTCCAGGAGACATCCATCCTGCATGTGCATCTTGCAATCAACCATTTACTTCCACAACGGATTGTTCAAAATGCGAATTGTGCGAGATTTATATACACAAAACAGACTGCTCTACTGTGTGGAATGATATATTAGTTTGTATCTCATGTTCGATGCTAAAGGACCATGACAAAACAAATCGCCTGGAAAGCCGTTCGATGGAGAATTGGAAAGGTCTTGGAGTATCTTCTAAACGAAAACGAAGCTCCTATTTGGAGAGCAATACTGAATATTTATGCATGGATTGGAGTGACACCAGGAAAGTTATACCCATCGGAGTATTAAAAAATGGACACAGGCCAGAGCTTAAACCGATAAGAATTGGAAAAAAGTTTGTATCACTCTCTAACACGTGTGGGTTCGATACGATTGTGCAAACCCTGTGCAGTGCGTATTGTGATAGTTTAAATTTTAAGAATTTTCTTGACGGGGCAATTAACACTTCAACTGTTTGTAATTTAGTGCATGGCATAATATCTAAAGGAATTAATGCTCAATCCTATAAGGCGAGGGCTGAAATATTATTTAAACTGTGCAATAGTTCTCCGTACCCTCAAAATATGTATGTTGTGAATGCTGAGTGCGAAATTGATAGTATGTTAGATAAGATTTAATTACCATGTATTGAACAAAATTAGAGTGTTCAAATCCACAATGCAAATTTGTTACATCACAAAATGCGCATTTTAGCAGTAAATAGTGTTAACGCATACAACTTTCAAAATGATATACTAAACCAAATAGCAGATACATCCACAAATAGGAACTGCAGTGCACGTAACGATGGTAGATTGTGTGGCAACAAATTACAAAAAGCTTTAACCATATGCGGCCCTCATTTATTTATACAGCCTGTGTCCCTTGATACCATGCAAATGGAAAGGTTATATAAATTAAATGACGTTACACACCACTTTACATTTGGTACTGCCACATACTTATTAAGAGCAGTAATTGGATACACTGGACATATGGAAGGTTTGGGTTTAGGTCATTTTGTTGCATATTGCAAACGACATAATAATATGTGGGAAGAATACAATGACTTAAGAAACAAAAAAGAAAATATTTTACCGACAAAGGAAGTAAGAATTGTAATGTTCCTTTATACGTCTTGAGTTGTATTTTGATAAAATAAATGTTAATAAATCATTTTTTCCCTAAAGTAAATGAACCTATCACTGATATCTTAAAAATTTCCGATACCACTACTGGATTTCATTTTACTTCAAAACTTCGTGGTGAGGTGTGTAATGGGGTAGTAACTACCCAATAAAAGTCCACCCCCGTATCATTGTCGTAGCGAAAAGTGACGATTATGTTTTTACAAGTATTTAAACTACAACCAGCAATAGTAGCAGAGGTAAAATTTGAGTAATGTTTAAGCAATAATATTTTAAGCTTTAAGCGACACGTTTCGAAACTAACACTAGTTTCATTTTCAAGCAATGATAATTAACAATACATGAAGTAAATGATGGCTGAGGGGGAAAGAGGTGAAATTATGATACTAACGTTATTATACATTTAAAATTTAAACGAACCCCACATGGGAAATGCGACACACTGCGACGAAATTTCTAACAAATTCAAGAAGGACGTACACTCAATGAAAATATGGAAACTCCTTCAAGCGGGGGAAAGAAAGACAAAGATCGAGAAGAAATTCCTGAACCTGGATCTTCAGCACGACCTTCAATACCTCAAAGAATTATCGTCATATGTCATACATAGTGAAATGCTTAATGGGGGAGTTGGGGGCTGAGTGAACTTGAACTTTTCAAAATATCTCAAAAACTGTAACGGCGCAAAACTTACTTCATGTGGCGCATTTGAGCGCATAATTAAAGAGCACGTATAGCATTAAGCATTTTTAAGAAAGTGCAATTTTTTAAAAACATCAATTTAGCCCCACCCACCTTCTATGTTTCGTTATGGCCATACGGGAGTGGTGCAAAATTTTAATCAAGTGCGCATTTTAGCGCATAACTACAGGGATAAGTTGGCATCAAAATACATAGTGAAATGCTTAATGGGGGGTGAGTGAACTTGAACCCTCAAATGTTTTCAAAATATCTCAAAAACTGTAACGGCGCAAAACTTACTTCATGTGGCGCATTTGAGCGCATAATTAAAGAGCACGTATAGCATTAAGAATTTTTAAGAAAGTGCAATTTTTTAAAAACATCAATTTAGCCCCACCCACCTTCTATGTTTCGTTATGGCCATACGGGAGTGGCGCAAAATTTTAATCAAGTGTCGCAGTTTAGCGCATAACTACAGAGATAAGTTAGCATCAAAATACATAGTGAAATGCTTAATGGGGGGGGATGAGTGAACTTGCACCCCCCCAAATGTTTTTCAAAATATCTAGAAAACTATAACGGCGCAAAAGTTATTTTCAGTGGCGCATTTGAGCGCATATCGAGCGCATTATTACATAGTAATATCATATCGTAATCTTTATTGGGGAGGGCCAACTTAACCGACCCTTATAACGGCCATGTTGTATCTACATGCACGCCACCTATAGTTAAAGTTAATTCTCAATATAAAGATGACGGACGAGACCCCCACGATATTAATCAGGCAACATCACGTTAACTGCTGTTATAAAATCCCAAAAACAGAATTTGAAGGAGCTTGCAAATTTATTACCCACTTTTAATGGATCTACTGGTGACATTTCAAGTTTCTTCGCTCGTGTTGATATATTAATCGACCTATACAAATTAGATAGCAAGTCCGGATTGTTATTGATAATATTAAAATTAAATGGACCGGCTTTAGTGTGGTTTCATTCAAAACCAGAATATGCTGCATTTAGTTATGAGGAACTTAAGTAGGAAATGTTTGACCAATTTGAAGTTCGAGAAGATCACTTGCAGTTGATGCGAAAATTCGAGAACAGGAAATGGAAAAGGAATGAGAAATTTATGCATTACTATCAAGATAAGGTTGTTTTAGGAAACAAGTTAAAATTAACAGAAGAAAACTTACTAATTTACATTATCGGTGGTATAGAAAATGTAGAATTGCAGAATTTAGCGAGAATTAAAGAATTTACAAGTTTAAAACATATGTTTAAAGTTTTTAAAGACATTAGTAATGGGAATAGTGTTAATATACAAAAGAAACCATTTATTCCAAAAGGTATTAATGAAAACTCAGAAGTGAAGTCTATTGCTCGGTGTTACAACTGCAATACAATTGGCCATTATATTTTATTGTCCAAAGCCCAAACGTGAACGAGGTTCATGCTATATTTTGGTTCCAAAGAGCACCAGAGGAATACATGTCCCAAGAGTAGAGCAAGCACCTCACAAGGTAGTACTGCTGTCAGCCCCGACTCAACCACTTCTTCCCTCGCCATCAAGCCTATGAATCTAACTACAGCTTATTCTATACCGATTTACTTATCAGATGAGTATAACTTTAGATTATGTTTAAATGCAATTATAGATAGTGGTAGCGTGATTAAATTACTCAAACATACTTTAGTTGCCCATTTAAATTTAGTTCCATCCAAAAACACTTAAGTTCTTTGGTATGAATAATAGCATGCTTGACATTATCGGTACTGTGAATTTGAATATATTTACAAACAATAACAACACAGATGTTTTATTTTATGTAGTTTCAGATTCAGCAATTCCTCACGATTGCCTTCTCGGTCGAGATTTGATGGCAAAACCAGATGTGTCAGTTTCTTTTGAGGGCAGTAACGTTACTGTTTGTCAGAAAGATAATAGTCAATGTAATTTTAAAGATGAATGTTTTGCTATTATGAATATTAATTATGTGGAAGATGATGAACATTCACCATTACATATTGATTCGTCTTTACCTAAAAAACATGTTAATGAATTAATAGACATATATAATAAGTCTATACCTTACCTATAAGGCCATGTAAACCAGAGATTGACTTTGAAATGAAAATAAGAATTTGCCCTAAGCTAGAACATTAATTTTATTACATACCAAGGTGTTTATCTTTTTATGAGAACAAGGTGGTAAAAAATTGTGATTTACTGGAAAATAACATTATTCGTAAAAGTAATTCTGAATATGTGTCTCCTATTGTATTAGTGAGGAAAAGGACCGGGGAGCATAGAATGTGTTGATTACAGAATGTTGAATTCAATGATCATTAAGGATAATTTCCCATCACCTCTCATTGAAGACCACATTAGCAAATTAAGAGATAAGAACTATTTTACCACTTTAGATTTGAAATCTGCCTTTCATCAGGTTAGGTTAAATGATGAAGCCACAAAATATACATCATTTGTCACACCACAAGGACAGTTTGAATATATCAAGGTTCCTTATGGACTTAAAAATAGCCCTCCTCTATTTATGTGCTTCATTAATCAAGTTTTTCAGGACTTAATTTATGGAAATAAAATTTTGATATATTCGATGATATATTAATTGCAACCACTTCAATTGAAGAGAACTTAGAAACTTTGAAGAAAGTATCCATCACCTTAGTAAAAAACAAATTAAGTCTAAGATTGGACAAATGCTCATTCTTGAAAACTAGAATTAATTATTTAGGATATGAAATTACTAACTCCACAATTATGCCGAGTAAAACCTTATACAATTACCTAGTACCTCGCAATGCTAAAGAGTTTCACAGTTTTCTTGATTTACCTGTGTATTTTAGGAAGTTTGTTAAGAACTTTTCAATTATAAGTAAGCCTTTATATAATTTGATAAAAAAGGATGCACAATTTAATTTTACCGATATCCATTTGCATTCTTTTAACAAGCTAAAAGAGATTTTGACTTCCGAACCAGTTTTGGCAATTTATTCCCCTATAATTCATTGTGATAGTGCACTCGGTTTTGGTTCTGTATTTCTACAAAAACAGAAAGATGGTCATTTTCACCCTATCTTTTATTTTAGTCATTAGTCAAAGAACTTCAACTACAGAATCAAAGTACCACAGTTTTGAATTAGAGATGTTAGTGATATTTTACACTTTGAAACGATTTCGCAGTTATTTGCAAGGCATTACCTTCCAAATTTTTACAGACTGCAATAGTTTGAATTTAGCACTTAAAAAAAAGACATTAATCCTTGAATTTTGCATTGGAGCTTATTCTTACAGGGTTTTGATTATAAGTTAGAGCATAGGCCATGATCATCCATGAGGCATGCAGATGCATTAGTAGATGTTTTGCACTAGTCTTATCTGAAAGTACATTTGAGCAGAACCTTTGTGTTATACAAAATTTGGATCCGGAAATTAAAAAAATGAATTAGAAAGAGCTGAAAGCAAATTTTTTTTAATTACGAAATGGATTAGTTTACCGAAAATATAAAGACACTATTATTTTATGTACCTGAATCAATGGAAATCAATGTTATACGTACCTGTCATGATGATTTAGCACATGGTGTTCAAAAGCGTACAGAAGTCATTTGTAGAGATTATTGGTTCCCAGACTTAAGAAATAAAGTCAAGTCCTACATATCGAATTACCTTAAATGTATAGTTTGTTGGTAAAAAGGAAGGACAACTTTGTAACATACCTAAAGGAAATTTGCCATTTATCGTTTTCCATTTGATTCACCTTGCTCTTTTCGAGAGGTCTAAGAATTATTTTAAATATATTTTTAGTGTAGTTGATGGTTTTACAAAGTTCATAAAATTATTCCCTTGTAAAACTAGAAATTCCAATGAAGTTATCAAACACTTAAAACATTATTTTTCAGCATACAGCAACCAAAAAGAATTGTTACAGACCGCGGTTCTGCATATATCTCGAAATTATTTGAACAATTTTTGTCAGTGTACTTTAAATTATACAATCTAAACGTTTCAATAATACTTACAATTATCTTCGTCAGTAGTAATGTTTGTTAAAAATTGTTAAAGATGTAGTAAACAATTTTGTCAAATTTGACAAAAAAAATTGTTAAAGATGTAGTAAACAATTTTGTCAAATTTGACAAAATTGTTTACTACTTTTAATTACATTACTATACGAAGATAACTGTTATTGAAACGTTTAGATATAATATACACATTAAAAATCCCAAAAAGATAAGTATTTTATTATGAGTGTTAATGGTGAACGTTTACATTTTTCATGTTGTAGTTTAAGGAGTATGTTTATATTGTCATATTTTGAATTTTACTTAATTTTCTGTATTTGCTTACTTACATTTAGGTATCACATTGTAATCTTAAAAAAATAGAAAAAAAAACATTTTGCACCCCACGAAATTATGTTTAAAGTACCTTGCGTTTATTATGAATTTGAGATTTATGTACCTTATCTTTATGCTTGGCTTTATTATCATTATGTGCGTTAGTTGACTCTTATGTGTATACTTATGACTTATGATTATTTATGCTTAACTTAGGTATAATTTAAGATATGATTGATCGAGGCGATCAAGAGGTCAGAATGGCCGAACTGTAGTATTTAAATTTGAATCTCCCGCTTTTAGTTACTTTTAATAAAAGGAGAGTTAAGTTGGCTGGAGAAGCTAAAAAAATGATGGAGAAAAAATAAAATGTAAAATGGTGTATGCATTATTTTGTTTTTAAATTCCCTTATGTTAACCATCCAGAGTTCAACTACATTTTGTACTATTATGTCAATATAGCAGTGGCATAGGTTATTTAATTCATTTGTCTGTTAAATTGTGTTCGAATTTTAAGTAAAATGGTAATTGTATCATATAAAATTGCATAATCAATGATTGTTAAATATATTTGTTATAATTTGAGTTAGACAAATAACAGTTAATGATCAATTATATAAATAATAAAGTACATTTTTACTTTTAAAAATATATGGTTTTGTATTTATCATTATTAGACTAAACGCCAAGCTGCACGAAAAAACACGTGACCGTGTACTATTGAACCGGAAAATATTACTTTTTTAAGAAAAGTAAAAGTTACGTTTTGTACATTTTTTAGTTAATAACCTTTAATTATGATGTTTATATTTTATAATTAGGACAATTTAAACAAAAAAAAACATTTATTTAATTGTGGAGGGTGAAATATAAGGTTATGTTACTTGTTCATAAATTTACTCGGAAATGTTGTAATTCGCATTTTAATTATTAACCACAGTTCTAAGGGTAAATAATTCTTGTGTAAACAGTTTTATACTGCGATGGTTATAAATAGAGGGGGTAGAGTTTTATCGAATTCAAATATTAGATAGTATGCAAGTTCAAATAAAGTTGAAGAAGTTATATAATTTGTTATGAGGAAAATATAGTATAAGAATATAAACATTGTTTTTATACAACAAAACAGGTTTTATGGGGTTTGCACAATGATGTTGTATTCCTAAAGCATTGAGCTATGGCAGTAGCATGTTAAAAAGGTCAACACGATACATATTAGTGTGTTAAAGATAAATAAGAAATTTCACATATAATTAAACAACAGATATTGATTACATGAAGTAAAATAATCCTAATGTGTAGAACATATATAATAATTGGTACAATGCATAAAAACTATAAAAAGGGTTATGGTACGAAGACGTTATGTTGGTAGATCATAGACTAAATGCTTAAGAAGTTAAAGTGGCTTAGAAAAATATCTAAGAACATGAACAACACATGTGCAATGTGAAATTAACAATATAAATACAATAAAATACACAATTACTCTAGACTTATTTCTTTGTTATCATAATCCGATATAAAATCAGATTCATCCGACGAGTCTCGGCTCCTACGTATAATCAATTCCTCACAAACGACATCCATAATATGCTCTTTATTAATGTATTCCTCTCCAATTTCTATCACATGACGCCACACTTCTTGCCAGTGGCTCTCCAAATCCATCGAACACTTTTCACGAGTTAGTTTTTCAACATCGGCTAATTTAAAAGTTGTTTCTCGATGCCAAAGCTTTTACAATGGCCCATATTTTTTCTATTGGATTTAGCTGGGTGGTATGGAGGTAGTCGACAAAGAGTGACCATGTTTCGCAAATATAGCATCAATTGAATATTCCGTGTAGCTCGGTTTATTACATTTTACTAAATCATACAGCTCCACTTTTGTTTGGGATTCATCATGTACGATCCCGTTCTTGTAACCAAGTTATCATTTCCATTTTTTACTGCTAAAAGTTGGATGTTTAACTGCTAACGTGTTGTGATAACTTGCATTATCCATAACAATAACTGACTTTTCGGAAAGGTAATAATTGGTGCTCAATCCATCGTTTATAATTTAAATTCATATCGTCGTGAAATCACCTGTTTTTGAGCCCGATTTAAAAACTAAAGGGCATTATTGATAAATCCCATTTCACCACCCGCATGTACTATTATAAGACGTTGACCTTTACCGATTGGACATTTTAAACCTTCGTTGGTATCATCTACCCAGGAATGTGGCGTTGTATGCGATGCATGTATATATGTTTCATCTGTATACACAATGGGTCGCCCTGCTCTTCGATACTTTGTTATTGCTCGTATATAAGCACAACGTAAAGATCGTATATCATATCGTACCATTAAACATTTACAATTGTCAACGGTTTTCGTTCAGTTAAAATTTTATTTTTCCTTCCCAGAGAAACCAATGGATTCGTCATCTTTAATAATATTATAGATAGCATTGACGGTTGGTCGTCGTTTCTTCGTGACATGAAGATTGTGTACAATGCGTCGAATGACTTGTTCCCCACAATTATCAACAGATGATCTTGGTGCGGTTTTCATTCTTTCATTAAAAGTCTTGAACGATTCTATTTCACCACGTTGAATTGCACTCCCTACTCTAATAATTCTAACGACGGTACTTTTAGATACTCCAGTTGCTTTGACAACGATATCAAGATCGTTAACTGTAAAGAAATGTAATCGTAAAAAACTGACAGGTGTAAATCGTACAATAATGACATACCTTCATTCATACTTTTATTTTATTTTGCCACCATAATGTTCTTTATACGCCTCCAAATGCAGGCGTAATGTGATCTTTATAGCACGGAAATGTCATTGATGTTAAGCAGCATGATTGACAGCATACACATGACGTGATATATAATAGCAATATCACAGTATCTTAGTAACAACAAATTAGCCTACTGTCGACTTTATTTCACTGCATTTGCATTTAAAAACTTGCCGAAAATACTGAATCTTTTTAATATTTTGTTCCAGTTTTCAAATAATTAATTTAACCAATAAGCACTAATAATATCCGATATATAATTACGGTATATCGCAGCAACGCATACTTGAAAAAAAAATTTACCACGTATTTCTCTTGCTATTGAGAATGAAATTATATTGACTGAAAGAATCGTATAAGGCAGGGTAATTGTGGTTATTAGTAGACGTCGCTAGGAGTAGGTTACGCTACAATTTATTGAAAATTGTATCTATTCGCGGGAAATTTGATTTGTCCCACTATGAAACCTGTCCCAGTATACAACAGTTTCCCAGTTTTAATGACTTTTGTCAAAAAAGGTGGTTAAAATAAGTTACCTTGAATTTGTAAATCTACATTACGACTTATTTTCTCTTACATGTTTGAGCGCTCCCAAGCTATCCTACGACCTCTTATCGTGGGTCATACAATTTAACTGTACAACAATATATTATTTATCCACATTTTAAAGCGTCATATGTCGTAGATTTTCTTCATTACTTGTAATTAAATTCTTTCTTATTTTATATGGGTATTTTCTACAGTATTGAATTGCAATTTATGTTATGCATCTTATCTAAATTGATATGTACCAATGGATTCTTTCATTTCGTTTATAATAGTCAATGTTAATAGTATTAATATTTCTGTACTCAGTCTGTAGAAGTACACTAAGTTGAATTTAGTTTCTTGTCAAATCGCAATTACTTTTATAGATATTAATACACTCTTATTAACAAGCCGGTAGTTATTTTTGGTAATTGATGTTTGTAAGGTGAGGAATTAGTACAATCTTATTTCAAGTGAGGAACAACGTTTAGTGGTTCAGGTATTAATTTGACCCTGGCTAGTTATTTAAGTATATTTTGCAGTTTAGTAAGTACTACAATCGAACCTACTACCAATATTTTGTTGTTTTCGACTGAGTAGCTACCATTTTGGTTATCTTTCAAACCTGTCACGTAAATACGTAAATAACAATTTAATTATCATATAGAGTAACAAATTATTTAGTTTCATCCTGTCTAATTTCTTCATTCCCAATAACAAAGGCTTGTCTTTCGTATTTTTAAAATGTTGGATTTTCGGACTATACTCTGTAATGAAAAGATAGGGTTTTCTTTGACATAACACAGACATTTAACGCAACCTCCTCAGTAAAACATGTCCCTTTTTGGTTTTCTTTTGTGATTATCATCAGGGAAAGATTGTTTGTTAATTATTATGACATTTACAAATTTAATTTTTTTTTGACATTCAAAAAGTTGACAATAAAATCATTTGTATGTTTGGTTGTATATGTTTAAGCTTCTCTTGTTAGGACCTGGTTCATTTAAAATTTTACTTAAGATTTTTGTGTACAGATGCAAAGCGTACGTCCAGTGTTAAATTAAATTCACTGTATATAAGTAAGCAAGTCATATTTAATTACACATGCTATATCCATATTTGTTTATCACTGACCAAAATCACTCGTGGATGTTTTTATTTAAAAATTCACCGAGAGAATAAAAAAGATTGGCCTATTAAATAACTTTCTACAAGTATTTGAAATATACTTGTTGATAATTCAAAGACATCCTAGGAATAATATAAGCTTTTAAACTTGGATAACATTATTCCCTGCCCTAGAACAGATACAACAAAATGAGACGTACAAGTCATATTCAGTAAAGCAAGTGTATGTGGCGCTACGTTTGGTCAGAAGTTTGGGCTATCATTGAAACAAAATTTATTGTTAAAATACTGTTAAACTTCATAAAAGACCACAATTTTAAAACAATGAAATTCTGTCTAATATGATGCAGTTATTTTATGAATAATTGTGTATATTAGTAAGTATACATTCTTGTACGTTGACGACGGTTAACACCAACATAAAACCAAAATATCTCTACTTATACAGACACAGACTGTGCGATCATCGTTTGACCGTGCCGCTTCTAGAACAGTACTACTGTTCCGCATCCTTAAAATGAAAATTGTGCTATACCCAGTGGCGTAAATGCAGATATTAAAATAAATACTACCATAAATGACAAAAACTTTGGTGAATGACGAATTGCGTATTATGTAGATGTACAAAAACTTCAATAATTGTAATTTAGTCTTTCTTAAGACTAAAGGGAAATTGTTATAAGGTATGTAAAAATTTGGTTAAAAATTATCATTTATTATTTTTAATTGATATTACAGATTTTCTGAATTTCCAAGGCGTATTTCTGGTGTATTAAACCAATACATGGTATTTACTCGTCAAATTCGAGTTTTGTAAGTGCTTTTATATACTAAAAGTAATGTTTAAAACAAATTTTGCTTTTTAACCTCAATTTGGTTACGAGAATAATGTACTAGCCTGAAGTTACATTGGCTTTTTTTTTCAAGGACATTCGCTTTTGGTATTGTACCAACCTAACAAAAAATAAAATAACTAAATAATTCGGCTTGAAATTACATTCGCTTTTTTTTTAAATACCTATATGAACGCCTTTGTTTAATATGAAATAGTGATGTAATAATTAGTAGTCAATTCGAAACAACCACCTCAATGTCGGCAATTGCGCGTATACAAATACAGAATGCATGAATTCAAAATTAATTTACAAATTTTGAGCGAGTTTTGGAAGAGGAGGATTATTGGAATAAGGTAGCACAAGGTCCCACCTTTAATGCCCTATAGTCCGTTTTTCAAAAAGTACCGTAGGATTCGAAAAATCCACCCCGATGTCGGCAATTGCGCTTATGCAAATATAGTAGGCATCAATTCAAAGTTAATTAAAAAAATTTGAGCGAGTTTTGGAAGAGGAGGATTATTGGAATAAGATAGCACAAGGTCCCACCTTTAATGCCCTATAGTCCGTTTTTCGAAAAGTACCGTACAATTCGAAAAATCCACCCCGACGTCGGCAATTGCGCTTATGCAAATATAGTAGCATCAATTCAAAGTTAATTTAAAAATTTGAGCGAGTTTTGGAAGAGGAGATTATTGGAATAAGGTACACAAGGTCCCACCTTTAATGGCCTATAGTCCGTTTTTCGAAAAGTACCGTACAATTCGAAAAATCCACCTCGATGTCGGCAATTGCGCTTATGCAAATATAGTAGGCATCAATTCAAAGTTAATTTAAAAATTTGAGCGAGTTTTGGAAGAGGAGGATTATTGGAATAAGGTAGCACAAGGTCCCACCTTTAATGCCCTATAGTCCGTTTTTCGAAAAGTACCGTACAATTCGAAAAATCCACCCCGATGTCGGCAATTGCGCTTATGCAAATATAGTAGGCATCAATTCAAAGTTAATTAAAAAATTTGAGCGAGTTTTGGAAGAGGAGGATTATTGGAATAAGGTAGCACAAGGTCCCACCTTTAATGCCTTATAGTCCGTTTTTCGAAAAGTACCGTACAATTCGAAAAATCCACCTCGATGTCGGCAATAGCGCTCATACAAATATAGTTGGCGTGAATTCAAAATTAATTTATGAATTTTTTAATTAATTAAGTTTTATTGAATACTTAAATCATATTATTAACAACCCGCTGGATACTTTATGGTTCAATTATGAGTAATTCGTTAGATTAGAATTATTAAAAATGTGGTCGATAATGGTATTAACAATTTGCTACAATGAGTTGACAATCCAAACAATCAATACATATCTAATTAATATTGCTTATGTTTTAAATTTTTTATCGTAAAACAACACTACGGCACTGGAATCTGCCGAACACGTTGATTTATTGCTTTGCTCCGCTTCTGGACAGATTTTAATAAATAAATATTTACCAAGCAACTCTTTGTTATTTATAATCTGCAAATTACCGAACACCTAATTAAACAACAAATAATTATGGTGAAATTGGAATTCCTAATAGTAACACATACCTATACCATTATGTCGAATTATATGTTTTTAACTAAAAATTGCTTCAATCATAGTTAAATACGAATAGTAATAATATACCACAGAGGTACAGAATGATACGACACCTCGTATTCTGTTTTGTTATCGTTATTTCAAATGTCCATCAAGTACGAGTTGTTTACTTTTTCGATTTAGGAAATTGCATGTCGGATTACTACATTGTTTATGGCGGTTACCTTTTATCTTCTATTTCTGACTCTTTAACTGAAAAGTTCTTTTGTCGCATTTGCATAACTATTTACGGCGTAAGAAATTTTCATATTTAGTTTCAACTTATTTACTTATAACGACTTGCAACATTAACATGCATATCGACAGCGAAATCCTTGCAGTTTTAATTGCAGAAATCCAAGAAGAGGTAAGTAATATTAATTTTATTCTAATAACGAGTTAACCACTCACATTAATACCAGTTTAGGATTTAAATTTAATAGTAAATTCAAAAATTATTTGTGTGCAATTTGGAATGCAAATGCTGGGAACATTAAATTAATGACGGAAGAATTAATTCGTGCTAAAGTGAGAGTGATTAACCGCATTACTTGTACTGATGAGAGTGATTCTCATACACAGAAAGGTTGCTTATCCAACGATGTTGTCCAAAATGTTGTTAATATGGAAATTTGTACTTCTCCTGAATTTCCTTTGCGGAGGTTTCCCATTTTCTTTGAAACATTCACGTCATTTGCCAAACTTGTCTTCGCCCGTATCGAATGTTGATAATCTCAGTGCAATTGATCTTGACGCACATCGGTGGAATGCTGAGGAATATTATTTCGATTTTGAAAGCAATCCAAATTTATCTGATTCGTCGCTTAAAAAAATATCATTAGTGCCGTAGGAACTAAGTCGTCGCCTGAAGTGTCTTTACATAAATCTCCGATGTGCACAGAGCAACAACGAAGTTTTGTTTCGAAAAAAAATTCAGTGGTTTCCTCCGTGTTACCGTTCGATTTCAGTAAAGTGCAGATACCCTCTACGCAAACAATTTTTTTAAAAAACAAACTGTTCTCCCACTTCCTTGCGGAATTCGACATTTCTTACAGCATTACACCTACATCTAATTTTAATTTGGATAAGTATAGAGAGGCATTAAAGAACGCAATGGTTGTCCATCAGTTATACTGCGTATTATCATTTACAGGATTTCACGTTCGAAAAAATAAATTTGTTGACTACGCGGTTTGTAAGTATCCCGGGTGCAGAAAATTCAAATTTATATGTGTGTCAAAAGTAGGGAATATAATTCACATCATCGCCCTTTCCAACCATGCATCTTTTGTGCACAGTGGTAAACCTCAGTTTTATTATTTAAAAGGTCAGGAACGAAAGGAAGTAAAGACTTCCTTGGTTCATCAAAATCCCAGATCACTCCAATTAGACTTTGCTAGGAAATTAGATCCCTTTTTCCGCTTCATTAGGGAATTTTCAAGGTTATAGGAGCTTAAGCGTTATGCAAAAGGCAACATCGGAGGCTTTGTCTGACAACGATTTATCTTCTAACGATTTTCAGGATTTATTATTGAAATATGAAGAAGGGAGATTAAAAGACAACCAATACATACAGTTTGTTGGTCTTCCACTTCACGTTTGTTTGTACTCAAAGTTTCAAGTAGAACTGTTAAAAAACAAAGGTTTGTCGACACTATTCTTCGACGCTACGGGATCACTGGTTAGGGACTTAAATTGCAATTTTCAGGAAAGCGCATATTTTACTACGCAGGTGTCATACAAGCGAATGACACCGTACTTCCCATTTTAGAATTAATTTCGAGTACCCGCGGTACCGACTCAATCACCAGTTTTTTGATTAAATTTAAGCACTTCGTGGAAAAAAACTCCCACGGTTGGCCATGTTTCTCCCGAGTTGTTGTAGATTGGAGTTGGGCTTCCATAAGTAGCTTTTTGAACGGATGGAATAATACGAATGTGTTGCATTACGTAAATATTACTTTCAATTATTTACGTAATAAAGGTAATTCGTCTCATCTTAAAGGCTTAGTACCTATTCACATTTGCTGTGCTCATTTTATGCACATCATAGCCAGACGTATCAAAAGTATTAATGTTGGGAAAAAGGTAGGCAGTGTTCTTCTAGATGGTATTGCTTCTTTGATTATGTCCAAAACTATGGACGAGGTAAATAAATTGTTTAAGGAATTCCTGACGATTTTATTGAGTCCATATGAAACGACATATGTGCAGGATGCCTTTTCTGCGATGAGTAGTGGGCAATATAGAATTGTAACCGACATGGAAATTGAAGAAAGAGCAAGTCTTTCTGACGATTGTGAAAATTTTCCCCACTCTCCTCGAGATACGCTAATGTTTCAACATTTCAGTGTAATATATGGCGAGATCGAAGTAAAAGTCAAAAGCATGCATTCATCTACATTGAATCCATTTCATTGTCCTCAATTTGCGGAACTTCTCTTAAATAAATATATGCCATATATTGCTTTGTGGTCGGGACTTTTATTGAATCCTCAGGAACAACGCGTATCTAATGCTGTTGTGGAAAATTGGTTCAAACAAATTAAGCACGATGTTGTTGGAAATAAGATGAAGGATAAAATCGGTAGGTTTATTACAAAATTGCAGCAGCGAATGGAATCTTTATGCATCGAAACCAAATTCATTCCACGCTTAAAGCGCAGAAAAAATATATCTTCCATGACATCTCTTACATCTAATTTGTTCGATTTGCAAAAAAAAACATCTGCAAACATTTCCTCTCAACCAAGCAATTTCCAAAAATCGAGGTTGAGAAATGTCATCCAGAAAAGTAAATCAATTAAACCAAAGGATAGATCTAAAGACATTCGTTCCCGTAAACTTAATTCCGATCCTATTAATGCACTAGTTGAAGTGTGGAAAAAACGTCCTGTATCAAAATCTAAAACCCATTTTGAGTCCAGGTATTTTAAAAAGGTAAGATTTAGTAAAGTCATCAGTGAAGAGAAGTTAATACTAAACAAGGTCAGTCCATGTGCTCCTACCACTTGTATGGAAAACTTTTTGCGTTGTGAACCTGCATATTATTGTAGAGAAGATCTTACTCCCCAATATGTTGTTGGTAGGTACCCAAATCCAGGATTTCATGAAATTCTTCTTTATAGTGACGACTACAACTCCTTATTTGATAAGAAATGGCTTCATGGCACTGCTATAGATGCGTCAGTCTTTTCTTTCATGAAAGAAAATATTAATCCATCATTTATACACGTCCCGACGTCACTTACTTTTTTTTTGTTGAGACATCTGTCTCGCCCTGTTCCCCAAGAATTCCCATTAAATCACATTTCGATGTTGGACACTACAAAAACCATTATGCCGTACAGTGTCAACTCAAACCATTGGATAGTGTTAATGATTGATTTTTTAAATTCTCAATTTACACACAACTTATTCATCTGCAAAAAAATATAAGCAGACCATTTCTTGTTATTTAAAGGATAGAAACAGGAAACATGGCAGGGAAGGTTTTCATCGCATAGATAACTACAGTTTAAAAGTAACCAATTTTCCAACTCAAACGGATTCCTATAACTGTGGAGTTTACACTGTGCACTATATTTTTCGCTTACTTAACCGTTCATTCGATACTGACGATTTTCTTCCCACGTCTTTTCGCATTAATCTGCAAGAACTTGTTTTGAGGAACTCGGAGAACATGTACAATAGATGTTTAACATGTGGTTTGGAGGACAATCAAAGATGTCATCGTTGGGTTCAATGTTCCACTTGTTTTAGATGGTTACATGATCAATGCGTTCCGGAGATATCGCAGAATGATCTCGATAGACTGGCGGATCCGTCCTTTGTTTTTACTTGCTTCTTGTGTAAACAGTAGTCTATCGTTGTAAATTCGTCCTAGAAGTGTTTATGCCAAAGAGTTGTAACAATTCATATTGTGCAATCGTTCCTAGTCCTCATGGAATAGACACAATAATTTATATGGAGTATGCAATTGAAGTGGTTATGGTAGCCGAAAGGTTACGTTGCACTTAAAATTTTGCAATCGTTCTTAGTCTTCATGGAATGGACACTCTATGATTGGGAATAGGGCTACCTAGTACGGGAGTTAGTGGACCGATTACCTCCTCCCCTTATACAATTACGGTTGTAACACCTCCTGTGTGAAATTTGAATTTTCAAAGCAAATATCACACTAAGGTGATGAGGAAACCTATGTAGAAAACGATAAATATACTACATTTAATCAATTTACGTAAATGTGAATTGTGGTTGATTCCATTTTTGCGATCGCTTTCTTGTTATCTTAGGTATGGCACGACATTTTACTATTTAATCAGAAACTTTCTGAATTTTAAAATGATAATATACGCCTTATTTAAAATAAAAATGAAAATATATTAAAAACATTGGTGTTATGTCTACTCATAAAATTAATGAATTAAATGTATGTCTTGTAGGTAAAATACTGAATTATAATTATGTCTACACATCAATTTCATTCATTTTTGTTGTTACTCGAAATAATAATAATATATTTGTTTTATGTCGCGCCATAATAATAATACAAAACGATATTTTACTGAACTAAACCGAATTATATAACTACTACATGTTGTAGTGGAAGAAACATTTATAACCAGAATAGTTTTTAATTAATTTACTTACTGAATTACTATTATGCCACTAAATAATTTTAATATGTCATAGTAAATTATTATTATGCCTGAAAATAAATTTAATTTTGAATTATTAGTTTATTACAAAATAATATTAAATAGGTGAATTGCAATTATGTCATGACATAATAGTAATACGATGAAGTGAAGTTTAGTAATAACATCCTTTTTATTTTAAATTATTAATATGTACAGAATGTTAATTTCAGAAATAATATTATAATTTTAATTACCAAATTGTTTTTAAATGACGTTTTAATTTGTCACATATAGACGTGTCAACGAACTAAAATTTACTATAAATCTCAATGTAAGTTTGGTTGCAAGCCGTACATGGGCGGCTTAGTTTTTTTTTTTTTATTGTCATGACATAAATTTATTTAATTTTTGTAATAAGTATTTACACTCCACATAATTCTTTTTATGGGATTAAACAGTAAAATGACGTGTCACACCTAATAATGACGAAGTGCACGTTAAACATTATTCCCTAATTATACAGTATTTGTACTATACCGCATTCCATACTTCAGAGTCGGTATCGGCTCTAATGCAAAGGGACATACAATATCATCTCAAAATGTTTGAAAATTTATTTGCACCTGTCAATCATAAATAAATCCTCCTTTTGTATTTCTGAGCGGTTAACGTTATTATAAAAGGAAATATATAAGAAACTTTGCAGATAAAATTGCAATTAAGGTAAAGCCATAAATAACTTTGCAGATTATGATCTTTTCATTAGTTTATACGGAAGACCCCAAATAACCTGGTTAAACAATAAACAACTCAGCATATTATAGGTAATATTATATTCAATTGATATGGCAGTGTTTAAAACTTAAAACATTAGCTTTCCGTGAACTACCTGAGAGTGTACATGACCCATCATTTAGGCGATAGCATCTTACGTCGAATGTTGACGAATATGTTAAAAATACGTCTTTTTCAGAACGAACAAAAAAAGCAGTGTGCCGAATTACGTGTGGGTGGACAATTAGTGGCGCAATTAAGAAAAAGAAGAAAGGATTCGAACAAATCAGGAAGTTGTTGGTATTTTAAACCAACCGAATTAACCCTAGTGGTAATGATTGGCACAAACGACGCCCTGCAGCACAACTTTTCCCTATCAAAATTTCGCAAAAATTTCCGATGGCTAATTAGGGACATATTGAAGTTGAACAGTAAACAAATTATAGTGTGTACTATACCACCAATTTTTTTATCAAACAAATGTAATAAAAACGTAACGGAAATAAACGTGGAAATTAAATCAATTTGTAAGCAAAAAAAAATTAAGCTGATAGATATTCACCACCTTCTAAATGATTCGGTTTTCTTTGAAATGTAAGTTGTAATATTAGCTATTAGTAATACAAAATAATTTAACATTTTAGGGACAAAATCCATCCAAATAAGGAAGGGTTAAAAACAATTTACGACGGAATTAAACAAGCTATTTAAATAACATAGAACAAAAATATGGGTATATGGCTACTGGCGAACTCCCCCATATAAAAAATTGGAGTAACGCCTCTAAACATGGTACCTCCTGTACGATAAATGTTTTCTAAAAAACAGAATCGTACTAAGGTGATGTGGAAAGCTATGTACGGTATCCCATTACTACAATTCAATATGCCATTAATTATAAATATACTCAACTATATTTGTATAAGCGCTATTGCCGACATCGAGGTGGATTTTTCGAATTGTACGGTACTTTTCGAAAAACGGACTATAGGGCATTAAAGGTGGGACCTTGTGCTACCTTATTCCAATAATCCTCCTCTTCCAAAACTCGCTCAAAATTTGTAAATTAATTTTGAATTCATGCATTCTGTATTTGTATACGCGCAATTGCCGACATTGTGGTGGTTGTTTCGAATTGACTACTAATTATTACATCACTATTTCATATTAAACAAAGGCGTTCATATAGGTATTTAAAAAAAAAAGCGAATGTAATTTCAAGCCGAATTATTTAGTTATTTTATTTTTTGTTAGGTTGGTACAATACCAAAAGCTCCTTGAAAAAAAAAAGCCAATGTAACTTCAGGCTAGTGAATAATGTACAGTTTAGAGAGTAAAAACTGTTTAGATGAGCGTTTAATGACCTTTTTGTTTATATTGACATGAGTGGTTTGAAATAGGCAATAATGTATTAATTTTGTTGTCAGGTTGAAAATGAATAACCGAAAGGTAATTCATAGCCAAGGGCGGCAAATTATCTACAAAGTGTACCGATTTATGAAAAAAGAAAAAGAAGGAACGATGACAATGCCATTATCCCAATTAGAAGAATGTGTTGCTGAAGAAACCGTTCTAGACAAGCTACTAGTTGAAAATGGTCATGCTGTCCTTCATCTCCCTTTATACCACTCTGAATTAAATCCCATTTAAAAATCGGATAGCAGTGAGGAATGTGACGGTTCAAATGGAAGGTGTTAAGCAATTGGCAATGAAGAATTGAAAAAAATTACAGCTGAGAACTCGAAGAAAGTGTGTGAATATGTGGAGAGTGAATATTTAAAAACAGGATTGATATTGGATGATGTTACCTTTACAATGACATTAAAACATTTAAATGAATTTGTCATTAATCAGAAATCAATGTATGATATATTTGTTAAATAATATTAGTGAAAACAAATTACATGTATGACTGGTTAGTTATTATAAATACATACATTCAACATATTCAGCACAAGTCAGGTACACCATTTTTGCTGACCACCTTTGGATGTACACTGGTGAACATCACAAATACATGTCTACTTTATGATGTACCGATTGTTTTTTAAGATAACTCAAATCTGTATATATTGATCTAAAGCACAACAAATAATGAATTAATAATGCATTGTTTTTTAGATCTCAAACGTGCATGTAAATGAGATCAATTCAGCTAAATTATAGTAAATAATGAGTAAAGATTTTCAATTAGTGCACATATTATTTACATACAAATATAACGATATCCCGACGCACACCTCACTATCCGTTGGAATGAATGGTCTTTTATATGTTTATATTACAGTTAAAAATAGAAAAATAAAATTAAACTTGGCAATTATCTATAAAACAATTTCAAAGTGATCACGTTTGCATTACAGGCATCTACTCTTCGTTTCATATTTTCAAATACATTTATTAATTGAGCTTCTGTAATATTTTGAATTGTCAGTTATTGCATTTTTTAATTCATCAACTGTATGAAGGCGTGTCTTGTAGATTTTATTTTTTAAATGTCCAAATAGAAAATAATCCAGTGGAGTAAGGTCAGGTGATCTTGGGGACCAAACTCCCGCACTTATAACTCTTTCATCAAAATGTTCACGTAAAAAAAGTCAGTGTTTGATTAGCTGTATGAGCTGTTGCGTTATCATGCTGAAAATATCCATGTTGGAGCTCGCCATCGTGCAGTTGATCAATGAAAATGGGACCTACCTTCTTCATGACATAGCAGCCCAAACACCTATTTTCACAGGATGTAAAGTAGTTTCTTCAAAAACGTGTGGATTTTCTGCTGACCACATACGGTAATTCTGCGAATTCACATAACCAGATAAATGGAATCAAGCTTCATCCGTAAAGAAACTTAAGTTTAGTATTTCGTCATCTCTCAAGTTGTTGTTGAACCATCGGCAATATTCTAAACGCTTTTGAAAATCTAAAGGTTTTCTTGCACAACCGTTATTTTGTAAGCATGAAAATGTAGTTGACGTTTGACTGCTTTATGGCATGTACTATAAGAAAGACCTGTAACAATTGCTTATATTGAAATATGTACAATGTTGTCAATTTAACTTTACTTATGTAATGCTTTGGTTTTTAAGATTCTTTTTATTTTATTGCCTGTTTGCTGGGCCAATTGTCTTAAAGGTTTTGTCGGACTTCTTTCCAAATGTGTGCGTACATTTTCCACTACTTCCTCTGTAAGTACAGTTGTGCGACCCGTAGATTTTCCCTTGCAAACACTACCATGCTCATGAAAACGACAAACAATTCTTCGAATGTGTCGACATAAAACATCACCATCTTATTCGATGTTCTGAAAGTGATGTTGATATTCTTCAACACACAATCGTACTGAATACTTCCAGTTTCCATCTACATCTTTTTCGCCGTTTCGGAAATAAGCTTCCAAAATAAACTTGTCTTGTTCCACAGTAAAAGGCATTATAACCTAAAAAAGTTTATTTACGAAAAAGGCATAAAATACACGAATTGTTGATATCCCGGTATATTTTGTCGTGTAATGTTTTTGTGTGTATTAATACGAAATACCGGGATATCAATATCAACAATGAATAACCGAAAAAAAACTGCTTTTTACAGAATTTTTATCAAAAGTTTATTTCAAGTTACTAGTGAAATTAGGCACAAATATTTATTTCACTTCGTTTGACATTTCATTATCGTACATAGATTTTTCCTTTTTCAATTATTCCTTTATCTACATTTGTATTACAATAAAATAGTTTTTTTCAAAACTCATTAATAAATTAACCAGGACTTTCAAGGTAAATTTATTCGTGTATTTTATGCCTTTTTCGTAAATACATTTTTTTAGGTTATAATGCCTTTTACTGTGGAACAAGACAAGTTTATTTTGGAAGCTTATTTCCGAAACGGCGAAAAAGATGTAGATGGAAACTGGAAGTATTCAGTACGATTATGTGTTGAAGAATATCAACATCACTTTCAGAACATCGAATAAGATGGTGATGTTTTATGCCGACACATTCGAAGAATTGTTAGGCGTTTTCATGACCATGGTAGTGTTTGCAAGGGAAAATCTACGGGTCGCACAACTGTACTTACAGAGGAAGTAGTGGAAAATGTACGATATCGTTATATTTGTATGTAAATAATATGTGCACTAATTGAAAATCTTTATTCATTATTTATTATACTTTAGCTGAATTGATCTCGTTTACATGCACGTTTGAGATCTAAAAAAACAATGCATTATTAATTCATTATTTGCTGTGCTTTAGATCAATATATACAGATTTGAGTTATCTTAAAAAACAATAGGTACATCATAAAGTAGACATGGTGACTAGTTCCATATGAGAAGGACTAAATCAGTGGTATATAATCTGAAATAAGTTTTTGTTCAGAAATTAGAATGCAATGCAAAAGTGATATCTAGCATTAAGTTAAATAAGTTCTTTTTTTCCATTATAATGTATTTGTGATATTCACCAGTATACATTCAAAGGTGGTCAGCAAAAATGGTGTACCTGACTTGTGCTGAATATGTTGAATGTATGCATTTATAATAAACTAACCAGTCATATATGTAATTTGTTTTCACTAATATTATTTAACAAATATATCATACATTGATTTCTGATTAATGACAAATTCATTTTAAAAGTTCATTTAAATGTTTTAATGTCATTGTAAAGATAACATCATCCCAATATCAATCCCTTTTTTAAATATTCACTCTCCCACATATTCACACACTTTCTTCGAGTTCTCAGCTGTAATTTTTTGTAATTGGATGCTGTATTCTGCAAATCTTTCCCTATTTTAGCTATTTAAAATAATGTAGGAAATAAAATAAAATTAGAACTAGAAAAAGTGCCCTTTCACAACCCCCCCCCGAGATAGCTTCCCTCAAAATTATTTAATATGCATTTATACACAGATGCGGATTTTTTATACTTTAAAATATGCCAATAGAGACTTTAGTACACAAAAAGGAACGAAACAAAATAAAAAAATTCTTAAGTTGCAACATTTGTAATAATTAATAAACTTGTAATAACTTTTTTTGAAGTGTTAAATTTTGCGCGAGAATATTCCGCTTATATGAATTTGTGTATTTACTTTTGTTGCCCGCTTACTGGAAATTGTGAAAGGTGTTATGCGCCTGGACGTTGCGCGAGTTCATACCGTGACCACAGCATAAAGCAGAGCATTAAACTGTGCCGTGACCATCAACATGAAAGGTGCCACTACCGAGACGAACTTCTGATTAGCGTAGCTTCTATATTCTGTGATTACACGATGCAAAGTTTAATATGAAGTTCCGTTTAAAATACACTCACGCCGTATATTTCATAATTGGAAGCATTCACTGCTAATTTCAATTTGTAATCATCACCATTATAAATGTTTAATTGCATGTACATGAATCTCTGGAAAAATGAGCCATTGATTTGTTGCAAATTTAAGATATCACCCCACAAACTTTGCTTTTTCGGTTGATTTCCCAGTTTTAATATTTCTGGAAACGAAAACCGTAGCACTAAATACCCATTTTTGTTAGAATTTTTACATTCCTTTGCAGAACAAAATATTTTTGAAATAATTTTTTAACCAAATAATCAAATGATACACCAATAATCTACTTGACAGAAAACCATTTGACAAATTTGTTATTGTTCCAATAATGAAATAATGAAAACATAACAACTAAAAATTGCTGATTACGTGTCCTGACCATAAAGGATTCTCTATAGTCCTGACTAAACGCATGAACTATCATAACATTTAAGGACTATACCCTGCTTTAATTCGGTAACCGTTTCTAGTATAATATTCATGATACTGATTATTCTTCGGAATATTGTTAATATGTCTCATTATTTAAATTCGGAAATTATAATTGACTAGGAAAAGTCAAAATATTTACCTGTACATTACCTAACAGTCACAGCTTGTTTCTGTAGTACAAACACATGGTAGCACTCACTATATGGATCGACGCCAAATTAGAATTCCGCAGGCTAAACTTTCTGGCTTAGATAATATTCTTAAAACAAAAATATTTTTTGCAACTTTTTAACAGACATGATCACAGAGTTCAATTTAGGCAAGTTTATCATGGAACAATACTTAACCTTTATAAAATCAGGTTTATATGAACAATGCAGGTTTTTTTGTATGAGAAATTTTGTTTATCTTCTCAGATAAAATATGAAATTATAAGTAATACATATATACTTTACCTTATTTTTCAAGCTCTATAACCTAAAAATATTTGATCTTGACTCAATATACCATTTGACTTTGGTCTACTTATTACCATAGATAACAACTTTCTTCTGGTATTTCTAAGAAGTGTAATATGCCTGCGGGGGGTTTGGCTTTGACCTTCCCACATTCTCTCTCTCACACACAAATTCTCTCTCTCACTCGCATGTAAATTCTCCATGTGCTCCATATACCGGCATGAGGACCAGTGATCTTGAACTGGTCCAGAATTGACCCTATATAACTACCTAAATAACAAAAATCAGATTGCCTTTTCAATAGTAAAACATCACAAGTAATATACCGAGTCCACCATCGCTCCGGAATTTCTTTTTAGCATCTTTATTATTTGTTGTAAAGAAAAAGGCTAAAGACGAAGTTTACCTTATTTTTCAAGCTCTATAATTAAAAAATATTTTCATGTATACAGGGTGTTCCACTTTTGCTGCACAGCATTCTACTCTTTTATTTTAAATGGAACACCCTGTATATTATTACATTTTGAATTTCCTGTTGAAATTGAGGGACACTTTGTTAAGCATACCTGTCACCTACACTCCACCATTTCTGCGTTATCTGACATTGATTGATTGATTAAAGGATGACTGAGTTTTGAAAACTGTTATGATAGAAAACTTCAACTGCTGTTCTTGCACATTCAATGCTCATAATGTAGAAGAAGCTATAGGTTGGAATTTCTTGAATCTTACAATCTGGCGTGTTTTTATGAAAAGTTCATACAAGTTGTTGACTACCGTCATTTTTGTGAGAAAGAATTCCATGGTGACAATGCTGGCATTTATAAAGACGTTGAAGATGTTATAAATGCTAAGATAATATTAATTCACACAACACTGTATGCTTAATGGAAATATTGTATTATCGTCCTGCTTATGTATAGCATTTACTAAATAAAGAAATATATTAATAACTACAATTTGTTTTTTGTGTGATCTCAAATTAGGTATAAATACCTCGCCTTATCCATCTAGTTAAACAATTTTAGGTAAGAAGCGAAAGAGTGCAGTTGGTGGTTTAGTGAATACCCTAATCAATAAACTTCCGTTTGAATTGCATTTACCTGGCTACTAGTATTGTGGTCCTGGTACAAAGTTAGAGAAACGACTCGGACGCGGTGACCCCGGTATTAATCAATTATATGCTGAGTACGAGCTTCATATCAGTTACAGAGATTAGCGAGATTTAGAAAGTAGACATAAAGCAGATACAATTTTAGAAAAAAAGCTTGGGAACGCTTTAAATCATCAGACTCAACATTAGGTGAACGAACTGCGGCTTTAGCAGTCGGTACCACCATGAAAGCAACAAAAAAATTAGGAATGGGGTGCAAACATCGATCTAATCTGAAGAAGAAGAAATCGTTATGCAATGGTGGAAATTTATTGCATTTACAAAAAACCATAGCTAAAAAAATTAAACCTAACCGAAGTTTCACAGACACAATAAAGTCAGCGATTTCAACGGGAGAACGTGTAGTAAAAAGTTTAGGAGGTAAAAAAAACATTAAAGTTACTAAACAAGGGGGGTTTTTACCATTCCTTATTCCGTTATTTGCAGGATTATCGGCAACCGGTGCTTAAGCTGGCGGCGCATCGGGAATTGCTAAAGCGGCCAATGAAGCTAAAATGCCAAAAAATTGCAAAACGAGACATCGCGCCATAATCACATGATGGAATCGATCGCTATACAAAAAAACTGAGTAGATTACCCGAAAAACCATTCACAGATATTGATTTAAAGAAATATACCAAAAATATACCCTACTTTAGGGATATTTTTATGAGATATCATGCCTAAAGTTCCATGGAAAAATGAATCTGGAATTTGCTACAAAAAGCGAAGTAAAAAGGCATGGTATCATGATAGTTTCGGTAATCTTCGACTAGCAATCAAAGTGACTTTCGGGGATGTAAAATTTATTATACTTACAACCAAGATCAAGAATTTAAAACTATTATTTGCGGACACCTATGCCTACAATTTTTATATAAATAATCGATACAACGTCAAATTTTCGGTTATATCCATAACATTCAGTTTAGAAGGTGTTGGTAACACAGCTAGCTACAACTTCTATCCACCGATAGAACTAGATTTGGGGAAGAAATACGTTATCGGATTGGTTAGATTTTACGGTTGCAACAGCATTAGAAACTTATACTGGCAACGATAATTTTATTTTAGAACAAATCCATCTCATTTGCGAGTGAATAATATTCCACACGGTGCATATGAGTTAGATGAGATTAGCGATTATCTAAAATCTAAAAGACCCACAGAAAAGTTTAGCATTAGAGCAAACAACAAATGTGAGATTAAACAGTTCATTAGCATTGGGCACATGCTAGAGTTTGCGTCTAAAATGATAGAACCAGATATGTTACGTCCGCGTTAGATATCCAAATACTTAAACACACTAATCTACATGCAGAGTGCAACGGTATAAAAGGATCTTGTCGAAACGGGAAACCTACAAAAGTATTATATGAGATTGACGTTTCAGTTCCCACCAGGTTAATCGTCTAGATAAAACTCCCAGCAATATTCAATATTTAGAAATAAACACCGACATAATTAGTAATATAACAATCAATTTGACTAATCAAAAGAGCGAATTCCATCTTTCAAAAACTCATATAAAACACATCATCCCTACAGTAAGTCATTAATTAGCCACCAACCTTAATTTGGGTTAACATCTGTAGAGAAATACTTTTTAACGTCAATTGGTTTAAAAGTTCTCAGCAACAATGGCCGAATCATTAAACGTCTTTCAAAACGTACATTTTGATGATGCTATAATTAAATCAGATCAGATCTTCCGTATCGATCTCTAAATATATAGCTTCCGAAGAAATACGTACTTTACTTCAAAGTCAAGATCTAATTACAGCTACCTACGATAGTTTTCTGTACCTACATAGAAGGTAAGCTTGAGCTCAAAATAGAATATGAAAGAAAATTCGTTATGAGTTAGGCAGTCAAAGAGTAGACGTTTGCCAATATCCTTACATAACATCTACACTTAAGAGATATATTTCTTATACGGCAAGCAAGAGCAAAATACTATGCCATTTGGGGTGGTCGCCAAGAATGGAGAACCATTACAAGTAGAATTCGATGAGCAATATGGAGAAAAATCATTTACACTATGCATACCATTGAACCACATATTTGGAATAATAGAGGATTATCGTCAAGTAACCGTGAATATGCGTCAAGTCTTGATTTTAATTCGATCTAGAAGCGATACAAACTGCTACTATGGTGACGTTGATGCGGAAATAACCTTAAATAAAATTCAATGGAAAGTACCACACTTAACACTTAGTGATGCTGTGAAACTGAACTTGTTTGAAGGAAACAATAAGAATTCTATTATTACTACTCCATTTCGTCAATGGGAGTTTTATGAATTACCTACTTTAAAACAAGCAACCTCTGACATATGGCCAGTAAAAACGTCGACACAACTGGAAAAACCACGTTGGATAATTGTTGCATTCCAACAAGGTAAAAGGTACGCAAAGTCAGCAAGGGCCGGAAATTGTGATCACATTAACATCAGAAACCTTAAAGTACATCTGAATTCTGACTATTATCCATATGAAGCAATGCATTTGAACTTCAGTGCTCACCAATACATACTCGCGTATCACAATTTTTTGAAATTCCGATGTGATTATTATGGCGAGGATGATAAAGATGCATTATTCAACTACTCCGAATTCAAATCATGTCCAGTATTTGTAATGGAGTGCTCTAAACAAAATGAATCCTTAAAAAACTCAATAGTAGACATCAAATTGGAAATGGAATCTCTAACACCTTTCGATAATGGAATCGTTGTCTATGGTCTTATTCTCCACGATGCTATTGTGTAGTACAACCTACTCACTGGAGAAGTGAAAAAATTATAATTATTGTAATATACACTCTGTATGTCTAGTATATAAATAAAAAATGTAATTACTCGTTTAGTTTTATTTCATCCATTAACGGTGAAAGTAGTTGCTCAGAAACAAAAACCTTCCAATTCAAAATCATGACTTTGGTTAAAGGTCGATTACTTCAAAACGTGGTGATTTACTTCCTAATAGTATGCGTGGCATTATATGCGGCTCCTCCAATTGCGCAAAACAAACTCAATGATTAGTTTGCTCACTGAGAAAAATGGTTTGAAGTTTAAACATGTATTAAGTTATTGAATCAAAACAAGTACAAACTTTTACAGAAAATCTTACTTCCAATGAAGGATATAGGTTACTTCACCTTCAGCGATAATCATGATGAAATTGAGCCTAATTGTGCAAAAGCAAACTCTATTTTTATCTTCGATGATATCGCTTGTGAAATGCAAAATAACATAAGGGCATATTTTTCTATGGTTAGGTATAATCATATTTACTGTTTCGATTGGTCAAACTTACAGTAAAATTCCAAAGCAATTAATTCGTGATAATGTGGATCTAATTATATTATTTGAGCAAGATGGATTAAACCTAAAACACGTGTATGATATACAAAGTTGGTTTGCTAAAATAGTCCACATCTTAATCCTGCAAAGTGTAAGGTTCTCAAAAAAAATCATCCTATAAGATGTGTATATGTGTGAAAATCGTCTTCTTAGCCGCCTCAATGAAGTTACTGATTTAGGTATAACGTTTGATCACAAATTTAGCTTCAGTAAACATATTCATAATATATGCAAGTCTGGTTTGAGAATGGCAGGTTTCATATCTAGGAATTGCAAAGATTTTTAAAATATTTCTGCACTAAAGTCGTTATATTTTGCATTCGTGCGTTCCAAGTTAGAATTCTGCGCATTAATTATAATAACTATAATAACCATAAAACTATGTTAGAATCCCTTCAAAAAAATTTTTGAAATTCTTATTCTTTAAAGTCGAGGGTGCATATCCTGTAATTGGCTACGATAATGATCTACTCTTATCTAAGTTCGACATTCAGTCTCTAGAATCCAGTAGGATACAAAACAGTGTTATCTTTTTGTATAAGTTGTTACACAATCAAATTGACTCTCCCATTTTATTGTCGAACTGCCTTAACTAATATGTTACGTAAGTCACCCATCTTTGTTATATGCATCAATTTCAACCAAATATCGTAGAATGTGATATTAATAGCTCATCTATTACCTTTCTGAAAAGTACTATCCAAGTCCATGCGTAAGATGCATTATTAGTTATTGTTCTTGTTCATATATTCTATACTATATATATATATATATATATATATATATATATATATATATATATATATATATATATATATATATTTCTTTATTTTATTTCTGCATAGTTAATAGTGTAATTTTTAACCCTTGGTCATTATTAGATGTTCATTAAATAGTATTAATACATAGATACTTTATAATAGTTAGTTTATGTTTTGTATTGTCCTGCAAATGGAATTACTCTGTTGGGCAATAAATAAATATAAATAAGTCCCACCATAAGCATGAAATTGTTTCGGAACTTGTGTTCAAGGTGCTGGGTAGATCAGTTTGGTTTCTTGGTCATAAACAAGGATGCTGAAGTCAATAATGGTCGCTACAGGAAAAGGTTTGATCAATATATAATACCTTAAACTGCGTTCAGTAAACAGCTGTCTGTTCAGGGTAAACTGGTACCTGTTCAGTGAACCCGTTTTGCTACACACTATATAATTAAACTGTTTTCAGAGTAGTTTAGTAGTTACTGCCCCGTTTAGTTATTAACAGCTATCTGTTCAAGGTAAACTAGTACCTGTTCAATGGACCCGTTTTGCTACAATGGATAATAATGAGATGATATTAAAGAAAAATATTATTCAAGATTGTAAAATAATATAGCAGAAGTATAACAGTCTTAAAACTGCTTGCATTAATAAATTAAAGAACATTTAAAAGTACTTACAAGTCACTAATGGAACCTCTAACTGAAATAGTAAATAAAATCGATCCAGATAAATATTAAAACACCTAAAAAGGAGCCCATTGTCGTTAAACCCAAAAAAAACCCTTATTTATATTTCCAAGAAAGCACGCTACTACCCCCACTAGCCCGTTAGTTCAAGTTCCAGGCTTTACATCACAGTCAATAGGTGCTACTAGCCCACTAGCGCAGCTTCCGTTTTTTCAAAGAAATCCTCCAGGCATTCGTACACCATCTTTCTTAGATACATCTGTCATAGGAGAGTTTAACACTGAGGAGGAAGAACCTCTTAGTGTCGCAGATGATTTTAATACTTCCCGTAATAAACCCATCTCGGAAGAATTTCTGGAGCAGTACAATGAATTGCCTCGTATATACGTTGCGTCACGTATAAAGGGACGCCAGGTTTATATGATCTGCTTACTATAAATAAACCCAATTTAAATCTAGTAAATTTAAAAGACAGAAAGAATTATAAAAGTATTTTAGAAGCTACGAATGTTGCAAGGCGAGATTATGATGTAAGTGGACAGATTCTAATTTTTATGGCAAAAGTCTTTAACTCGATAGCATGATTTTGAGGTTGCATAAAATTGCATGCTAAAAGGACATTCACCTTTAGCATCGATTACCTTAGCATTAATTTAACCTTTCGTGCAAACTATAAGAGGGTCCTTGATATTTGCTATATTGACTATAATTCCCGTAAGTAATCTACCATTAAATTAAAGCATGAATCTATAGAGTACCAACCTAATTTTCATGTACGTTTTTAAGTGACAATTCCACTACCTGTTTTCTCCTAAGCGTGCTTTAACCGTTTAAGTCTCACGAGATAACACTTTAACAATGATAAATTGCTTTCAAGCTTAAGCAAATTTTCATTCGCCTCTAAATAAGTTTTATTTTGAATAATATCTTGCTGTATTGCTTTACTGTTCGCGTGCAATTTTATATTTATTGCGCCCTTCTGGTTTGGTAACCAGCGGTTTTACTTTGCCTCGGCTTTGCTCAATCGGGTTTATATTATAAACGGGTGTGTTCGTGATAAGTACAGGATGGGCTTAACACTGTCACCTTAAATAAAATTGTAAAGCATTTTTAACCGTATATTATCAAATATTTACAATAAATAAAATCAAACAAAGGTATTTAACAAAGGTGTATCGAGAATCTCTTGGTCCGTGTCCTGGGTCACTGGATACAAGTCGCTTCTGTGAACACAAGATAGTATTTTACGTCTATTCCTTACCTAAGAAATACAAATTTAAGTTACGGTCCTGTATGTACAGTAGCGCGAGGGTTATCTTGCTGTAGTGGTGGATCGAAGCGCCAGCGCATGAACTTGAATCGTTTAAGAAAATCGATATCGTGTTTGTTCAGTAACTCTGAAGCGCTGGAGCAAGGATGTCTACTCGGAATTATTACACGCGAAATACACGTATACAAACGCAATATCTAAAGATTGTCTTTTCTAATTATAACCGGTTTAATGCAGACAATTTGATTGTTTATTTAACTAATGAATTACTGGTCCGATACTAAGTTTAATTATTGATAATTAAACAAGGGAACGAATACTTAATATTACTTTAATCGGTTTTCGTTAAGATCTAATAATCTACGTACTCTTTAGTTTATTTACAAACGTTCTCGCACCAGGTATATTGACGACTAATTTATACTTTAGGTTATGGGTATTCTTCTGCAATTCAAAGACACCTGTAGGTTAATTACGTGTTATCTGCATGTATTCAGTGTGTGAGTTTTGAGCGGGTTCAGTAATGTCCAGAAGACAAAGGCGACGGCCGTCTTTACTGTATATACCGAGAGAAAGGTCGTATCTTTACAGCCTAACAACCCTTCACCCTCAAGTGTTTTTGGAGACCCTTACCTGCGTTTTCAGAGTGACGATGGGATCTACCCTGCGTGCTACTCATGTTAGTGTAGTTGGTATTACGGCGGGGTTACTGCTTGTAGTATAACTCCTGGTGCTTAGCCCAAGTATTTACGGACGAGATACGTATCTACCGTGCCTAGGTATTTGTGTGTTTTTAAAACTCCTGGTCTTAGCCCGGAAGTATTTACGATCAGTGTTTGAGTGTAAATTGTCAGAATGTATAACTTTACAACTTACGTGTCTATTAAATAGCAGTACAGAATTTGAACTTTAGGTTGCCCGATCGCGACGGACTCTTCGTCGACGAACAACAAGTCGGTGTTTACCTAAGCAAACAGAGCGGCTGCGGCTACTGGTTTCTGGACGGTCAACGGTACGGTGCTATCAGGTCGTGCTACTCAACGGACAGGGGCCTGCTGGATATCGGCTTAACTTGAATCACTGAATTCTCTCTTTTTATGCGCGTCGCGAGTTTATAAATATCGGTGGGCGGTTTCGCGGCTACCGTGCGGGATGCCATTATGCGATTGGTTAAAATCGTTCTGACGTGCAGAAACTTACGGTTTCTTAGAACTACACGTCAGCGGTGATGAATAAATTATTGGTTGTGCAATATCGCGTAAACTTATGAAATTGATACAGGATGGTCCGCATAATTTATTCTAAAACATATAAGTATTAGAATCTGGTTCTTTACATTGCAATAGCTTAATATTAATGCTAATTATACGAGTGTGCTTTACAAATTCATCTTTTGTTTTCAACAATTGAATACTTCTTGTTAAATTAACAATATCACTACTATTCGGTATAACCTCACTCACGTTAACTTCAAAACTGCATCCTACAATGCGAAAATATGAAGCACCCACTATCGATTATGCAGTAATGTACTTGTAGCAAATATTTATTATAACTGATATGTAACTACAGAAGTACTTTATGTTTACAATCAAAATTCTTGTTACGAGTGCAATATACTGACTGGTATAAAACTGCCCTTTATCTGCTTATATAGTCATATAAACCCGCATTCAAGGTCAAACTGGTTATAACTTGTTGCAAGAGTTTCAGGCAGACGCATACATTGCACATTCTTTATTATCTTTACTGAGAATATCTATTGCTGATATCACGAGAACTACTTTCACGCGCTTTAGATTACGTTGCAAGAGCTTCAGGCAGACGAATGCATTGCCCTTTCTTTCTTATCTTTATAGGACGTTTGTTGACATCATATGAAATATTTTCTCATGTCTAGATTATGTTCCATTTATCACCTTTTTGCTTGCATAGGTCAATACGAACCACCTCCACTTGTTAGCAATTTTGTACACGTTAACAGGTTTACATGTATATAATCTTAAAATTTTATTCCAACATTCAGTCGTTACATACAATACAAAATGGCATCATACAACAAACTATCAAAACTGTCCATCCACAAGAACACGAACATGCTACAAGAATTTTAGTGCGGGGGCCAATACTAAAAGAACCGGTACTTTCGGACGAAAATACACCAATAGTTTCGATACGAGACAGTGATGTAGAGGACGACAATTTTGCAAGGTTCTTTGATTAATTTATTGTTTTTATGTAGTGATTTACTTGATAAATATATTATTAACCAAACCAATTAATTTGTAGGATCACGCCTGCAACCACAGTTGCAACTTCACCACCACCGCAGCCATCTACACTGGAGGAATTGCAGCTTCACCACCACCACAGCCACCTACACTCCTCCAATACAGACGATAAAATTTGGATGTAATTCAACCATCCCAATCTCAAGATCCAACCCTTCAAGCTCAGGATCCGACAGACCTCCAAGAGTTTAAAATAAAAAGTGTTAGGTGCCGCAAAACATTTTATCACAATACATAAATGAGGAAAACTCGGAAGTGTTAAAAGTGCAACAATTAACGAGTGCGTTGGCTGAAGCCGATAACAACTTACATATTGCGCGAAAAAAAATTAAAAACACGGAAAATGCTATACAAATATTAGATAGTTTAAACATTTAAGTTAGTTTATAATTAGGTACTAAGTAGTTTTGTAATTGATTTAATAAATATTTTTTTTAATACTTTATTATTATTTATCATTAAATATACCTACCACATATATAAAGAACAGAAAAGCTTAAGTGTTAAAATTTTCATTTGAAACATAATTAACCTCTAAAAAATATTAAATGAATTTAAAGCATAAAAATAAGGTATATTTAAGTATATTATTGGAAATATACGTATAGTTTTATATATCTCAAATTTTTGTGTATAAACAGTGCAGACATTTCAAACACTATTTAACAATGTTTCCGTTTATTTATCATTTATAAATTACATAATTTTTAAATGATAACAATGGAATCATTGCATAAAGTGAAATTTTTTCCGATAAGCCATGGTGAACGGATTATAATTATTGCTACTGGACATTTATTCACTTCGTGAATGTTAACCAATTTTAATATGCATAACTGTATCAATGCGATTAAAGTTAATTTTAGTATAAAACGAGTTCTAGTACATTGAAATTTTTTTGTCAAAGCTTATGATTTATTTTGCATTATTCAAAGTCAGTCAAAATTTCAGGAGAGCGAAAAGACTGTTTTTCCAGCATCCCCAAACCCCCTTAAAACCCATATCCATATTCGCTCGTGTTCTATCTCTTTTACTTCCTAATAACGTACGTCTCTTCTTCATTTCTTAAACTTACACATAAAGTATTTTTAGATTCAGTAGACAAACAGTCTTGCATTTGCGCAGTTCGTACCAAACTACTGCGTATCATTCCTTCCATTTCACACTCATAAACAACTGTAGGGAATATATAGTATATAAGCGGTTAAAGTCATGAGCGAGTAAACACGTTCGCGTTCGTGTCAGCCAATAAATTTGATTTAAGTTAATTACAAAGCTAATTTACATATGATATTCTACTACTGAGTCATTTATAATTTATACATAATCTAATTCATTAGTTGCAAAATATCCAGTGAACTAGTACATTTTTATTAAAAGCTTTCAAACATTCCAAATTTTGTTGAATTTATTCGATAATAACGTAACAGGTTTAATGGTGTATGGGTAGTTTTCCTAATGGTAAAAAGACGATCCTCAATAATGAATCGGAGTTAAAAGACGCTATTAATGAATGCAAAGTACTCCAAGAAAATTTAGAATTTAAACATAATTTGCGGTCTGGTGCAAAATAATTTAACTTGGACGATGCAGCAGTTCTAAGTAATCCTTGTGCTGGCGATTAAATGGTCCTTAAAACTAAACTACGTTTGTAAGCACTGTTTAGATGAGTTAAGGTCGTTCCGGCGCGATTGATTATTTTGTTTACTTTAGAGTTAGCTTTTGATTTATACCTAAAATAGTTAAGAAGGTATTGTTTTAATTTTAAGTTATTTGTTTTTGTATATGTGTATAAATGAAGGATGAAAAAATTTGTATTGCTCAACTAAATGTACTATCAATCTTAGCGAATTTCGTGGAATTTAAAGATATCTCAGAAAAGAGGTTTGATTTTTTCGCAGTAACGGAAACTTGGCTAAATGCTAATGTTAAAAGTAAAGACTTACACATAGTTAACTACAGTGTAAAACGTTCTGATAGAGAATGACGAGGTGGTGGAGTTTGCTTGTTTTATAAGAGTATTTTTAAAGTGAACACTTACGTATTGAAGAAATATAACAGTTTTGAACATTTCTGGGCAAGTTGTCAAATAAATAGTAAAAATATATTATCGGTGCAATTTATAGACCACCAAATAAATCTATAACTGAATTTCTAGTTGATTTTCAAGCGCATCTGTCAAACCTCATTCCAGATTGTTACGTTTTAATTTGAGTCGGCGACTTCAATATTAACATGCTTGAATTAAATTCCTCTACTGTAAGCTTTTGTCAAATATTAGAATCTGTAGGCTTAAGACAGCTAATTACCGAACCCACTCGAATCACAGAAACTACTAATACCTTGATAGATCTAATAATGATCAGTAACGAGGAAGTAATTCAAAATTCCAGAGTACTAACATTACAGTTGCCGATCACTTTTTAACTTTTTGTAGTTCACGCACAAAAGCCGAAAGAAAAATTAACCAAGTATTTAAAACATACCGCGATTACTGTTTGTTTAATTATAGAAATTTTGACTCCGACTTGTCAGTTACCTTGGATACAAATTATACGATTACCCACTGTTACTGACAATGTTTTATTACTTAATGAATTAATTACAAACTTGTTAGGTGTACATGCACCACTAAAATCAGCTAGATTTACTAAACAGCATAAACCTTGGATTACAAATAACATCAAGTATATGATACATTTGAGAAACAAGGCATTAAAACAATTTAAAGCAACTTCTAATCCTAATCAGTGGAGCTACTATAAAACCCTGCGGAGCTACATTAATACAACCATTCAGAATGAAAAAAAAGCATATGTAAATAACAAAATTGGGAGTTATGGTACGGGTGCAGTGTGGAAAGAGTTGAAACGTTTAAATATTTATAATAAACCCAAAGCAAAAATACCAGAGCATATGCAGAATGTTGATGAAATTAACGAATTTTTCGCAAATATAGCGTCTTCTTTAAGTAGTAACACTATGGAAAAGAAAACATCGTAAAATATTACAATAAAAAACTAAAGTCAACTTTTTAGAAGGTTTTCAATTTCACTTCATAAGCGAATTACATATCAAAGACATTCTTTTTACAATTAAAAGTAATGCAGCGGGATATGACGGTTTAAATATAAATATGATTCTGTACTGCACACCGATCATAATACCATACCTTGTTCATATAGTCAATTGTTGTTTGGAAACAAATACTTACCGAGAGGTTTGGAAAATGGCCAAAATTCTACCAATAGCTAAAAAACATGAAGTGGAATGGTACAACGATCTGAGACCAATCTCTATACTACCAATCTTATGAAAAATCTTTGAAAAAGCCACTGAAAAGCAGTTACGAAACCACTTATGACTTAATCCCGGTATACCAATCTGGTTTTCGGCCTAACCATAGTTGTGGAACAGCACTTTTGCATATAGACGAAATCATTACTCCTATAGATAATAAAAAATGTTGTATTCTTGTGCTTCTCGACTACTGAAAGGCCTTCGATATGGTTAATCATAAAATACTGCTTGCAATTTTTCATTATTTGGGGTTAAACAATGCGGCTATTGAACTACGAAAAAATTATCTAGTTGGTGGGCAACAGCAAGTGTTATTTAACAATACACATTCCGAGTGGTTACAGATTAGTAAAGGTGTTCCTTAGGGTTCAATTCTTGGATCACTGTTTTATTCCATGTAGAGGAGAGTCTCTAAATATGGACAACCCTGCGGTTTTTTTGGAACAAAATCTCAAAAATAATTACAAAAATAATCTTATTTATTGCGATATGTCAAAAATGTACCCAGTAATATAAAACAATAACTTTCGTTTGATAAAATACACAACAAATACGAATAAAATATATTTCTTAAAATGTCACAAAACTTAAAAGTTTAAGATTGGTATGATAATATGGACCACAGGGTTTTAATATGGACTAAATGTAAATATTTAGAAATAAACTGAAAGTTGTTAGTTACACACTTCGCACATATATTTATGATCATCAGAGGAAGATTCCTATTCCACAATTTTTTTCTTTAAACAAGTTTTTCGATTTTTTTTTTCATTTTTCTCTGGTTTTTCGTGGTTCTCTTTTCGGTCGGTTCGTTTTATCTTAGCTGCTTGAACTCTCTTCTTTTCTAAAGATTCTTCGAGATCTTTTTTATATGGAGAGGAAGTTAAAAATGTGGCCTTGGTAGCCTTTCTTCCTCTATTGCTAGATGCCTTTTTTAAACGAGGTAGTGGGCTTATAGTCGTTGGTGATACCAATGCAGGAGCAGTTGAAGGTCCGGGTAACGGGTTTGCCACTAAGGTGTCATTTTGTTCTTTATGCTGAACATTTTCATTTACGATGTTGCTATTTACGGGGTTGTCATTTGCTAAATCCTCTACTGCATTTGATGACTCTTCTATAAAATCGTAGTCTTTAAAAACGTTTCGGTCGAACGGGTAAATGGCCGTAACTCGAAAACTATTAATTGCTAGTTCCGCACATTGAGCCCTTATGTACGCACGACCAAACAATGCCGCAATATCGTAGTGAGTAATAGCTTGAGCGTTGACACGCATCTTTAAACGAATTTCTTCTGTCAGGTATTTTTTTAATGGCCCCATGAAAGTTTTGTCGAGCGGCTGTAGTTTATGACTCGAATGGGGTGGCATCGACAGCAATTTCACATGGTTTTCTCGTGCTAGGTCAATCACTTCAATATTTCTAGTGTGACTCAAGTGTCCGTCTAATATTAGCAACACTGGCGATAAAGAAGAAGGTTTCACATGGTTCAGAAAGTGCCTAAACCATTTGGTAAAAAGTTCTACCTGAATCCAACCCGAAGGATGGCAAGCATGTATTGTTCCAGGAGGAGCTCCCAGCATTCACTGTGGGTGATCGCGTTTACGAGGATAGATCATCATTGGAGGTACAAATGACCCAGCCGCATTCATGCATAGAACACATGTAACAGTTGAACCTCTTTCTGTTGATGTCACGGCTGCAATTTGTTTCTTGTCTTTTAAACTTAACACTTCCGGCATTCTTGAGGGCACAACTGATATCCCAGTTTCGTCAACATTAAAGATATTACTTGCAGGGTAATTGAACTCTTCCAGGTCTTTTTGTAACAAATCATAAAATGCATTAACATCTTCTTTATTAAATCCCTTCATCCTTGCAACAGATGTACCTGTCCGACGTCGAAATGTTAGTCTAGCATGTCGAGCCAGGAACAAACGTAACCATGTTTTATCAGCCGAGATTTTGGTTTGCGAAAATTTATGACTTAAGTTATTTCTAGTTGCCAACTGATAAGCCAGGGTTTTAATATCTCGTCTAGTTAAACCAAAGCCACATTTTTCCATCTGGAGAATATAAGCAACTAATTCGGTTTCTAATGCAGGTGGTAGGACTGTTTTTCGACCAAGCTTTATGTTTGTAATAGTTTCCATTGGTAGGTTTTCCTTCTTCGACAAACGTATTAGTGTTGTTTTGGGTACATTGAACGTTTTTGCTGCTTTCAGGAAGCCCATTTCACTATTTCGCACAGCAAGAATAGAGTTTGCCATGGCCTCTTTATCCCATGTTTGCCGAATCGGAACAGCTTTTTTCGTTGGCGTCATATCCTGCAAAAAAATGGGTTTTAATATGGACCATATTGAGAACCAAAGCACTGGTCCATATTATAAGCATACACATCAATTTACTCAAACCAATTTATCCAAAATATTACAAGAAATAAAAGTCTAATTCTTTATGAAATTAGTTGCTAATATCTCTCCGTATGTATAAACCGAACCAAATTGATACGAAGTAATACATTTTGTGATATGAGCTTAAGAAACTTGCCAAAAATTTACATCAAACGAAGGCAAATTCACTAAACGAACTCTATGGAGAGATACACACGTCTCGCTTGTTTGTGATCTACTGAAGAGAATGAAGTAAGCCGCGTGAGTTATAAAAAACTAATTTCAGTTCAATGCGCACTTATTTTGTCATGAAACATCAGTGGTCCATAATACGGGACTGGTCCATATTTAGGGATTCTACTCTATACGTTAAGTTTCTTATCCTGTTTGAACACAGTGAAAGGCCATATGTATGCTGATGATACGCAAATATATCACATATTTGATCCCTTAGAAGCTAATGCCGAAATAAATAACCTGAATTTAGATTTATCTAATCTCTTGAACCTTTCAAAACAACATGATTTAATAATTAATCCAAACAAATCAAAGGTTATGTTTCTTGGTAAACATCACATTTCTAGCAGTTTAACCATTAACCTGGATGAATCACAGTTGGAAGAAAAATCCGAGGTGAAAAACTTAGGTCTCATTATAGACAAAAATTTTAGGTTTAGAACTCACATTAATGATTTAATCGGGTGATCATATTCTTGCCTAAAAATGTTGCATCCATCAAGGCATGTATTAAACACAGATTTGAAATTATAATTATGTAATTCTCTAATATTAAGCACATTTGACCATTGTGATTATGTTTATACTTCATCCATTGACAGCACAACACAGAAACGTATACAAACAGTCCAAAACTCATGTTTGCTGTTAGCGTATGGAATAAAAAAAGGAAAGAGTGTTTCACATGCACTTAGAAAGGCGGAATGGTTAAACATGTCGCATAGGCGACGCCTCCACACAGTGTGTATTTTCAAAAAAATTATTGACAATCTCCGCCATACCTACATAAAAAATTAACATACCGTACAGATGTACCTACATAATTTAAATATTAGACGAAAATCTAAATATATGTTTTCAATACCAAAACACAGAACCATCTTCTTTAAACTAGCATTTAGATATCAAGCGTCCAAACTATTAAACGAACTCTCAACTGAATTTGCGGATGACGACATAAAAAAATTTAAACATAATTACAAAAAATGTTTATTATTAATACAATAAGCAAGCTAACTTGACTGTACATTTGGTTACCATTACAAACTTGTTCACTTGCAACAAACTTCATTACTTTTCCTCACACACATACGTTAATTTTTTAACTTTTAATTACTACATTTAGTACCTTCTACTTTCTTTTTCTACATTATAGCAGGCTCAAGTAGAATAACAGATCAGGTTTTCATACCTGAATTATTTGAACTATTGGTTTCTATGTGCAGTAACTAATAACATTGTTTACTACTACTCAATTATTACTGAACACTACTAAATCAATAAAGACATTATTATTATTATAAACGTTTCTGTATTTTTTTTTAATATTACAATAAAAAAATTATTCATTATTATTACATACAATTATAAAACACGTTAAAATGGTTTATTTCGCTTCTTTGTTGTATTTTTTCATCAACACTCATTATTTGTACTTCAAAATTAGCGGATGACTATCAGTCCACTTACTATAATAAACATCTGCTTAAAATCAGCAAAATAAATGAATCTTCGGCCGCATTTAAAATAAAAATTCTTAAGCTATCTGTAGCACTAGGTCACTGAATATGGGTTACGATACTTCTTTTATCTGCTCCCGCCTCACTTGCTAAGCCGAAGCGCAATCATTTTTCTTTTCATCTCAAAATACTCCAAGTCGAGTTTTAATTCCTTCATTTTCTTCAATAATTCATGTAGCCGCTTCTTTCTCTCGTGTACACTTACTACTTGTTTCGTCATTTCTGGTAAGTTTACTGAATCGTACACACCCAATAATAAATCTGCAACCACTAACCTTGAAAAGTAATTCTTGAACTGATTCTATTGTTAAATTTCTAAGAATTGTAATATGATACAACCCTCATTTAACAATTTAACAACAACCATTTAACCTTCACCAACTTATTAGCATGGGCAACAACCTTCTTCTTGTATTACTAAGAAATGTAATATGCCTGCGAGGGGGGCTCAATAATCTCTTTTGACCTTGAAGACTTTAAGAATTGTGAAATGATGACATTTCTCTTTTTAAATTTGGTACGCGCCAAAAATCACCCAAGTTTGACCTTGAATCACGTGTGGATTTGACCTTCGCACATTCTCTCTCTCACTCGCACACTTACGCTTATACATATAAATTTTCTAGTGTTCCATATACCGGCATGAGGGCGAGTGACCTTGGACTGGTTCAGAATCGGCCCTATATAACTACTTATTTAGATATGGTTTAATAAATTGTAATGTCATTTCAATAAAATTATAAGATCTGAGTTTTTCTATGGGCCGATCTTCTGGCATACAATGGAAAGCTTTACTCAAATGAAACAGTGACCTCAATACCTTCGCCATGCTCAAAGGCGTCCAGTAATTCATGCAATTGTATATACGTTGCATTCATTAGTCGTAGATGTATCACTTCTAAAACCAATTTCGTGTTGTTGAAAAGGCTGGTCGATTCAAAAAAAATTTATTTTTGGTGCATTTTAAGTTTTTCAATAATCTTTCCAGCGATAATAGATATGTCTATAATTATTCAGATCTGAAGGGTCATCTTTCTTTAAAAATTGGGATGACTGTTGACACTTTAACCACGCTGAAATTACAGTGTGATTTGAACGTTAAATCCATATTAGGTCATTTTCTAACATAAATACAGAAGATACTACTAAATTACGAATAACTCGCTTGTTATTGGACCTTGAGTAACGTATGCAATTTTTATTTTAAGAAAAGTCATCAAAATCATTTGGCTTCATGGTGTATGTTCACAGTTATTTTGGCCTTACTAATTTCAAGATTAAACTGTGTCTCAGCATTGTGATAATTTGATTTTATTACTAAAACATGCTATATTTATCTTTGAGAATAGTTATATTGTCAGGGAAACGTTGAATAAATGAATAGTATATTTTAGAACATATCTGGTGTGAAACACCACACGATCTTCCAACCTACAAAACGGAAATTAAAAGAATAGACATCTAGATGATAACTTACAAAATTAAAAGAAATAAAATAATTTTAATTATAATTTAAAATAAATGGGCAATATTGTAAAAACAAACACAGTAACCTATGTCAGAATGACGTTGAAGACTTCACCTCATATAGAGATTAATAGTGTTAACTATTATAAAAATTCCAAAGGCGCCCGCTTCCATAAGATATCAATAATACAGTTTAACCATTTTCATTCATTTTAGGCATCTTGCGTTATATTAAGAAACTGTACAAAGAAAAGTTAAAGTTATGTAAAATAAAATTTTCTTTAAAAGATATGTTTACACTTTTTCTTATAAAATTAATCGTTATTCACATATTGAAATAATTTGAACTAACACTTAAATTCCACATAAGGGATTTTTTGCCGCTAAATTACGTGTATCAAAAAATTACATAGAGCATAAGTAATCAATATGTCCAGGTATTTTTATATCTTTGAAATATGTTTTAGAAATATTTGATACAAACCAAAAACTGACCTAAGAAACACCCCTCTCTATGCTGCTGCATTTCTCCTAAAAGCTTAAATATAAAATTTTAAGTACGTAGATGTTTTCGTTCTGGAGTTATCGTGGATATTGGTGTTCATCCACGCACACATACAGACACACAAACACACGCACACATACACAGAAACATACAAAGACACTCACACTTGCGTGCATTTGTGGGTGAATGTGTGCGTGCGCGTGGGTGTGCGTGCGGCATGTGTACCTTTGGATGTGTGCGTGCGTACGTATGTGCATGCATCGGTGGGCGTGTGGCGTGGGTAGGTGTAAGTGCGTGATTGTGTGTATGAGATCTAAAGAACACAGCGTATATAACTTTCTTCATTGGATGCTTTCCAATTATTGTCTCTCTCTAAAACAAATGTCAAGTTCGCATGTCGAAAAACGGTGTGTAAGTTTCATCGCCTGTTACAATTTTCGACAAAATTTGGTATCCACCATTCTTAAGCAATGTTGGAGTTTCGTGGCAAATTCGTATTCGTTCTACTTTTTGAAAACCTGTAAGATGTTGGGGTACAAAACGACTTACGACTTTTTTCAGGTGAAATTCAGGTGTATTATTGTTTTCTCAGATGAGGATCCAATCCCCAGTTGAGCCTCTATTACGGCGTAACTAGTTCCGTTATCTGCTTCCATAATCTTCTTCACAGCAGCAAAACGTTTTCCTCTGTCACAGCGGTAATGGGAGGGCCTGCGCCTTTCTGGTGATCAACTGTAGTTCTTCCACGTTCGAATTCCTTGTACCATCTGTAAATTATTGCCAAGGAAGGGTCTGATCACCAAATGTTGATTTCAAACTTTCTTCACAATTAAACCTTTCTTAAATACATAATAAATCATTATGCGAAAATGTTCTCGGTTAATTCCATTTTTTCACCGCACTTGCGAAACTTAAAACTACCTTTTTCAAATGCTATTTAGGATAAATTAGCAAATGTCAATTAAAGAGTTGCTCTTACTGAGGCTACATATTTTGCTTTCCATGGCCTGCTTAATTTCTTCATTCTCAATAATAATGGCTTGTCCCTCGTACACATAATTTTTGTTTTAGAGATTGTATACCTTATTCCCCTAATGACTCTAAATTTAACATTTGTTAATCTAAACAATTCATCTTACTTTTCCTGTCTTGAAATTCTCACGGTATTTTAGCTAACTTACTTTATCTCATTTGAATGTACAGCTGGTCAAAAGAATACACCCTATGCCTTTAAACATATGCATTACTGTTAATGTTGACTTACTACCACATAATTGAATTTATGAGGCTCAACTTTATCAGCGTTTAATTCAAAACAGTAAGCTTAAAAACTAAAAATTTTCTTAATAGCACAAAATTAAAAAATCTAGCTCATTCTAGTAAATATTTCTAATTATGAATTAATTTAGAGCTATAATATACTGCCCTAAAATTTTATAGGTGCGTTGAGTAAGAGTGAGTGTATTGGTGTATTCTAACACTAGCAAATTTCTGATAATAGCTAATAAGTGTTGATTGTTTTCAGGCAATAGTCAGAACATTTATTAAAAACTTTAGAAGTGTAAATTTTTTCTACATTAAGTTTGCTTACAGTACTTACCTTATTGAAGTCCTCCAAGTTGCTATTATAATAGACATCATAAATATTATAACGTAGTAGCGTCTAATTAAGCTGTTTATTAAAGGATTAAACACATTGAGCTTCAAAGACTTAAGGAAGAGACAGTTTAACCATGTTTAACTTATTATCTTTCAATTACATCCTTGCGACAGTTAAGTTAAGCATGGTCAAAGTGTCCTTTGGTTACATCTTAAAGCTAAGGACGTTTAATCCCGTAGCAGACATCTTGATTGAATTTTACTATATATGTGTTACATTCGTTACTGATGCTGTAATATTAGTGAGTTTAATAGCTGTTAAAATTGTTTGACGTTTAACTATTTAAAGTCGTTTCTCTAATATGGTCATTAAGAATTTTTTTCAATATATCACTTCTCTGAATAAAATAAATTCCTTTTATTGAAATGTTTGATGGTTATCGTACTTAACATTTATTTATATGATTTGGGGTCACTAGTATTGGAGTTGGTAATAACCAGTACAAAGATCAATTTTAACAGTCTTTATTGAATTTGGTTCAAGATGATTACATTTTAATTCTTAAGAAAGTTTAAATATTTTCTAGATTTTATTTAATTCATCGATTTTGTCAGTTTTATATTTATTTATCATTAGATGAAGTAATTATTTGTAGTTCTAACCATTAACATAACAGCTATCTTCAATATTATTAGACACAGAAAAACATGGCGTCTGAGACTTGAAAGTTCGGCTTATCTATTTGGTCTATGAGCAAACTTTAATAAGTATCAATTAATCTCTAGGAATGCAATCAATCCTTTCTGTGTATCTTATTCTAATCTCGTCAGGGTGTTTTAAGCTAACTTTGGGCTTTGAAATATGACAGAAATGATTAGTCATCAAACCTATTTTCTGAAATTTTACATTGACTGAACTCGGTTGTAATATAATATAATTTTACCTCATGGCAGTTATCGTTAGGCTGACAATCACAAACACAATTCTACAACCTACGGTTACTGCCAAGTTGTTTGTTTTTCTAACACTTTTAATATAATACAATTGGTATAATGCTAATGCATCTTATTCTATCCACCAATATCATTTTGGACAGCCTTTGAGAATTATAATCAAGATAAGAACATTTGGAGAGCCAAAGCTAGGTGTGCAATTATTTCTATGTTTTCTGACCACTTTTACTTTTAATGCTTAACTATTTCAAATGCAAACAAACCTAAATCTATACTAATGTACAGAAATACCCTACTTTGTTGGTGCTAAAATTTAAGTTATTCTTTAACTCATAACTCTGTAAGTAGTCACTTGTACAAAGGAAGGAAAAGGAAAGCAACATGTTTCATTCCCACCTCAAAGGGGTGGGCGGGTTGCTCGATCTTTCCACTCTCCTTCAGCCACTACTATAGATTTCTAGCACACTTGGGTGCATTAAGGACAGGATTGAAAGAATGGAGTTCGAGTTTCAGACAAGGTTAATTTTGCATATACAAGCTTCCACTGAACTTGTGTAGGGTTTTGGATAGAGAAAAATCTCTGTCCAGATGAATGCATTCAACCTCGCTGCCTTAAATTATTTTATTATTATCACTTATTAATTTATTAGAAGCAGTTGTCTAGCTGTTACACACGGCAATGTACTATTGACTGCCATGATTAAAAATGTACTGTTGGAATACTGTACTAATATGCACATGTGCCTTGTGGGTGGCCTATGCATTAAGATAGAATTTCACTTATTATAAACCAAATTAACACTTTTTTTTACATATTTAACACCTCTCGATTACCACAAATAGTTTAGCTTTGAGATATTCATATCCAAACTTTGATAGTTTCTTATTTATTATATTATTAGACTGGGCACCTGAAGTATTGATTCTTAATTTAATTAACTTAAAGGACATTTATTTAACCTCTAAATTTTGGGATTGCTTCATCTCCTAATTCATTGTATTTAAAATTTCTTTGAGAATAGGAAAAATATACTACATTTTTCGTTTTGACTCTTTGTTTTTTTTTTAGATACTGTCCAGACCTTACCAATTACGTTTCTTGACTAATGTTACTTTAATATTTAGGGCTGCTTTTTATTACTTTTAACTGGCGCCCTCTTCCTCTTGACTTGTAGGTCCACCTTCGTCGTAGTTAAGGACCTGCACCACCTCTACTATCACTGAGTACCGGCAAGATCAAAAGTAAAATATACAAAAATAATTTACTGTTGTTGGTAATAACCACTACAATGTTTATCAGTTTCAATAAATACAAATCATGTATTCTATAAATCCTTAAAGCTCTTCACTAACCAATTATAGCCACTTAAAACATGAATAACTTTGATTAATTAGACTCAATGCCTAGCATACAACATGTTGATTCTACAGACACTCACAAAAGTGCATAATTACGAAACAAATTGGATTTTGATACAAAATCTTTAGAAACAATAATTTATTTAAAAACTACTACAAAAAGTAACATTCTTTTAAAACAGTGCACTCCTGCAGACAAATTGTAATAACAACATTATTTGAGGAATACTTATTAATTAATAGTCTCAAGTCTACCTAATAACTGTTTAATAAAATATAACAAAATGCCTGTGCTTATACACTTCATTACTAATTAGAAATGTTTAAGTACAAACAATGATGTAGGTTAACATGAACGATAAAATAGAGTATATTTACAGAGGAATATCTGATATTTATATAATCATACATAATGTGGTAAGGAACCTACATCAAAGTAATTACTCATCTGTCTGTTGTGTAACAAGCAAATTCAGATCCTAGTTTCCTAAAGATAAAAAATATATTTTCACTTTCTTATTCAAAAATATACAATCATTCAAATAAACAAAAAAAAAAGAAATTAAAAACATCTTATTTACATAATACTATACCTAGATGGCACATAGCTGTTCAACTGCACTTTGACGAACCCAAATACACCTGTAACAAAATGTGAAAGATTTAGTAACTAAATGGGAAACTGTGTAATATTAAATGTTCACAATATTTACATGTTTTGACACCAATTGCAACTGTTTTCATTAGTAAATTGACACGATAGTTGGTTAGTTTTTCTTAACATTAATTATGTGCGCCAAACCTTAGTTATAAGGGGGGGATGCATGTACACATCCTGCCATATATTGTGTGTGGCAGTATATATGTGATTCATAAAAAAAACTACATCTAGCATAAGATCAACAATATAAAGATACAATTAGTCACACTTTATAAAGTATTTGTATTATGAATATTATCGTGAAAGTTTAATTTTCAAACTGATCAACATTATTTATAAGCGAATATCTAAAAATAACATTCTTACTTAAAAATGTGAACTCATTACTTTCAATTCGATAGCTGATTTTAGCAAAGATACTGTTTCTGCAAATATATTGCTATTTTAACACATTTTTCAATCTTGTCAATTGTCAGATATTACATAATACAAAGGGAGTCGTAAAATTTCATTGAATACCACAAACCAATTAAACTAGCGAAAACTTAATTGTTGCCTAAAATAAATATTTACTGATCACATTGTAAACAAAATTATTTATAAATAAAAATTTTGAATATGACTGATCCCAATTTATGGTTATTTTGAAAACAAAATTAGTGAATAAAGTTTTTGGGCATTATTGACCTCAAAGGATGATCAATACGGAAAATCATATAACATTTCGTTGTTTTTCATTGAGGAAATGTGTTTTACTGTTTACCGTACGAAATTGGTGAGTACACAGGTTTTTAGCATCTTTGGTCCCAAATCATAACACCGTAAACCCAAAACATTTCGTTTTTGCCCATCAAGTCAATGTGTTTGACCATTTCCCAAACGAAATAAAGTTTTTGGGCATCTCAGAACCAAAGTGATGGTGAAATACCCAAAAACCATAAAATAATACCCATCCAGCTTTTATTTTCCGTACTATAACTGGATAAATTATACACCTATCTTTGGATTTAAATTTGTGAATTAAATATAAATTTTACAAACATTATACGTATTTGTAAATTTGTTGATACGAAGTTGGTTAAAGTGAGACAAAGTTATGTAAATTGATACTAAACTAAACACGTTTTCGAAAATTTAAGTATTCTAAACCGTAACGAAAGTAATTCGAAACAATCTAAAATTGCGAGATACACACATCAACTTTATTTTTTTTTAATACGAACCTGGATTTCTTATTACATTTTTTTGATCATCGGAAGTCATGATACCCATAAACTTCATTCATGTTAAAGCGAAAAAAAGTCTAATACGGCCCTGGTAATTACTGTTGACATTGATTTTGTTAGTTTCTTACTAGTAAACTAAAGCATTATATTTAAATAAAAGTTTAATTCTTGAAGTAACTTGTTTAAATCTAAAATGAAATACTTAGCAAACTTTAAACTGCTTTACACTCTTAGATCTTTAATTTTCTCTTTTGTTTCATTGTAGCTTAAAGAAAACTGTTACTTTTTAATTTTCTGTTGCTCTTCCTTTTTATCTTAAGGGATATTTTAAGTTGATGTAAGGGTTCATAACAGTTCGAACATCTAAGGCATTAATTATTTTGATTCCTGAACCTGAAAAAATTACGGTGTCTCCAAACGTCGGAATTAAACACCAGTAGTGCCACCTTATGGAGATATAAAATGTACTGTAATAATGAGCAGATTGTTTTTTTGCTACATTTGAAAACAAAAGTGTAAACAAAACGAAAATTGAAATTCTCATTTTTTTTCCGAATATTTCCGGCATGGTTGAGAATTCCTAATTTGTCGAAGACGCATTTGGTTTAGTACCGGATTACGCAACTTTACCCCAATTTAACCAACTTTGTATCTCTTACCGTTGCCGAAGTAGCAACGCTCGTACAACGAATTTGTAACATCCAAACGTCTTTCAAAAAGTCTGCATTATTATTAAATTTATATAAAATTTGAGTTTGGCATTAGTTGACCTTGCTGAATTCGCAGATTCTTATTAGGCGCCCTAGTGAAGAATTCGGTCGTGTTTATGTTGAAGTATAAACACTTTCGTTTATATTAATAAAGATGTTTTAATTGTTTAATTTTAAAATCTCTTTATTTTTTGGGATCGGCGGAATTCGGAAGGTAAAATGCCGTTTATCACGACATTATCAGTAGCCTTACTTGATGAAGCAAACGAATCCCTACAGAAAAAAAATATTTTTTTCTCTTTAATTAATTCATATAAAGTTTTTGTGATTAATTGAAAAACGGGGAAAAGGGACAAAATAAAAAAAAGGTAAAAAAGGGCTTAATTTAAAAAAAGGGGAAAATGGGGAAAAAGGGGACTCACTACGGTGCCTGTGTTAGTAACATACTGCCTAACTTTATTTTTTTTAAACATTTTTTCATTCGTTACTTCGTTTTTTGGAAATATCAAAACTACGACTTGAACACTCAGTGGGTATCTGGGTTGTCTTCTCTCTTACAGTATTTTCTAATGCGTCGATGTTCCTAAAAGGTCTTTCAGCATAGACTTTTTTATTTAAGTGCCGCCAAGAGAAAAAATCAAACGTGGTCATATCTGCGGACATCGGTGGCCATGAATAATCGGAAAAACACGCTATCCATCTCCCATTAAACTTTTTAATCAAGAAAATTTTAATTTGTACTGTTGACTGAATTGGCGCACCGACAAATTTCAACCATAAGTTTTGTCTGATATCTGATATCGTCAATTCGTTATTTAAAAATTCCAAATATTGTTCAGAGTTTAAGTTCTCACAAAAAAAAAGGAACGCAAAGATATTGTCCACCGTTCCACACAAAATATTTGTCTTAAATGAGTCATGGTCCAGTCACTCGATGACGAAATTGGAGTTTTTAGAGGACCACCATCTACGATTTTGCGAATTTACAGTGTCATTGGAAGTAAAGGTGACTTCATCTGACCAAAGGATCTGTTTGGGAAAATTGAAGTTCTCCTCTTTCTGCCCTTGAAACCAAGCGGAGAAATAAAATCTAAGGCCACAGCCACGTTTCTTAAGTGTAGAAAAGAATTTTGGTTTAAAAGGTCGAAAATTGTTATTTCTCAAAATTCGATAAATGTTACTAGTCGATACATCGGTTCGGTTTGAAATCTTTGACAACAATATATTTTATTTTCTGTAACATCGAACAGCATTCTACCAAGCCAGTTTGCTTAAATTTTGAAATGATGTGTTAAAAATATCAGCAACATATAACTATTTCTATTTTTTTTATTTATTATGTTTTATAACAAAATAATAATGACAGATTTCTGGTAAACATAAATTTATTTGTCAAAGTTGTCTATATCGTTTTACATAGCCTACTATTTCAAATACCGCATAATCCGGTATCGTAATACATTGTGTATGAATGATTATTGTTTTGAATAGAAGCTATTATGTTTACTATTTAAAACACTATAGTAGTGGTGTTTATTTGTAAAAGTGGAAAAGTTATTTCAACATTGCATCACTTAGGTTAAAATTTTTAAGCCCTAGTTTTGATAATCCGGAAAAATGAAGTAACAACTGCAAAAATGCTTAAAAATAAAGAGTTAAGAACAAATACGTTAATATAGGGTTAGATGAAGTAGATTTTTAAAGTTTTTATTTGCCGAAAACAATAAAAATGAAATTTATAAATAGGTGGCTCAGACTTTGTACATGGACATAAAATTGTATTAGAAACATAATAATAAAGCAAAAATTAATGCCACCTCAAAATTTATTTCAATTTAATAATAAAAAAGGTTTCCCAATATGATGACTTTTGAAAGACGCAGTCACGTAGTTGACGTGAATAGGGTTATTGATATTATCTTATATTAATGTTTTATGTCGTTAGATTGAGATCTACATGTGTGACTATGAGTAACAGGATGTTCTAGTATAGAATTACGTAATTCATTATAAATAATTGTGTCATTTTGATGAATTATAAAAAGAAGCTGATGTTATTCTTCGTATGAGAAGTTTCCACATATGTTAGCCGTTATCCATTTTGTTTAATGAGTGAGGTCATCTTTATATTTCAATGGCTTCCTACCATTCTTTTTGTAGCGTGTTTTCTGGAGGATCAATTTAACTCATTCAATGTTAATTTTGTGATTTTGTGTTCGGTTTCTTTTGTATGACTGCTAAAGGTGAGATATAACTTCTGACTAATAATAAGTTATCTTCTTGTGGTTCATAAAGAAATTTTGTATTGGTTTTCCAAAGTCAGATTTAAAACAATCATTACATTTTAGGTTCATAAACACCTTGGTTTTCACCAGAAACTTTATCTTCTGGATTAAGAAGTAATTGAGAAATGGTCTTATATGGTTTATAAGAATGGAACCAAAACGTCGAAAAATAAATGTTTGCAACACAGAGAAAATTCAGAAGAATTAAATGAAATAGTAAATATTATATATATATATATATATATATATATATATATATATATATATATATATATATATATAATAATATATATATATATATATATATATATATATATATATATATATATATATATATATATATATATATATATAAAATTGCACTATAGGCCGTTGAGGTCCTTGGCATCATTCACTGCTTTTCAGTTTCAAAATCAAATTTTGTGGAATGATGAAACCGAATTTACTAACTGCCTATGATCCTAGGATACTTCGTGAAAGGCGACCTCAAAAAAAATTTGGATTCAAGATATGTTGGATATCTTAGATTTGGAAACAAGACGTAATTTACGCTGGTTTCAACACGACGCTGCTCCGCCGCACGACCAACTGCAAGTGAGAGAGTACCTATACCATCCGTTTCCAAATTCTTGGATAGGTAGGAACGGGTCGGTCCCTTGGGCACCAAGATCGCCAGATCTTTCACTTTTAGATTTTTTCTTTTTGATACTCTAAAAGATTTGGTTTATCAATGAACTTATGTGACAAAAGAAGAACTATGTGATGCTGTGATACATGCCTTTCGCAATTTAGATGGTAGGAAAATACGGAAAGCTGTAAATTCCATTGTGAAAGGATGCCGCTTGTGTGTAAATAATGATGGTGGACATTTTGAACATTTGCTGAGATAGATTAATTTTTTACATGCAATTACTTCAAAGTCGAAATTTAAACTTAATAATTCCTAGTTTCTTTACGTTCTTGTTGTATTTGAGGCCCTAATTTTTAGGTGAAATGTTATAATAAACTGAGTAATTAACTTAACCGGATAAAAATGTTCCATGGTACATTCTGTTTTGCTACTCTCAATAATACAAGTCTTATAGCGTTATAAAGAGAAAATTTGTCAGTTATATAGTTTTTAGCAATTTTTTGTCATTTGAAAAGTTAAACTGTAGAATTTTTAATCTGATAACATGTTTTAATACATTTTTTTCTTACTTTGTATTGAAACACGAGTGATTAAAAAATTGATATTCAATTTCCTTTTCCAAAATAAGTATTTTTGTTAAGCAATTGGTGACGTGACCATGGATCCTAAATTTACAACCATACATAGCAAACTAAATTAATTTAGTAAAATAAATAAGTTGATATAAGTATCAATTATTATTATTATTTTTTTTTGTATAAAGGAAGCAATAAATTTATCAATTTGAGATCAGTTTTGGAATAATAAGCAAAGTAATCATTCTCTAATACATAAAAGGTATATTCAGAAACACTAAACCTTCCCCACAATGTATATATATTGAAATTTAATGCAACATAACAGAAAGGTGACTAGTTTGACACACAGTGTCATCTTCAGACTAAACTAATAATACAATTAACATCAAATATGGGAAACAATTAACCCAACTTACAGATATCCAGTAAAAATATCAGGTTTAAGCAAGACCTAATTATGTGTTGAAGTACATAACCAGGAAAAAAGGATTCTCCTTAATCAGATAATTCTAACAAATGGCAGTTTCAATTATGATGTTACAATAATGTTTTACAATACAAGTTGACAACAGATTAAATGAATACAAAAATTGTTTTGAGTCCCTAGAGGAGGCATTCGTGTGACTTAATAGTCATTCAAAATTGCCATTTGTTAGAAATATCTGATTAAGGAGAACTTGTTTTCCTTTTTCCTGGTTATGTACTTCAACACATAATAGTCTTGCTTAAACTAATATTTTACTGGATATCGGTGGGTAATTGTTTCATATTGATGTTAATTGTATTATTAGTTTGTCTGAAGTACTGTAAACTAGTCACCTTTCATGTTGCATTAAATTTCAATATATACATTGTGGGGAAGGTTTAGTGTTTCTGAATATACCTTTTATATTAACCCCCATTTTGAGTAATTATGGAGTATAACATTACCTCTAATACATAGTTAATTGGTTAATTGATAAGAATTCATCGGCCTGCTTATCATTTTACTCGTAAATCTTTTCAATTATTCAGTTTGTCTTTGAATTGAAACGATAGTTTAGTATCAATCAATAATAAAGAATATTGGTCAATTGAATAATTTGTAATACAATTAAAAAAAGCAAAACTGGATTCATGGATTACGTTATTTGTATACATAGATACCTATTTACTTCATCAGTCGTTAATGTTACCACAGATTAATGTAAATAGAGGTGTTGTTTTTATTATAGTTCAAGGGCATTTGTGTTTCACATGCATTTTTTGCAGATTAAATACTACGTACGCTATTACTCATAGCTTGGGCTTGGCCATGAATGCAGGTAGCAAGATTATTTCTTTTGAGTTAAAAGGCAGTCACGTCATGTTGTTATGACAAGTACGAAAAATTATTGTGGGATGCATAGATTAAATATTAGCTGCACGTTGGGTTGTCTAAAATTTGTTAGAGATTTTAGGTCAGGTCCTATGCCCTTAATGTAGAGAGGTTTCTTTATTTTTAATGTATTTTATTTTGACGTTTCATACCTATAATGTAGCATACTTTAAGATAGATGTTCACCTGTAAATGTAGTGGAGGTGTTAGACGGCTCCCGGGTAGAAAAGCTTAAAAGCCACCTTTGGGAGATTACCAGTGTAACACTCAAGTATGTTCATCATTGGAATACAGTGTGTGTGCCTGGTAAGAAATATGTTACCTTTTGGTTCATTAATTGTAAATGCAGACCTTTAACATGCTTTTACTTATACTACAGTTAGCTAACTGTATAACAGGGTGATCACCATTTATGAGATACAGGCCTGTATTAAATATTACAACATTACTGCATTGATTTATTAAGAAGAGGGTAAGGTTATAACAATTTAGATCTTTTAATAATCATAGAATATAAATACGCATTGCTTTGGGTATTTATAATTAACACTTGTATTTTATTAATGTTATTATTCTTGTTGTAGTATGGTTTTTCTTTGGTAGTTTTTTTCTTTATCTGCAATAAAGACAGCAGAACTACATTGCACTTGCTTATAAATTTATATTCTGTATTTACTGTGTTACCTTTATTTTATCCTCCACAACACATATATCCCGTAACTCTTTCTAACAAATTCACTATTTACTAGAAGGAACTTACTTACTTTGATTCGCTGTCGCATTTTCGATAATAATCCACACATAATTTTAATTGGTCTGGTTTCACAACGATATTATATTCATCACAATTGTGTACAATAATTGCAGTAGGGAAGCATCTTGTTAACACTACTAAAATTCTGTCTTTAGTCTGTGTCATTCCACATTCTGAATTCAATAAAATCTTTGGTTGATTATTCAGTACATCAGGCATTCTAATTAAAAACATAACTTGTTGAATTTCAAAATTGTTCTTCAACAACTTGTGAAGAAAATAGCGGATTGTTATAAAAATTTCTTCTATTGTCATATCTGTTCTTAAAATAATGCTGGTTTCATTACCCTAAAAGGTAAAACACAATTAGCATGAAAATTAAGACTAAGTACTACGTATAAAGAAAATAAGGAAAATAGTTCTAATTTATATGGGTCTACAAATGCTTTGCAAGACGTTTTTTAATATGTCTACTAATATAAAAATTCTGAAATTTTAAGCATATCTAGAGGTAACCAAGTTATAATAAAGATTCTGCTATTTTTAGTAACATATTTGGAAACAATCAAACATAAGTAATAGAAGAAGCAAAAAAATTCAACGACCTTAAAAGTTGATGTTTTGATAAATTTTTTGGAAACTTTAATTTTCATAAATGTTCTGCCCTAATTTCATTATACATGGCTACAAAGTAAACAAGTTCAAGTATTTTGCTTTTTTTTAATTTTATTTTGGTTATTTTGCTGCTAAAGTTAGATGTCTTTTGTGACCCAATATATTTCAATTAATTTAATTAATCTTATTCATACTTTTTTGCGAATATTCCCGAGCAAGTGGAATAGTCGAGAATTGGTATTTTGAGACAACAAAACATCCCATCCGTTTTTGAAAATGAAGCAGTAGGTTCATCTAACCAACACTTAAGAGGACTCTGCAATACACCAACTCTCATTATTTGGTTTTTTTGAATTTATTTCTGAACAAGTGGATCTATTGAGTTGAAATTTCTTCAAGATCAGTATTTTAGGACAATAAATCATCTCACAAATTTTGAGGCTTTTCCTCTTTCGTTAATAATCAACTTTCAACTAACTTAGATCAGGTATAAAAATGGTCTACGTATATAATTTTTTATTTTTTAGTGGATGTATAGATAATCCAAAGAGTAATCCTACACATAACCTACTGCACTGGGTCCATTTAATACGACCTCGGTAGATTAAGTTAGAAAAAAGTGTTTCAGACAAAAATTGTGCGCAATAGCAAGGTGTATATTTAAAAATTAACTGTATGTATACAGGGTGTTACGTAAATGCAGGAGGCACTGCGCTTATGTTTTGTTAAAATAACAAAACGGGGTAGGTTAAAACATGATTGCCACATTTTCTAAATGTTTCTAAATTAAGCATCCTGTATTTCATTATGATTGTCATTTCTGTTTATCATTCCCTATACCTAAATGCAATATATTTCTAAATATTAGAGCGGTCCATGTTTTTCGAATTACAATTAGGGGAAAGATGGAGGAGATTTAAAGAAATAATATATAATAACGCTGCGGAAATATGCGGAATGAGAAGATACAATAACAATTTGAAGAGAACGTACTGGTGGAACGAGGAAGTTAGACAGACAATCAAAGAGAAAAAAGAAACCTGGAAAAAATACCTCACCTCAAATTCAGAAAAGGAAAGAAGAAAATACATAAGAAAAACAAATACAGTGAAAAACATGGTTAGGCAAGCAAAAAAGAAAAGCTGGGAAGATTTTGGAACTTAAATGAGATGCATAAAATGAATAATAGACAATTCTGGAATCAAATAAGAAGACTAAAAGGCAACAGCAACAAACCAATGAGAGCTACTAAGAATAGAAATAATGAACTAAAAACAACAACAAAGGATATATTAGAGACATGGACTGATTATTATGGGAATAAATGTATGGTAGGAAATCAAGAGGATGAGGTTGGAGAAGACAAAGAAAAGGAAGAGGAGACATATGAAATGACAGACGAAATTACAATGCAGGAACTAGAAGAAGTATTAAAGGAAATTAAAACGGATAAAGCTTGTGGGACAGATAAGATAGAATCAGAAATGATCAAATATATAGGAAAAAAAGGAAAAGAATGGCTACTGAGAATATGTAGAACAACGTGGGAAAAGGAAAATATCCCGGAAGATTGGGAAAATAATATCATACTACTAATATATAAGAAAGGAAGATATACAGATTGTGACAATTACAGGGCCATATGCCGATCTACAACAAGCTACAAACTGTATACGAGATTAATAGAAAAGCGACTGCGTAAAGTAGTGGAGAGCAAGCTGGAGAAGGAGCAAGCAGCATATAGGGTGAACAAACAAACCAACGATAATATACATATAATCCAGAACATCCTAAAAAAGAAGATAGACACAGTTAAAGAACTACACCTAACTTTCTTTGACTTAAGGGCAGCATTCGATACAGTAAACAGAAACGTACTATGGAAATGCTTGAAACAACTTGATGTACCGAGAAAACTAATTTGAGTAATAGAAAACCTGTACAGGAGAGTGATTGGAATAGTACAAATAAACGGAGAAATGTCTAGGAAGTTTGAAATGAAGAAGGGAATAAAACAAGGGGACAGTTTAAACCCGCTGCTGTTTATAATACTAATGGTTAGACTAATAAAACAAACAAGAACAAAAACAGAAAATATTAAACGGTAATCAGATACAACAGACCAGTAAGAATACATAATTTACTCTATGCAGATGACATCGTACTGATAGCAGATAGTCATAAGAAGATGGAAATATTGGTAGAAATATGGATGGAAGAAATAGAAAAAATAAACCTCGAAATTAATGTAGCGAAATGCAAAACTATGATTATAAATGTGAAAGACAACAGAGAAAACATGACAGGGATATACATTAAAGAACAAAAAGTGGAGAAAGTATGAACATATGAATATTTAGGAGGAATGATAGCAGATGATGGAAGAATAGACATAGACATAAATAACAGAGTAAAGAAAACAAACAATATATATTATGCTCTAAATAGAACAATTTTCGGGAAAAAGGAAATTGACAACAATATAAAGCTAAAGGTATATAACTCAGTGGTAATAACAATAATAACATACACTAGCGAATCATGGACGCTACCGAAGAAACAAGAAGGAAAAATCATAGCAGGGAAAATGAAATTCTTACGGAGATAGCTACAAAAACAAAATGGGGCAGAATACAGAACGAAGAAATAAGGCGAGAAATAAATCAAGAAATAATAACTACCAAAATAGAGAAAAAAACAACTGAATTGATACGCCCACATAATTACAATGAATCCTAACATAATAATCAAAAAGGTGTACAAAGCAAGAAGTACAGATACGAAAAGAAAGGGAAGGCCAAGGAAGAAATGGGATGATAGAATAGCGCAGAAATAGGAAGAAATAGGGGCAAAACAATAAGAGAGCTGAACGAGCTTGTCAGGGACCGAAAAAAGCATGGAAGAATTGGATTAACGATTAAGGGAAAGCTAGATTGGGCACAAAGGATTTGAGAAGAAGAAGTTTTAATAAAGATTTCTTCACATCGTTAAAGGCAGATCTAAATAATAGTGTTGTTTACACTACCTTAAAACATGAAAACAAAAAATTATTTTTAATATAAAATATTTGGGAGTATAAAAGTACATATTTGATGGTTCCCTAAAAAAATAATTATAAAATTATTTTGATAACAGTAGCATTAGAATAGTTAGATAAATGTTGAAAAGCTTAAAACTTTCTACACTCACAGCATATTTTTCTTTGCATCAACAGTAATAAAATTGATAGCAAATACGGTTACCACAGGTACACACTCAAATATACTGGCAATAACCAATAGGAATTAAGGTAGGTATACAAGAAAAATGTGCATTATATAACATGCAGTTCTAGTGGGGTTCGACATTACATTTTTAAAATTTAACAGAATGACTCATTTGTATAAAATGCAATCAGTGTGCCCAAAGAAATAATAGCAAATGGATATTTAATAAACTAATTATTCAAATTCGGAAATTCCTCAATAAATGACAATTGCTGCACTGTAAGCTTATATTTATAATTACAAAGGAATAAGATACATTCATTACCCATTTATTGTTAGGCACCAACTCCATTACTTAATTTAGAAACAAGTAGGTAGGTACACCTCGCATTCATATAAGGTCCTCCTTTTTGGATTTATGTTTATTCTGTATCAGTATGTATTTCGTGAATTGTGTATTCATTCCTTCAGTTTGATAGTATTCAAGATGCCAGAAGCAAAACAAAGGTATAGGGTGTTCCATTTAAAAATTTCGAGAGAATCTACAATTCGCGTTTTGAACCATACTGTATACATTTCGTGTAGCCATCTGTATAAAAATTAAATAGACCATATACATATAATATCCTACTATAAATAATAATTTCTTTTGTTCTTGAAAGATACAGAGTGATCAACACATGTACATTCAGACAAAGAAATTGTCATATCTTTAAGAGCACTAGGTATAAGATGCTGAAATTTTGTTGAGCTAATGTACGGAGTTAGGAGAATTAAAATCTGGAATAATATATAGGGCGTTCCATTAAAAAATATATATTTGTGTTGTCATGGTCTTATGGGCCACCCTGTACGTGTGAAAATATTTTTAAAATGTGCTGTCTAGCAAGTATCTTATTGCTCCATTGTAATATCGTTATAATATAAATTATTTAGATGTAGTAGAAGACGGAAGCTCGATGCAAGACACTATATACCCAGAACATTACTTTTTAGGAACAAGTCCCGATGGATTAATTGGTGACGACGGTGTTGTGGAAATTATGTGTTTGCACAGTCGGACGCATATTTGGAAGAAATACATCAATGACAAATAAACTATGTAATGAAATTGTTGATAAAAGAACTGAGTACGAATCATATTTATTTTCATGCGGCGACACTACGATGTTTGTTTCAGATTAAAAATAAAACTATTTTTTACCAAGTTCAAGGTTAATTAAATATAAGCAGGAGAAAATTTTGCGACTTCATCATATATTGCGAAACAGACTTTTCAGTTGAAAGAATTTACATGGATGAAGAGTTATGGAATAAGACCATGCTAGCAAAATTAGGAAGACTTTATATGGATGGCATTCTACCTGAAATACTTGATCCAAGAATTTGTAGAAATATGCGAGTAACAGATCCCAAATGGGTATTAAAAAAACAAAACAACATAAGTTCAATTACTTCTCTCTATTGTATAACTTTATTTAATTTGATAATAATTAAATAATTATTAGTGTAACGTTTTGGAGCGAATACAAATATATCATCCTTTTATGTTCGTAACGACTACCTATAATATTACAATAATTTAAATTTAGTGAAAAGTATCATTTAGTCAGGTACCTTAGCCTAATCCTTCAGGCATTAGAATAAACCACATTTTTTAAAGAACTTGTCTTTATCTGAATACATGAAATAAACGAAGAAGCTTAAAGTAAACTGAAATTTTATTACTTTGTTGCCACCTGTTGTAAAATAACCGTCTCTAGGAAGTAGTGAAGCCCCTTAATATTATGGGAATAGGACCAGGAAGAACATATATTATTATGAAGAAAAGGTTAAAATCAGCACATAAATTAATCTAATTTGTGTTGTTTAGATAAGGTTAATTTATTAATAAAAAGAAACGTACTTTACAGTTAATAGGCTTAATGGAAACACATATTAAGGTTGATGTAGAAGACTAATTTAAACCAGCTGAAGAGCGATCGAAAAGAGCGAGTCCTCGCTTCCTTCTTAACTGTATGCACACGTAAAATCTTCCTTTTCCGTACTTCTTTGACAGTTTTTGTCTTACTCCGCTACCGAAAAAGTTTACTCTCGGTTGAATAACACCGAGGGGTAAATATCCTTGAAAATAAAATACTTTGAAAGTTCACTTCCGCTGTGCGCTATATTGTGCAATTTTCCAAGTAGTTGACTTTTTGCTCACTTTGTTGTGTGTTGTGTTTCTGTAAAATAAAGTGTGCAAGAGTACGATGATGGCAGATATATTTGAAAAACAAACTGAAATGGAAAATTTCCTTGAAATTAAAATACCGTGCCATTTAGTTAATTTATTGAAGTTCCATCAATTCTCAAGTATGACTATACTATCGGAGATCACTGAACAAAACATAACGGCTATAGAACATTTCAGCAAAGAAATGTAATATAAAATGTTTCAAGGTCAAGAAGAGGAGATTAAAAAATTTTACGGATCGTTTTTCTTTCGATTTCAATTTCAATTGCTAGATGGGTAAAAATCATTTTACAAAAAATGAGTGAGTTTTGTCAATCGAAGTTGAAGCAGCATAATAACCTCTTTTACGTGAACAACAAAGTCTTGAACTCGCATTTGGTGATGAAAGTCCTTCATGCGCAACTGTGTTTCGCTGGTATAGCTAATTTAAATGAGGACGGATATCGTGCTGATAGGCCCTGTTCTTCAGTTACCGCTTGAAACATTGAGAGAGTGAGACGTATGATCGACGAAGATCCAAGATGCACCTATCAAGCGATTGAGGCAACTCTTGGTGTTGGATCGCATGGGAAACGTTGGAAATGTTAAATAACGGTGGACATCATATTCTATCTAAAATAGTAATAGGTGATGAAACTTACATCCCATTATGATGACAGGATATTCCTACCACTCAGGAACACTTGGAGTGGATAGAGATAATGTTGCCAATAGATGCCTATGAACAGCTACCAAATTCCAACATAAGTAGAAAACAGGAACTAGTCATTCAAAGTTTAGAAGCCGTGAACAATTTTCGATATTCCTACCCGCCAGAGAGTTTGTGTGGATCACGAGATGCCAATCAAGCAACAGGCTGTCAAAAAAAGTTATGTACGCAGTTTTCTTTCGTAGTACAGGATTAGTAAAAGCAATCAAGCTGGAAAATCGACGTACAGTCACAGTAAACTGGTACACAACAAAATGTTTACCTGCAGTTGTTGAGACAGTCAACATTCGCGGGTTAATGTAATCCAGATATCTCCTTAGCCTGTTCTCCAGTATTCTTGTATGAACCTTATGTGTTGTTTGGGCCAGACATATAGGTCTATAATATCGAAATATCGAGTTTTAGGAGATAGGGCTCATATGTACATTACCCAACTTTACAATATTCTTCCTTTCTAATCTTTTCTCATTTTTTATACTTATTGCTCTAATTTTTATTGAATTTACAGGTGTCTTCAACAATTGTATGATATATGGTATTAGTGATCATGTATCTGTTTTTACGTAATCTTTACCATTTACATAATGAACTGTAAAATCATACTCCTACAAAACTAATCTGAATTTAATTAATCTGGACGACGGATCTTTCATACCGAATAAATATATTAATGGTTTGTGATAGGAACAATATAAAATTTTCTTTCGAATAAATATCGTCTAGTGTTTTACAGCCCAAACAATAGCAAAGAATTCTTTTTCAATCGTTGCATAATTTAATTCTGCTTTATTTAACGCCCTACTTAAATATGTTGAATATCCTATGGATCTGTTGTTACTATTACACAGCATAAGCATCCAATACATCTTTAATTGCAACCGTTTTTAAAGCAAACTTATTATCTACATCAAAACTTGGAAATTCTAAATCTGGTGGTGTAATTTACGATTTTCTTTTAAAATGATTCTTGACACACATTAATCCGTAATGGCAAGCCTAATTGTAAAAACTCTCACTATTGGTTGACAGAAAATTCCCACGTAGTAAACGAAATGCAAAACCAAAGACATTTTGGCAAAAAACGTTTGGTGTGGTATAATTGGTCAAAATTTAATTAGTCCACATTTTTATAACCGTAATCTTGAAAGCGGGAACCGTTTAACATTTCTACTCTCAAGAGGAGTCTCCCCCTTGATTGGAAAAAGTTCCTCTTCAGTTACGTGAAAATTTGGCGTTTCAACATGATGAAGCTACCCCCGCATAAAGCCACAATTCTCAAGGATGATTTAGATAATTTATATGGAAATAGGTACGTGGTTAGGTATAAATGGACCATTAATATGGCCTGCAAAATCACCGGACCTTGCGGCTCTAGATTTTTCCTTTGGTGAAAAAATGAAGTTTACAAGACCCCTTCTAGAAATGTTAACCATTTGGAAAAGAAAATTAGAATAGCTTGCAGTAATATATCCAAGGAAACTTGAAGAAAAACAACAGAAATTGAAGTTTCACAAAGAAAAATATCTTAAAGTGGAAGGTGGCCATACAGAAAATTTTTATTAATACTTTTATTTTTATCTTTGTTTATGTATAATTAGTTTTAAGAAATATATTGTTTAGACTTGTTTGGGTCCCATCAACCATATCAATAAGATTTTTTACTAAACTGAAATTGTTATTCATCACATATATATTTGAACATTAAAAAACGTTATTGAGTTCTGGTCACTTATTCTTCTCAGATGATTGGTTTTTTTAATTGGTGTAGTCAAGATTGATACAAATAAATTCTTAAATTTATGTATTTGCACCTGGATACCACGATTCCACAGCTTGTTTAAAATATATTTTTCCCTGTAACCTTTGAACCCAACCAGGTAGAAGCGTTTTTGGGCAGATTGAATTCTAAAAATGATATTATTCAAAATACATAAAAAAATAAAATTTCCTGGGTAAAAAATGTATTATTGGACAACATAACCTCAATTTCCAAATTTTTTACAAATTTATTTTTTGGTGCAAATTATAGACTAATATAAACCATTTAAGATCCCTCAATCAGATTTTAATTATCTACTCACGTTTTTGCACAATAAGGTCAGCGCGCCGAGTTTGAATCACTCTGTACATTGCTTTGATCAATTACCTTTAAATAATCATAGAATACTGTTAATAAAATTGGTTAGATATTTTAAAGTATTGGAACACTAGGTTATATTATTTATATAAAAATAACAGCACATTGAGTTATCGATTCATAACTTAGACTGAGTTAATTTCAACATACTTAGTTGGATTAATTAAATTTATAGAGACATGAAAATTTACCTGAAATCTTTTTATGCAAATCCTTATCATTGAATCAACTTTAACTAATATTTCTGCAATTCTATCAGTTATTACAATAATATATTCTTCAATAGTAAAAGGATAAGTAGGATAATGTAAAGATTGACCCCCGTTCCAATTTTAAAAGAGCACGCAAATTTTTGCGCATTTCATCTATAGAATCTACATCAACAATACCTCTAATTGCTAATTCATTAGCTAGTTCTTCTAACGACAATCGATTAATTTCAAAAATAAACTTTGACATATAGAAATGATGTTTAGTTGAATAAGCAAAATAACAACTTTGTAACTATCCACCTTGTGCGCCAATAAATTTGTGGCAGTAAAACAAATTTAAATAAAAATAAAATTTAAATAAAATTAAATATAAAAGGGTATCATCTGGTATAATACGAATATTTAATCAATTTGGCAGCTAGTCCAGGTAATTAAAATTTACTTTAACTTTAGGGGGCCAGCTATGAATAAGATCTTACGAATCATTTGGGATCAGCGACCCTACACCAAATAAACCTTGAATACATAAACAAAATACATACAATACAAATACCATATACAACAAATATACAAAATAATTATGGAATTAAAAAAATTACTGATGTTCAAATAGCATTCAATGTGTCTTCAAGTTTAATTCATTTACCCCTTTCTGATAATTAAGGAATAAAATTGAAATTTAAGTTTCCAGATTGAACATTTTGCCAATACAAGAGGCAAATAGTATCTAGTGAATTGACCTATAGGTATGGGTATTCAGCCTTAATAAGCTTAAATCAATACTTATAGTCATTTTCACGAGTTAGAAAAGCTGCGTCACTAATATTAATACTGTCAGAGGACGCCAATGGTTTCAGATTGTGAAAAACAACAATTTGACAACTGTCAAATCTCAGCTTCAGGGGTTATGTTTATTTTATCGCAATAATACATATGTATTATAATAAAATATGTGTTATGTCAAATGTTTAATGTTAGAAATGCTTGACAACACCAAACAGAATTGCCAACCTAAACCAGTTCTATCTGTATCCTCTTGTACACAATAGGCGGGTTCTAAAGGTGGTAATGAAAGAAAGTTAGTTATGACGCAACTGCTCTGACTCGTGAAAATTGGTATAGTAGTAGATTACACTGAGAAGGAGATATAAACCAACCTCCAACTTGTATCTGACAAAAGTCAACCCACAGGTATTAGATTCTTCCCAAAATAATATGGAAGTCAAGATACCACTCAAACAATGCAAACGAATTTGCCTTACACAGATGGCATTAATTGATAATTTTTGGTTAACTCTTGTGGAATTTGAGACTCTGGATTTTCAAAGCAGTTCTTGAATTTAGCAAGATGGGTACCATAAAAAAAACTAGATGTAATGGCTTTGAAATTTCAATATGCTTGTCATCCAAATGATTCTTAATTTGGCAATTTAAACATCAATGAGACGGGTAATTCTTGTATCAAGGATATGCACAATGTTGGTTAAGTTAATTAGTCCAAAACATTAATATTAATGCTCCAATACTTGATCAATCACTAACGGGCACAATATATAAAAGTGAAGGACGTAGAATGATACCCAAAAGAAATTAATTACAATTACTTGTCTACAAAATCCTTCCTAACATTGTAAGGATCCAGAAATCTGTACAAAAATTGATTAATTAGTTTGTTTAATTCTGTTGCAAAAAAATGCTCCGATGTAGTTAAAATAATAATTAATTTGTATCCCTTCTTCCGTAATAATGAAATTGGTTAAGATTTCTACGCAAGAACTCCCACCAGAATCTCGCTTCATCTATAACCAATACCGTCCGATCACGAAATTATAGCAATAACTAATCACGTTAGACCGCAGCCTATATAAGCGGAACCGCGACGCGAGATTAATCAGAGCGGTTTAAACCTTCAAACGTAAGCCTCTACCCAGCCTTAGAGCCTTTGCGATTTTCATTGCACTCTAAAGCAACTTTCAAAAATAATAAAGAACTAACCTCCGCTTTCGCGCCGGGCATCGTAGTCTTCGCCGTTTCTGCGTTAGGATCTGTCACTGCGCCGCATACAGTCGACACAAAAGCGGATCCCGTCCAGGAAAGAAGCGCTACAGCCAGCCAGGAGCCAAACCACCCAGAGGACACCGGGAGAGTCACAGGAGCAGCAGCAGCCAAAGCCACAGCAGTGAAAGGTATCAATTAATAAAAATTTTAAAATAAATTTTGTTTTATTTTTTAATAATTAATACTAACAAACCCTCCATTTTCAATCGGACTCTCAACTTCCAAGCCTTAATCCAGCGGGGTGTGAGGCTGCACCTGTGAGAGTCCTTCTCTTCAAACAACAATATTTCTGACCCCTGTTTCAAGTATCCGTACTAACACGCCATGGTAAAACATGGCAAACCGCCTCGGGCCACGGTCTCTAGCTCCTTCTCCGCCGCCGAGTTCCCCGCCACCTAGACCCTCCACCACCTCTCACCCTATCCTTTGCGGCAGCCGCATCTCCTCCTTCACTAATGAGGACATCTTCTATGTCCTCTATCCCTCCTCCTGCGTTCCACCCGCATTCAAACCGTGCACCATCCTTTTAAAACCCTAATCCTTCTACTTCCGTACATCCTAATCCAAAACCTAACCCTGCCAGTAAACCCTCTCCAAAACCTTCCTCTACCGTTAACCCTTCCCGATATTGCATCCGCAATATACCAAAATTCAACACCAAAATCCTTATTCCAACCTTAGTCCTCTCCGTCTCCCTGGTTGAACATTAAACTCAACCACAACCGCACCTGCCTATTAAACGAGCGAGGCCCTGCCAATTACGATGCAGCGAACTATGCAGCATCACTTCGGTGAGCCTGCATTGACGCTGTCGCAGTTTCGGTCCCCGAACGTCCGCTACCCCAACCTATCCCAACCCTAAACCCTTGTCCTTCTCCTGCGTCATCCGTGGCGTAGACAAGGACATCCTCCCAGAAGATCCGGCAATCCATCCACCTTCCTAAAGTCACAAAAGCGATCCGAATCATTTCCAAAATAACAAACACACCTACATCCTTTGTCAGAATCATTACCCCGTCGCAATCCACCCTCAACCAACTACTTTCCAATGGTGTCTACCTTTTCGGTAGACACTATCCCTCGAACCATCCGATTCTAACCCCACCCTCAAATATTGCTCCACTTGCACGCAGGTGGGGCATATTTCTGAGGAATGTCCTACCCACCCTCCGTTGCCCCACCTGTGGTGAAAACCACAAAGCCTCGTCCTGTACCCGCGTGAATACACCAAAGTGTAACAACTGCGGTGGACCTCACGCTACCTATTCCTTTTCCTGCGCGACCCGTCGTGCGATTCCCACACGCGGCAGGACTGCCGTACCTAAACCGATCCTCCTTCCACGTCGGACACCGAGGACGACGAACCAAACCACCCTTTCCATTTCCGATTTCCTCGCTTCCCTTACCCTAATTCAACTGTTTCCTGACCGTAGGGCCGACTAGCGAAAGCTGTCGACAATACGTCCAGGGAATATTTGAACGCCGTACCAGGTCAACTTTGTTGCCAATGGTATAGCTATCACTACCAGAACATCCGATCCTAGATCCTAATCCTACTCCTAACCCTCAACCTAATCCTTTCCTCTCCTAAGTACAATGGATCTAATAATAGGTACAATTAATGCGAGGGTGTCCGTCGGAAGCGCCCCTCATTAAGAATCTATTAGCACAAATCAAATACAAGTCCTCCATCACAGAGACAAAACTAACCAACCGTTGTACCCTTGAATTTGCCTCCTACAATTCATTCCTTCAATTTAGCGCCCAAAATAGTTTGCGACGACAGCCCTCGTAATCAAGAATTCATTCCTGCCACCCCTTATCCTCTTCGCAGCACCTGCAGCATCTCGAATGTGCTGCAACGGTGCACTTTCCCTTCCGTCACCTTTTCTGTTATACAATCCTCCAGAAGAAGCCATTTCTAATGACCTCCTAGACCACATCTCCGCCTACCCAATGCTATCCTCCTAGGAGACCTTAATGCCCGACACGTCCAATTCGGAGATTCCACGAACAATAGAAACGGTATCCGCCTAGTCCACAGTATTCTTACCTACCACTGTTCCGGATTAGGAACACCAATCCTACCTTTATTAGTCATCAAGGTGCCTCTATAATCGATCACATTATATGCACCGAGTCACTAATACAACATATGTCCCCGATTGCCACCTAGGGAAACCATCACTTCGGACCACCTACCTCTCCTAGTTAAAACCTCCTCGGCCCCGTCCCTCCCACCCACATTATTCGTAGACTTCAAAACGCCGATTGGAATGTATTTGGCGAATACATTTCCAATAACCTTCAGGCTTACGATATTCACCCTAATGATGTCGAGAGAGCGGTCACCGACTTAACTTCCGTTATCGCGAAGCGGTCAGCGACTTAACTTCCGTTATCGCGGAAGCGGTCGAAGCCTCAATCTTAAAATCAATAGATATCTCCCGAAAACCTCTCCCACAATACATCGTAACCTTGATCAAAGGAGAGACGAGTATATCGCAATTCCTGAGATCAAGGGACCCGCTCTCAAGACCGAATATAACCGATTAAACGCCCTAATTCGGCGTGAAACTAATACCTACACCGAAAGAAAATGGGTCCAGGCCACCTCCAATCTCAACTATAGAGATGGCAAAGTTCTGGAACACCTTCAATATTCTCACCAAAGGAAAACCAAACCCAAGTCCCACCTAACCGATCCTCAGGGTAACCTAATCTCCACCGATCAAGACAAAGCCGAAATTTTCGCCACCACCTTCAATCTGTCTATACTTCACCTAATGATCCTCGTTCGACGACGACTTTAAAATCGTCTAGAGCAAGACCTTGAGGATTTCAAAACTCCGAATTACCTGAGAAAATCCTGGATGATAATGATCCGTTTTCAACCCAATTACTCACGCTCAAACCCTCAACTACTTCCAAAAGGTAAAATATCCGCTCCCGGACAAGACGGACTCAACAGACTTATACTGAGACACCTACCACCCCAGCGATCAGACGCCTAACGTCCATATACAACAAATGCCTCTCCCTTTCGTACTTCCGACGGTGTGGAAATCCGCCTCGACCGTCATGATTCCCAAAATTTCTCCGACCTGACAGAACCCTCATCCTACAGCCCATCTCCTCCTCAGCTGCCTAGGGAAATGCTTAGAGCAGATCCTAGCCGAAGGCTGGGAGAGCACATAGAATCAATAACCTCTTACCCGACTGCCAGTTCGGCTTTCGACCTAATCAGAACCTGTCAGGACCCTATTCTAAAACTCCTACAGAAACTCACGAGCATTTAACCACCGCCACTGTAACCTCGCCGTGTTCTTAGACATAAAGCAGGCCTTTGACAGAGTCTGGCATGCGGGTCTAGTTCACAAAATTCAAGCATTAGGTATCCCCGAGCTCACGAAGCTCCTACTGTCGTATCTAACAGATAGGACGGTACGAGTCCAGTGGGTTCATCCTTTCACAGTTTCACCCCCAAACAGGCGTACCCCAGGGTTCTGCCTTAACACCCATACTATACCTTATCTTCGCCAATGATATCCCCATTGTAACAACGCCCGGAGTATCCCTGGCATAGTTTGCCGACGACACTGCCTTCTGGGCAGCTAATCGGTCAACAAAGAACGCCTCCGACAGTATGTCCTGTACCCTACGGAACTTCTCCAATTGGGCCAACCAATGGAGTCTCCATAAACCCCACCAAAACACAAGCCATTCTATTCCGACACCCTAACTATACCCGACACAAACTACTCTCCAAAAAAGACGTAAACATTTCCCTGCAAGGGGAACGATTACCGATACTTGACGTCATAACATACCTAGGAGTCACATTTACAAAAGCCTTAACTGGAACGCCGACCTGAACAAGACCCTAAACAAAGTACGGAACCGATCCAACCTCCTGGCCGCCCTTAGGGGACGAATAGGAGGTTGTCAACCAAAACCCTACAACATACCTACAAAACATTCATACGGCCCGTCATAGATTACCGTGCGCCATTGTACGCTACCCTAAAACCAAAGATCTAAATTCCATAGCCTCCTGTGAACGCCGAGTCCTACGAAGAATACACCGACTACACTATAGAACACCCAACGAACTCACCATACAACACGCTAACATCATACCTATCACACAACACCTCAAAACACTGCAAACAAACTACACACTCCGTAGGATATTCGGCGAAACAGAAGCCACCAAAAACATCCTTCGCACCTCACATACACCTTACCCACATTCAATACTAAGAACCCACAGGAGAAAACCGAAAAATAAATTCAAGCACCCTCCAACTGTCCTGACCCAAAACATTGAAAACCTCCCCGAAGAATTCGAGAACTCTTGATGACATCCCATATGCCCTGAGATAAAATCGAAGACAACCACTGCAACGCCCTAGGAATCGAGCCAATACACACCACGCCCTTCACATACACCACACTACACTCTCAATCCAAACAAAAATAACGTAATATTATATTATATTAATAATACTTTTTTTGCAACCACTAAACACCACACACTACATTGTATGCACATATACAATACACACAACAATATAGCCCCACTATCACACAAAAGACCCAGGACTGAAGAGGAAGCAGACTCCTGAACAGTCCACAGGAATAAGCATTAAAAATAAGCAATACTAAAATAAGCATTCTAACTATAAGCATACTAACAAAAAAAAAAAAAAAGCGAGATTAATCAGGACAGACCGAACCTCGGTATCGAACGTAAGCCCGTTCTCGCGTAAGAGTTTTTGTGATTTTTATTACAAATCTCTTAATTTTCAAAAAAGAACTTAGCGTTTTTACGCTCATCGTTCGGCATCGTGATCTTCACCGCTTCGGAGTTAGATCTGTCACTGCTTGCATACAGATAATACGAAAATGCGGTCATCAGTAGAGGAGCCACAGCCTAGCAGCAAGCAGGAGCCGCCGGAATACAGCAGAGCTACAACAACATATAAACATCAGGACACCGCCACCGCCAACCAAAGAATCGACGTCGGTAAAGAAATAGGTATCAGTTTAATAAAAATATTGTTTTAATTTAATTTATTTGTTTTATTTTAACGCTTGTTTTCCTCCGTTATCTATTTGTCTGTATTCCAAACCTTTATCCTCTGTAAGGCTGCACCTCGAGAGAATCTATTAATTTAATTTTCTAAAATCAACACAACAAGCGATGATTAGCCAGTGCCAGAGTACGTAAGTGGTATCCCAACCGACGCCGATCAGTATAAATAGGCACACATACGAACCATGACACAGAACATACTAAAATGCCTCGTCCATTTCCTACCTCAACAACATCCTACATTTCACACGCTCCGTCGAAAACCGCACACACAGAAAGCGCGCACACACAACACAAAGAAATGCTTTGAGCAGATTCTAGCAGGCGACTGACCATTGAATTTAACGATTAACAGCCAATTGTTCCGTAAGAACGTGTACGATGCCTTATTGATGCTTAAGACCACCAGAGCATTAATCACAAGCAATGCAATCTGGCTGTGTTCGGACATTAACAAGCATTTGACATCTGGCACTAGCACAAGATCCATAACCTCAACATTTGATTCTCAAATCCTACTCTCGTATAAGCGGTTGGTTCTAAAAGTAGGAAAACTGATCTTTAAACAGCAGGCGTACCGCAAGGTTCTGCTTACGCCGATTTACATTATCTTGCATCCGACACTGAATCACAACCAGATAGTCGTTGCATTTCATGATTCTTGATGGTTAATCGGAACAGCGAAACGACCTTCATATCCAAAACTAAATTCCAACTGGGTGAACCGGTGAGTCTGTCAATACCAAAACCCAACAATCTTTGACATACTTTACATAAGATAAGTTAAACCTTGCCAAAATGTTTCTTTAAATAAAAGACTATGAACAAGAAGTCACCTACCTAGGAATCCTCTTACTAGAAACAATTGGCTTATGTACAAGAACACTCAACAGGATAAGAAACCGAAATATCATAGAATCATTGTAACACTACAACATTACAAAACATATATTCTAGTTATGGATTCCTCATATAGAACACTAAAGTCCATCTTTTTAATTGCTTGCATAAAATACTCAGACGCATACACAGGTTATTGGATAGCAATAAACACAACACCAAACATATCAACCATCATACACAGAATAAACACTACAGAAAACTTTGCATAAAAGAATCTTACACTATTACCAAAGAGATCCTTAACATACAACTAGTTTTAATTAAAACTAAATTAAATTCAAACATAGAATTTACTCAACTTTACGATAGGAGATAGAAGATTACTGGACAACATTTTATATGTTATTCGATGACAATAGCAGAAACCGGATGACGAATAATAATTACACTAAGCACGCTACAATTAAACACAAATTTAAGCCAATTAACGCATTTAAATATTAAATAAATAAACTTCTTTTTCTTTTTTACACCAAAGTCACATCTCATGATTTAAACTATACAATTAACACAAACATCCAACAAACATGGATCAGATGATTCTGAGTCTACGAACAAGATGATAGATCTTAATAGGCAAATAGAACCATAAGCATGATATAATAAACTCAGCATAATTCACGTAACGAACCATAGCGATCTTTGCGCCTGATACTATCAAGACCTACTGAACCGCGATATTTATTATACAACCTGCATTCGTTATCCTAATAATACCAGTTTGAAAGATTTCTTTTCGTGTGGATTATAAATCAATTTTGCTGTAAACACATACAAGTTTTATTTTAGCGTAAGCGCAAAAACATGATTTTGTTTTAGGCATTATTCCTGAAAGTACTGAGGTTTCTAGTACTGGCTTGTAAATCAGATTTTATGTCATCAGATCCTTCGTTTAAATCATTTGTAGCTAAGCGCGACTAAAAATGTCTACAAATATTGACATTCAATTGTCGAATATCCGAAATTAATATTGTCCAACTGATCGTTCTAGAAGCAAATTTCTTAATAAAGATCATATTAGAACAGATGTAAATGCTCAATTATAGTAAAGTGCAAATAGACAAATTAAAAATTTTACAAAATGACTTATTCAAGTCGATTTAATAAACACTAAGTTCTCGTGTTAAATTTTAATTTAATTGATATCTACACTTGCATCGACGATTATAACCATTTAAATGCTTATACACTGTCATTACAATCTGATATAATACCAAATACGATATAAATTAATACATTTCATTAAATTTATTTTAAGTTTGTTACAGTGAGTCATATGAAAGCAACTGTTGCTACTCTAGGACAATTTTATTTTCAATTATTGTAAGTATGGTATTTAAAGATTCAATGTTACATATTATACTGAAGTCACATATTTAATGATTCAATAAAATAGAAATGAAACTTGTATTGTTGGATCTTTAGAGTACATGAAAGCAATATACCAACTTGCTAGCCGGACACACAGTATAGTGATCAATCTCAATGTATGTAGTGGTATGACAAAATCAGTTGTTATTATTTTGTGAGTCACTTGCTTGATTTTAAATTTTAGATCGTTTATATTTATTCGTTTGTCACCTTTGATTTTCGTAAATGTTACAAATGTATTTGCGAATACAGTATGTGAAAGTTTACTTTAATGGCGTCATATTGAACATGATGTAAAGCAAATGTAGCTAATGTGTACAAGTTAAAAATTTGAAAGACATTGTATTCCATAAACATGTATGTGCAGAGATTTTCTAGTTAATTATAATGAAATTAACATTTATACTTAAGATTCATTAAGATTCATTTAATCCAATCTTAATAATATTATCTGTATCTTATGTACTGAATTTAATGCCATTTGAATCAATGACAAAAAGTCATTATTTAAATTAAGATATTAGTGTAGTTAAATATACAAATTTGTGATACCATGTCAGGTAGCTAAAGCAATACAATGCTTTAAACCTTATAGTGGTACCAACTTATAATATTTAAATCACTTAGATACACTTAGATTGATCATTTATAAATAATTAAACATTGTACAACATGATTGTTACAACTTTATTTAAGTTACGAACTATTGTAACTAGCAATGTTGTAAACAATAATCATGCAAAACATACATGCTGCAATTAACTGATTATTTAGCATAATTTAATGACTTAAAATTGATCAAATAGATCCTTCATAATTTTAATTATCTGTATCTTCAGACCTGAAAAGTGGTACCATTTGAGTATGATCTTAACAAGTCCTGTCTAGTTGTTTTTGAACTCTGTCAGTCTTAAATACACAAAACCATGCTTTAAACATCTGTATTTCAAAATGAATACAAGTATTAAATTTCGTCAAGGATAGTCATATTAAAATAATTAAACACCTTTGTTTCTGGTAGACTATTCTTTAGCATTTACTATAAAATAATTAATCTGCTTATCTGAAATTTTGCTGTAACATATTGAATCTTACATAATGACCATCTCATATGCAAAATCTATCAGTTGTATAAATTTTGGTAACATTTCAGTTATATCTTCAACAATGTCTATTGTTTAAATCTCAATATTAAATCAATCAATACTTAAACATCTGTAATTTCAAGAATAAGACAATAATTATTAAAATAAATTAAAAACATTACCTTTAACACTATTTTAGTAATATACAAAATATCTTTGCAAGTTTAAGAATTCAACTGTTAACAAATGAATTCTTGCTACATCATTTACTCAGTTGTAACAAGTATTCTTGTACTCCATTTATTAAAAGAATGTAATAAATTTAAGTAGAATGAGACAATTCATTATACTAACAAGTTAAAATACATTACCTTATAAGATTTTAAACATTTCAATGTTGCATAAATATCCACCTCTAAAAATTTAGTACAAGTATTTTAATCACTTAAAGAATGTTATCATACTTCTCATCACACTAAAATTGAACATTAACATAGTTTAATAATAATAAGTATCTTTTGCGAAGCGTCAGATATTACGGACAAGCTGTAACAAGAGCAATCAATACTGAAATTTATCAATTTTTCTAATTCGGATTGTTATAATAGTATGTTAAAAAACAAGTTACATAAAACGAGTCTTGAAACACGAATTCAAGTTTAAAAAAACGAGTGGCGTATCCACGAGTTTTTAAAAGAGCGAGTGCTTCAAGGTCTTGTGAAACACATTTTTTTTTGTAATGTGCCCTTTTTATGACGTTTTTAAACAATAGGTTTTACTTTAGTTGATTTAGGGATTTTTGTGTCTTAATTTTAAAAGTGAAAATTTGGTCTAGTCGCCTTTTGTGTTATCCAAATTTTGATACAAAACACGAAAATGGAAGATAATCTTGCATGTACGCACCCTGAAATACGTGAAATTGCCAAAAATACGGTCGCGAATTTGCTCACACCAAGTTTTCCACTGGATGCATCCTGCGTTTAACATATTTTGTAAGAGTGACATACACAACATAATTACGGATTAAGCTTGCCAATCTAAAAATTTTCGTAAAATTTTCCTTGAATTAATGGCTATAATGATATCGGATATGATGACGTCGCGTTTGTTAATATAATAAAATTAATGAATCAAAATGAAAGCAAATTACAATAGTATATTAAGAAACAAGTTTCATAAGACGCGTTTTTATCGCATGAGTCCAAGTTTGAAAACGACCCGCACAGCAGTTTTCTAATGACGAATGCGATAAAATCTTATGAAACAGTTTCTTATACTATTTTTCTATTTTGACGTAGTTGTGTTGAAAATTTTGAAAAATGTAAATTCCATTTGTCACCTTATTTCATAATTTTGAATGTGGGTTGGCAACAGTGGTATTTGTTTGTTTGAGTTCGATACAAATGTAGGGTATTAAAACTATTATTTCTTACTAATTCATTTCAAACTACCTTATAAATATGTTCTCAATAGAAGTTGTATACTATATACATTATAATCAGAATAAAATTACACTATACTATGTAAACTTAATAATTTACACTCAAGTGAAATTAACAAGGTTAAATGAAGGTTATATTTTATGCAAAAGATGTAATCCTTGAATTTGAAAGCATATTGACGCTTTATCTTGAAACACAATAAAAGAGAAATCGTCCATATTCGGTTTTGGTCATCTTAATCATTGCAATACATTAATCAGGAATAATTCAATACAAAGGATATATACACATTTCAAATAAGAATAGGTTATGTTACATTTACGTTTACATACATCAATAAAGAACTTCATTAGTTTACATACCAACATCAAGAAAAAAAATGTTAGATACTTTAAAGTCAAACATTAAAACACCCGTTTGAGTGTCATAATGTACATATTAAACACGCAAAATAGAAAAAAAACAATTTTAGAAATTGCAATTTGCTAATTTGCATTATTGTCAGATTGAATTTTTGTATGTTGGCTACACTGATTGTAAACTGACATTTAGAAATTGACAATTTTTCGCACAATCTTTAGAGGTTAGGGCTAACAGCTGTATGGAAAACCTCTAAATCCAGGGTAGCCAATGCCATAAATCGAAATGCGCCAAAAACAATACAATAAAGTTTGCGTTATGCATTATTATCGTTCTGTTTTCCCCCAAAACAGAACGACAATGCAAACTTTATGATACAGAATTAGAAAAAAAAAAGTTATACATTATTTCTAGGCCAGTAACCTTTACTGCGGCTGCAGATACTGCTCCCAATTCTGCTTATATTCAACAAACTACTATTTTCAGCCTAATGATGCAAACTTGTTTACAACATCTTTAACAAATATTACTACTGACGAAGATAACTGTAAGTGTTATCGAAACGTTTAGATTGAATAATTTAAAATACACCATTTAAAAAAAGACAAAAAAGATAAGCATTTTATTATGTGTGATAATGGTGAAAGTTTACATTTTCATATTTCAGTCCTTTATGGGGAGGAAACTTATCGTTCTATCAGACAATTTGATAAATTAAGGAAAAGCACAATTATTATCGTCACTCACTTTTTTAATGCGATGCCGAGACCAAAAAATTATCCCAAAGTTTATTTATATTAAAAGAAATTTTAATAACAAACAAGCGAATAATATTTACAGAAGAACTGAAAATGCTCTTCTGCGTAATCAAATATATACTACTAGGAAGTTATTGGATAACACCGATAAAAATCGTTTATATTTACATTTGGAAATTTCATCTATAATATTGAATAAAGACGATTGGGATAAAATTGATTCTATAACGTTTAAATCTATGAAAATAAATTTTGACATCTCATGTCAACGTCAAAAAGAAAAATTTAATAAATTATACAAACAACAAAATAATAGACCATCTATTGATTATAAAAAAACAGTTATAAACCTTTCTGATAATGTTGTTTCAGATTATGCTATTGAAGCGCTTTCTAAAGGAGGAAATTTTGCGATAACACCAAGAGTAATACCTTTTGAAGATATAATTTCCAATATTGAAAACTCCATTAAATTATTACCTTTTGATGCTGCTAATGAAGTTAGATATAACACCGTTAACATATTACGTAAAACAAAACCTCCAAAGACCAACTTATCCTTTGCGTCAGCGACGTGCTTTACTTGATCTTAAACGCAATGAAAGTATAATAATATTAAAATCAGATAAAGGTAATGCAACTGTTATATTAAATATCAACGATTATAACATTAAGATAGAACAATTGTTGGGACCAGAAACTTATCATGAAATACCAAAAGATGCAACAAAAAAGTTTCTTTTAAAAACTAAAGAGCTGATTAAATAAATTATCATCTATTCCTGAAGAAATAAAAAAGAAACTAACTCTGAACCAAACTATATGGTTTACCAAAAATTCATAAACCTAATATTCCTTTAAGGCCTATTGTTAGCGCAATTGGTTCTCCTACATATAGCCTTGCAAAACATCTTATATCTTTATTACAACCTCATATAGGAAAAACACCCCATTACATTAAAAATTCTGCCAACTTTGTTGAAAAAATGCATAGTTTCAAAATTGAAGAGGGTGATATAATGGTTAGTTTTGATGTTGTTTCACTTTTTACAAAAGTGCCTCTAAAAGAAACTATTGAATACATTATTATAAGTTTTTGTTATGAACGAATAAGTTCAAAGGTAAATATGTAATTAATGAAAAATAAAAAATATAAAGACAAAATTTACATCGATTCTTTTATTTATGTATTTAATAAAATTAATAATACTGAATACATTGATCATCTTTTCAGGACATAACATTCTTTTCAGCACTGTCTTACTACAACTTATTTTCAGTGGAATAGTAAATTTTATGAACAGATTGAAGATGTAGCAATATAGTCCCTTAGTCCTGTTATAGCTAATTTTATATGGAAAAATTTGAAAAATTAGCGTTACAAAATACACCTAAAAAACCTTCAGTTTGGTATAGATATGTAGATGACACATTTGTTATTTGGAGGCATGGAGAAAAAGCACTGCATGAGTTTTTTGGTTTTTATAAATGGTATACATCCTAGTATTCAGTTTACCATGGAAAAAGAAACTAATGGAAGTTTACCATTTCTTGACATATTAATATCTAAAAATAATAATTCACTATCTTTTAAGGTTTACAGAAAGCTGACACACACTGATAGATAACTTCATAAATTATCCAACCACCATCCACGTCAAAAAATTGGTGTCATTAAATCTTTAGTAGATCGAGCAAAACGAATTTGTGACCCTGAATTTTTGAAGGATGAATATAAATATTTAACAAAATCCTTACAAAATAATGGATATTCACTTACATATATTAATAATGTTATTACACCTCCTAGGCGTAACCTTAAAGAAAAACCAGTTCTTAATGTTGGTACTGCTTTTCTTCCTTTTATAGCTAATGTTACAAATAGAATTGAAAAAATTCTAATTAAATATGGCATTAGGACTATTTTTAAACCTACAGGAAAAATTAAAGAACATTTAAAGATGTGTCAAACCCTTTATCATCTTCCGGAGTGTATAAGTTACCTTGTTCATGTGGAAAAGTATACATCAGAACCACAAAACGTAGCCAGAGAGGTCTGCTGTGGCTGACCATGCCCTGAATAATCTAAATCATGACATTCAATTTGACAATATGGAAATATTGTCAAGACAAACTCATTATTATGTTCGTTTACAACGTGAAGCTATTGAAATATATAAACACCCTAATAATTTTAACAGACAAGAAGAAAATCTCCGTTTAAATAAGTTTTGGCATCTTATAATTTAAAAAAAAGCATAATGATACGTCTTAATTTTGATTTTAATTTTAACTTTTGGTATGTCTAGATTTTTTCTGTTTTTCCCAGACCTTGAAGCAAATGCTTTACCAATTATATGCTAAATTACCACAATACTATAATTTAACATGAGTAGTTGAAATTAAGATTAAAATTAAAAATTACAAAAAACGTTCTGCACTGTGCTTTTCATTGTTAATAACACTTGCACTTATTGATAAAGATCTCTCTCTGTTAGATTTAACTAGTTTATTTTATTTAATGTGATGTTTAAATTTGTGAATGCTTCTATCATTTTCAAATTGAAGTTTTTCACAACTTTACACTTTATTATAACTTGATTAAATTTTGTTAAATGTGTTTTTTGGCTGACAAATTTCATTGTTAGCTTTTGCCGTAGAGAGTGTTCTGATTTGTCATCTTTAAGGCAGTTTAACAATATTTAATTTTTAATGACCTAGTTATTCTTTACTAAAATTTAATTTTATAGTTGGCTTTATACGTTTCTCAAACTGTTATGTTGATAGCAGGCTGATGTTTATGTTTCAATTTTTCAACTTTGACCAAATAAATTGTTTACAACATCTTTAACAAATATTACTACTGACGAAGATAACTGTAAGTGTCATCGAAACGTTTAGATTGAATAATTTAAAATACACCAATTAAAAAAAACACAAAAAAGATAAGTATTTTATTATGTGTGATAATGGTGAAAGTTTAACAATAAGTGCACTTATTGATAAAGATATCTCTAACAATTTTAACAGATATTATTACTGACAAAGATAACTGTAAGTGTTATCAAAACATTTAGATTGTATAAAAAAATAAATAAAAACCCAAAAAAGGATAAGTATTTTATTATTTTGTTAAATCATTGTAATTAGCAAATATTGACAATAAACATTTCCAAAAGTAGGGGTATTGTTTAATTTTAACAAACAATGTTTATAATTACATCAAAGGTGATTACCCTATGGGATGCTAATGTCCATCGTTGCGACCGAAATAAAGTGTAGTGGTACCAGCCTAACCAAAATTTGCTACATGCTGTCAGTTTCAATCATTAATAGTCACCCGCTTATTAATGATTATGTATCAATTTTTATGTTAAAGATGGCGGGAAGTGAAGGTGACGTACAAATCAGCACTCCCATTAAACCGTGTAAAAAAATGTAAAAGAATAGCACAAACTGCTGTCAAAGGGTAGAATGATAATCAAGAGTTACATGCTAGTGATATCGATACACATCTAGCTATAAATGTGAAAACTCGCTTTTTAGGCAATTAATCGCAAGATACAATAATTGAATATAAAAAAACGACCATTACTGCCTTACAAAATTAGATTGAGCTAATGAAAAAAAAAACAAGTCGGTAACTAAAATAAAATGTGTAATAAACAATACTCACAATCCAGAGGCAATAATTAAAAAATTGACCAACATCTTTTAGAATCAAATCTACAAATAACGGCTATTTTAGATTTGAACTGTAAGGTAAACACCTGCTACTACTCTGCCTAAAAAACCGTTAGCGGAAAATAGAAGTAGTGCAGAAAAGACAGCCCGTACTACACAAGATAAGCAAAAATCCTCATCGAGTAAGATAAATAATACCAAAGATAATACCACATGGGCAGAAGTAGTATTAAAAAAATAAACAAAAACATCAAAAATTGGTTATTTGAAAATCAATTGTTGGATTATTGTAAGTAGCACCAAAGAAATGTTTTCTTTATGTGTCCAGGTTAAAACCACAGACAACTGAAGATTTGATAAAGTATCTAAAACAGCATTATCCTAAGGTACAAAGTGTATCGTCACCTTCAAAATTCCCGCAATATTATTCAAGTTTTAAAATAATTCATGATTTACATAACTTCGATACAATGGAAGAAGACCTATGGCCTGCCCATGCATATGTATCTCAGAGAAGCAAAGACCACACAATCTTCCAACCTACAAAATTAAAATTAAAAGAAACGAAATAATTTTAATATCATTTTTTTAGGGTTAATTATGCAACCTGTAAAAACAAAAACAATAATCTATGTCAAACAGATGTTTAAAACTTCATATCTGCCAAAGGTTAATAGACATCTAGATGCTAACTAAAAGAATTAAAAAAATGAAATACTTTTAACAACGTCTCGTTGCTGTCAGTCAATTTTGATAGTTAATTCTGACATTATAAATTAATTTAGAACATTCCAAAAAGTACAAAACACAAGATTTGAAGAGGCATACAATTTGAAAATTCACCTAATAAGTTGTCCATTTGGCAGAAAAATGTACAGTAAAGACGAGAAAATTGAAATTGTGCTGTGGTATCAACCCGGAAATAGTTTGAGAAGTGTACGAGATTTATTTTGTGCAAAATATCGAGAAAGACCCATTCCTTCTATTAGAACAATTCAAAATATTATAAACCTTTTTAAATCTGAAGACTTCCCATAAAATAAAGACTAGAAGGAGCTATGTGTTAACAGAGGAAATAAAATTAAACATTTTATGTTATGTGGAAGAAAATTGCATTGTATCTCTAAGAGAAATAGCAAACCATCTGTGTCCAAAACACTCAAAGAATTTAAGTACAAGTCCTATAAGTTTGGCAATCATCAACAATTGTATGAAGAAGATAAAGAGAAACATACCAATTTTTGTGAAACAATGTTCAATTTTATTAATGAAAATGAAGGAATTTTAAATAAGATCATTTTTAGCGATGAAGCTACTTTCATAATTAACGGAGAAGTAAATTCACAAAACTTCAGGTTAGTGTCTGAGTACCCATTATCCAGTTGCTTTCGAACTGTATTTCTTCTTATTTCCCGTACTAACCAACATTTACAGAATTTAACGAGGACTCAGTATCCTGCAAAAGTAAATGTACGGCTAGGATTAGTTGGAAATCAACTTGTGGGTCCATGTTCTATTGATGGAAATTTGATTTCCTCTAAATTTATAAATCTGTTAAGAAATAGCGTTATTCCAGCTATACATAATTTAAATATTATTGAACCCTGGTTTCAAATGGATGGAGCTCCTGCACATTCCACAAATGAAATTACAAACCTTTTAAACAATTTGTTCCCAGCTCGTTCACTTGATTTGTCTCTGAATGATTTTTTCGTATGGGGACACTTAAAATCAAAAATTTATACCAACGCCCCTAACGAAATACTGAAGAATTAAAATTGCGCATACGCACCGAATGTCATAAAATAAATTGTACGCCTCGGTATTGTTTGGAATTTGAAGGTGGCCACTTTGAACACTTACTATAATTTTTAAATTTTATTTACACTCTTGTAAATCGTAGAATTGAAAATGTTACAACATTGTTATGCGTTTTAGTTTATTATTTGTACTGGTAACTTGTCTCCTATTGGTGCCGACAAGAAGTATTTTTTCTCGTTAATATTGCGTATAACGTGTGTGGTTAAATCTAATGCAGGCAAATACAAATTCTTTAAATTTGAAAATAATTTTGCTCTAATTCTGTTAATATCCTCAATACACATCCGATCGATCCATTATCTTAAAAAGCCAGTGAACAACGCCATTTGAAGTCTTTGCTGGCGGTGTATCCCACAATTTATACCGTTTAGTTAATGGTAACACAATTTGCATCAGTATGATCGATTACCTTGGATTCGTTTCGAACAACACGAAATATTAGCAACATAAAGGCCACAATTTATACCACAAACTGTGTGTAAATTTATTCGACAATACACCGACCGAAACGAATGGATAACAACTTATTAGGTGATACACAGAATTTTCAAATTTGTACGCCTCTTCAAATCTTGTTTTGTACTTTTGGAATGTTCTAAATTAATTTATAATGTCAGAATTAACTATCAAAATTGACTGCGAGCGACATGACGTTTAAAAATCCGGCAATCTCGGATATCATTTTGAGAAACAATTGGTCCCATGCTTTGACTTGTCCATTTTAAAAGTATACATAGGGCGCATGTATACTATGAAAAACAATTCACTGTATATATTAATAGTGAGATTAATAGTGTTAACAAAAGAAACTCCAAAGCCGCAAAATATCAATAATACAGTTTAACCATTTTCATTCATATATAATTAATTTTAAGACTTACGATATATTAAGAAACTTTATGAAGAAAAGTGATGTGAAATTAAATTTTCTTTAACAAATATGTCTTCACTTTTTCTTATAAAATTAATCGTTATTCAGATATTAAATAAATTTGAACGAACACTTAAATTCTACCTTAGGAATTTTTTTGCCGCTAAAATATGCGTCGTATCAAAAAATTGCATAGAACATAATTAATTGATATGTTTAAGGTCTATATATAGTTTTTATATCTATGAAATATGCAGCTGTTTTAGAAACAGCCCAATGAAAACAAGCTTAAATACAAAATTTTAAGTACGTAGTATTTTCGTTCTGAACTAATCATGGATACTAAGATACATCCACATACACAGATATCCAGACATGATGGCCGATCTTGGCGAAACTTTGCCAAAAGTTGTAAAATGAGCTAATAAGTCGATTTAGCGATAGTGAAAAAAAAGTCGAATGCATAACTTTCTATACCTACATATGTATATGTAGGTTGGAAGGTAAAAATGGTAAACGATTAAATGATAATGAAAACAATTTTGATTTTTTATATCACTAACTGGTGATAAAACGAATTTTATTTCTTACGAATATGTCTGTGATAGCCAGAAACTTAATTTTCTTTGTTTTACAGAAACGTGGTATACAAACGCATCCATAAATAATATACATTGGTCTAATTTTAACAACTGTACATGTTATTGTAGATCCGTTTATAAAGGTGGGGGTGTTAGAATTTGAAGCTGTGCCAACATTAACGTTGTGTGTTTAGATCTTCACCTGTATTGCGAAGAAAAAGTTTTCGTGGCATAAGTTGGAAAATGACCTCTGACCTCAAAATTTAAAATTAATATTTTAACGTACTGCAAACCACTAAACTTAAATAATTAGGTGCATGACTAGTAATATTCTCAAAATTAAAAGTCTTAACATTAATAAATCTTTTTATTTTAGAAATGTGCAAATTTGTGTTTCATAATAAAAATAATTTACTGTTAAACAGCAGTGTGCACAACTATTCAACCACTTCAGGTAGAGACCGTCCCAAACCTCATGGGTGATTGTGCAGAAAGCAATTTTACGAATACAAATATATCAACTAACGTGAAAATGTTAGCATTTGTCATTTTGTTTTACCTGTTCATATCTATTCTACAACTGCCTACGCCTTTTCTACTTTTTATTTGTTATATTCTATTTGTGTTGATGTCATATTAAAAAACAGTCTTTTTTAAGACTCCTTCAAGGGAAATTGTTATTAGGTATCAATTACTAACAAGGTATTTTTAATTGTAATTTGTAAGTGCTTTTCTATTTTACAAATAATGTTTAAAAAAAATTTGTTTCTTTAACCTCAGTTTGATTACGAGAAAAGTTTACAGTTTAGAGATTATAAAAATTGTTTATAATAAGCGTTTAAGAATCTTTTGTTTGTATTGACATGAGTTGTTTGAAATACGCAATAATGTATTAATTTTTGGTCAGGTTGAAAATGAATTTAACCAAAACATAATTCATAGCCAAGGGCGCAAATTATCTACAATGTTTACTAATTTATGAAAAAAGAAAAAGGAACTGACAATGCCATTATCCTAATTACAAGAACGTGTTTCTGAAGCTACAGATGCGGGTCTGAACACTGTGAGAAGTATTATTAAAGGAAACACTACATCCGGAACAAATCACCCTAGCAACAGTAAATTCTCTTGACCACGAAAAACTGTCAATAAACCGAGCCCTAAGTCAACGTTAAATGCATGCGATGAAGAGATAACAAGATGTTCATTAATACCCAAAAATGTACTCCGACCATAAATAAGGTTGTACAGGAAGTGACAAGTGCTGGTGTTCAATTTTATGGAAAGAAAACAACATTTTGGAGGATGTTAAGAAAGCTAGGATTTTGTTGGAAAAAGACCGAGGATAATAGAAAAGTATTAGTGGAAAAGATGGATATAACTAAACGAATCGAGTTTCTCTGAAAATTAAAGAAATATAAAGAAGACGGAAGAAATTTCGTGTATAGTGATGAAACTTACACAGTAGCCATACTGTACCAAAAACATAGGTCGATGGAAGAAACCGTTGTTTGAAAGTTCCTGTTATTAAAGGCCAAAGTTTTGTTGTTCATTGTGCAGCAAAAGAAGGATTCAATCCTAATGCTCTTAATATTTAAGTCAGGACAGAAAACAGGAGACTATCATGATGACATGAACCACCCAAATTATTTAAAATAGGTAAAAGAAAAAGTAATAACAAACTTACCTAAAAATTCGGTTTTTGTGATTGACAATGCATCGAATCATAATGTAAGTACAGAAGCTGCACCAACATCAGCTTGGAAAAAAAGACTTGGCTCTCAGAGAGGAATAATTTATGAATCTACTGCAATGAAAGGCGAGCTATACGAGAAAATTAGTACGAGAAAAGAGCACAAACCACAAAAAAAAAACATATTCTAGACAAGCTACTAGCTGAAAATGGTCATGTTGTCCTTCGTCTCCTCCATACCAGAATTAAATCCCATTGAAAATATGAACTGTGAAAAGTGGTATAGCAGAGGAATATCAGGTTTAAAATGGAAAATGTCAAGACAATTGGCAAATGAAAAATTTGAAAAAATTAGCTAAGAACTGGAAGAAAGATTGAACATGTAGAACAAGTCGAAGTGAATATTTTAAAAAAAGTGATATTGGATGATGTTACCGAACTAATAATAAATGTTAATAATGACAGTGACAAATCTGATATGTCATTTCATCTGACAATGACTATTTAAGTGTGACCTTTACAATAACATTAAAACATTAAACATTTAATTATTTTGAGATTTGATAGAAAGATCACTATAATTCAAAATTTAAATCGACAAAAACACGAAATCACTTAGTAGTTAATACTTACTCTAAACTAGAATAAAAACAGTGGTTTCATGATGTAATAGAAATTTATTATGAATGGCGTAACGTTTAAGCTGACATATTTCAAACATATCTTGGTTCCTTCTTCAGACTTAGTCAATTAACATAATTTCAATCCAACAAAGTTGTTTATTATACATATGGACTTAACATCATTAACAGTAAATATATAATTGATACCTATATTATCGTGAATTCTTGTATATCAATAAAACTAAAAACATTCGATACATTTTATAATAACATAAATTTATTTGTAAATATAAAATGAAATGTATATATTTAATGTTATAAAATTAAACATTTAATAGTATATTAAAACACAAATAGCATAAGTTACTGTTGAACACATTCAGGTTTGCGAAGTGCAAGTGACTTATGAAACGTGTGTTTATGTTATTTTCTATTGAGGAACATAATTTAAAATTGTCAACAAAATTTGCATCAAATCATATATGACAGCTCTTTGAAAAAAAGTTTAAGCACGTGATAATTTTTTATTAAATATCTAACCAGATCTAACCAACAGACATATCAAAATAATATTACACCAGAAAAGTTATCAGAAACAATACTTCTAAGAATCTTATAAACGCACTACAACCGATACGTTGTTTTAAAGGTCCTTAAACACACCGAAATAGAAAAATGAATTTTTAAAATCAATTTGTCATTATTCAGAAATCAGTTTATGGTATATTTTGTTAAATAATGTTAGTGAAAACAAATTACATGTATGAATGCACAGTTTATTATAATTATAAATGTGTACATTCAGCATGTTCAGCACAAGTAAACCACTTGCTGTAAGCTGCTGACGTGTTTGAATGTACACTTTGATAGAACATCACAAATACATTGCAATGTAAAAAAAGAACTTATTTAAATTAATGTTAGATATCGATTTTGCATTGCATTCTAATTTCAGAATAGAAACCTTTTATTTCAGATTATATATCACCGAATTAGTCCTTTTCATATGGAATCACTAATCATGTCATTTTATAAGCAATAATGAACACATACTACAATTTTCCAAAAACGAATATCATTGCATTTAACTTTCAAGCAACTAAAACTGCATAACAATATAGTTCATACAAAATTTCATAAGTGCTTCTACAGTGTGATGCACACCTATTGTTTTTTAAGATAATCTCAAATCTGTATATATTCATCCAATGCACAGTAATTAATGAATAAAGACCGTCACTAAATGCATACACATGCAATAATATCAATAAACATTGAAAGTATCGAAACATCTGTTTCTACGATGTGATGCACTGTTTTTTAAGATAATCTCAAATGTGCATGTAAATAAGATCAATTCACCTAAAATACAGTAAATAATGAGTCAAGATTTTCATTTAACGCACATATTTACATACACATATAACGACATCACGTAGAATTGAAAACAACTATTGTATCGGAACATCTCTTTAAAGTTGATTAATAATCATTATTAACTTTATACACATCATTATTACACCTAAAATATTTAATTACTATTAATTAATCGAAATTGGGGCTCCTACTTACTGTTGATTGTACGCTCAGATAAAAAATTGTTTACAGCTGATATTTTTAAACAGAATTTATACTACAACTTAGTCAACTTGCGAATTTTCCCAATGCGAACCTCACCTCCCGTGACATTTTGAACGATCTCTACCATTTGCAGAACCAACAAAAATAAAAGTAGTACGGTAAAACTGTTTAATAATCTTCCACAAGAGATATTAATATATATTCTTTCAAAGGATCGGTGAGGAAATTTGAAGGTTTGTTTCAACGCTTCCTACTACATTACATAATGGCTCGGATATTGAAAATAAATAAAAATTGTTTATATTCAGTTGTTCATAGTGAAGTTTTCTATCACGTAAAACTATTTTTGAGTATACAGGGCGTTTCATTCAGGTCAGGCGCAACCAAACTTTTTATTTTAAATGGAACACCCTGATATTATTGTATATTCTGATTCTTCGTTTCATTTTAGATCAACTTTATGTATCACATGTAAGGTCTAAAATGGACTGTTTCCGAGTAATTCGACTTTTTTGTAAAAAAGTCTATTGCAGTCTTTAAAAAATTGAATATCTCAGGAACTGTGTAACTTAGAGAGGTGCGGTTTGAACTATCAGATTAAACATGAATTGGCCAAACTTTACCATCTGTGGAAAATGGTAACATCCATTACATTCCCTATATCTCACTTTAACCGTTTTATTGTTATTTTAAGTTTTAATATTATTTTAACAATATCTCCTGTACACGACGTGGTAGACGTTTAAACAACTGAAAAACACATGAAAGTAACTGTCAGTTTCAATACGTTATTAAGGTTTTCAATTCGTATATGACCAAAATTTTTTTCAAAATGAATTTGTCTACAGAAGAAATGGTAGACATGATTTTTATTCTTGGCGAATGCCAAAAAAATTGTTATTGGCATCAAGAATTTATAAAGAAAGATTCCCAGATAGAAGGCAACCACAAGAAAAAAGTTTTCAGCGGACATTAGAAAAGTATTGCGTCAACAGGAAATGAAAATACACAGCTCATAACCGAGATAAAGCAGTGACAAATGAAGAAGATGAACATAGGGTGTTGGCTACAGTATTTGATGGCCCACAAGTTGCGCAACGGACATTAAGTTCTTATTAATTGGGAATTTCTTCAGTTGGTCGAATGATAAAGAAAAACTATTTCCATCGATATAAAGTGCAACTACATCAGGAACTACTACCAACCGATTATGAGGCATGTGCAAATTTCTGTCAGTTGCTGATGAATAAACTTGGAACGGAACCTCAATTTTACAATTTCGTTTTACAGACAGATGAATCTACGTTTCATAATAATGGGTTAGTTAATGGACATAATTATCAGTATTATTCCGATGCAAATCCACACATTGTTATGGAATGTCATAGACAAAATAAGTGGTCTGTTAATGTTTGGGGTGGAATAATTGGTACTCAGATTATTGGCCCACATTTCGTTAATGGCACTCTGACCGGTCAAATTTTTCACAATTTCTTGAATGCCACATTAAATGAATTATTAGAAGATGTACCTTTAATAATCAGACAAAACATGTGGCTGCACACTTCAGTATTATTGTGAGGCAATTATTAGACGTACGATTCCATTAATGATGGATAGCAAGAGGGGGATCGATTGCTTGGCCGCCAAGATCGCCACATTTAAATCTCTTAAGATTTTTTTCTAGGGGGTTATGTGAAATATCTGGTGTATTAGAAACCACCAACCACTTCTGACAAAATGAAAGCGCCAACACATTACGTCAGAAATGTTAGCGCGGGTACAAATTTCTTTTCGCGAACGAATTCGCTTATGTTTACAATACGAAGGCGCCCACATCGAACAGATACTTTGAACCTTTCATTAGTGTAATTTTGTATATTTTTTTTAAAACCTTAATCCTAGTTTTGAAAGTTTTTCAGAGAATAAATATTTTCCATTTGTTTTTCATTTGTTTAAACGCCTACCACGTCGTACACAGTAAAAATTGTTAAAATAATATTAAAACTTAAAATAACAATAAAACGGTTAAAGTTAGGTATGGGGAATGTAATGAATGTTTGATAGACAATTTAAAAACGAATTAAAAAATGTATAAAAAATGTTACGGTTCTATTTAAAAAAAATGGAGATACGTATGTTTGAAAATTTTAAAATTCGGCGCCCTCTATTTGGTACCATTTTCCACATATGGAAAAGTTTGGCCAATTAATGCTTAATCTGATAATTCAAACCGCATCTCTCTAAATTACACATTTCCGGAGATACTCGATTTTTTAAAGACTGCAACATACGTCAATTTTTACAAAAAAAAAAATCGAATTACTCGGAAACAGTTGATCTAAAATGAAACGTAGAATCAGAATATGCAATAATATACAGGGTGTTCCATTTAAAATAAAAAAGTTTGGTTGCGTCTGGGATGGACGAAACACCCTGTATACTCATAAATATTTTTACGTGATAAGAAAACTTGACTATGAACAACTTTCATATAAACAATTTTTGTTTATTTTCAATATCCGAGCCATTATCCACCAAATACAGACAATTGCCACACCCTATATTAACATAAAATTTAATAAACGACGTATTTTTATAATACGAAATGTAGTAGTAGTATACTTACTGGGAATAATTGATGGTAAAAAATACTACTCGCCTCTCTCGGATTTTAGTGGCACGGAACAAATACTTTTAATATGTCGTACTTTTCAAAATTAGTATAATAAGGAATTGTTATGGTCAAGGTTACAGTCAAGTGCCAAACTATTTAAGTTGAACAAAATGTACCAAAAAACACCGATTGCAAATGTGATAAAAAGACTTTGTTTTATCGCCAATTATTTAAGTATTAATAGAAAAAAATTCTAGGGGTCTTATTGTTGATAATAGTTATGATAAACACAACAAACATGATAATCGCTATTATTTACGTCATCATGAATGAAATGAGCAAGAAAAATTAGAATACTGTGTTCGGATAATCTCCCTGAATAACAAAGTTACCCAAGTAATCCCATCGAATTTGAACCATACAGTACAGTATTTTAGGTATGCCAATCTATCTTATTAAAATCATGTTATAATTTTGACATATCTACAAAGTATTTGATACAGATGTAATAGAAATATATTATGTTCTATCAGTACAATTACTAACATTTTTTTTACCTCACAACACGAAAGTAGTGGGAGGTATTGTAATCGGTCGGCGAAATTTCGAGTACAGCACTTTAGTTTTTGTGCATTATCGCCAAATTGAAAATAGATAGAAAGGAGATCCCAGCGTATCATTAAAGAGGATTACATTTCCTTTAAAATGAGCTACCATACTTCAAAATTGCTTTACAGTAAGTGGAAAAAAAGAGGTCAAACATGAAAGTTTCAAAATGTATGTCTGTCTGTCTGTATGTGTGTTCCAGCGCAATAACGCGCACAAACATTATCCGATCATCATGAAATTTGGTACCCAGGTTCGGATCCATGAGTAGACGGAATGATGAACTTTTCAGCGAAATGATGAACTTTTCAGCGAAATATGTCCAGTTAAAATGGAATTCCAGATTTCGACTATTATAGAGTGTATAAATACGAACGGCTATTCGTAGCAAACCGGCACGTCTTTACGTAGGCAACTAAGTGAACCATCCTAGAATATCTACCAAGTTTTTCATTTGTTCGTGAACTCCTCCGGTAGCGCAGTGGCAGCGCGTTTGGTTGATGTCCCGGCGTCTCGGGTTCAAGACGCATAAGTACGAGGGTTTTTTATCTTATCTTATTAGACATGTTAAGGCATTTCTGGACAGCCATTTGAAACGATTTTTGGGAAAAAAATTTTTTCGCCCTTTGGTGAAAAATTGTCGAAATTTTTTTTACACGTTTTGGGCTATTTCTGACCATTTGAGTTTGTTTCAAAGTTAACTATGGAATAAATGTAAAAGTGTTAACCGCATCAATAGAAACATATGGGTAACAAGTGGATTCATATGTTTATAAAATTGTACTTTTATGCACATATTTACGTTTTCAATTTAAGAACTGAATAAATGTATACTGGGTGATTATAATTATTAACTTCTCTGATCAACTTTTTCGATCGTGATCATTTTTGTTTAGTACCTCAAGCTTTATAGGTATTATTTAAATAATAACTTAAATTTAAGATAATGTGTCTTGGTCGTCAGATTAAATTGTTTCTGTAGAAGTACTACGATTTTTTAATAAACAATTCAACAATTTAATGATATGAACAAACTGTAAAAATTTTCAGTAACAAAAACACACTACACTAGTTATAAAACACATTAAATTCTTACTTGTGCTTGTTTAAATTACCAATTACATTGTAGTGTGAGGTCATGTGTTGCACATCAGATTTTTAATTTTTGAAGCTACTACGTCGATTACCAAACTACCAAACTTGTGAATTTTACTGCTGATTCCAAATCTATTAAAAGACAATTGAACAATCAAACTTTGCAAATATCAATAAAAGCAACTTTTTAAATAGAACCTAGTTTTTGTACATTAAAGCTATCTAGCTCTAAACAAAAGTCAATGTAGTTGAAGAATGTAACACAAAAGACAACTAAAGTTTCATATAAGATATTCAAAGAGTTCTTATTTTCAGGAATCGTTCTTCTTTTATTGTTAGTTTTTGCACTAAATTGGTGCTCACCTGTTTCATAATCTAAATTATAAACGCCTTGTAACAACCTTTTTGTGGTTGTATTAAAAAATACATTGGTTTGGGATCGTTCGTTTATTTGGCGTAATATAAGAAAAGTTTTAAGTTCTGTATGAGGTAGGCAACTTAAATTGCATATCTTAATAGTACATATTTTTAAGTGGTATATTTCATAAAGATTTATAGTTCCCTTTCCTTAGAAATGGTATTCTGATCATTTAAAAGCCGCGCAATGCGTAATAACTAGTCTTTTTCTTTTTCAATTCACTTGTTGCTAACTGTAATAGCATGCAGCATGTAGTTGTGGGGAATTTTCCCTAAATATTTGTGTAAAGTGCCATCGGTAGATGGTAAGTTATTTTTTTCTCATTATAGTTAAAACTACAGCCTTTGCTTTTTTTTTAGGCACTTTTAATTACTTACTTTTACTTTTTTCTTTTAAAAAGAACCACTTTTATTAAATACCTTATTTTACTTAGTTTACATCATAAATCGCAATTTTTTTTACATACTAAAAACTTCAAAGTAATGCATTAATTTTTATGGATTCGAATTATTAAGAATAAATTATCAAGATAATTCCAGTGGGTGTGGCTGGTAACGTTACATCTGGATTGCACCACAATGATGCTTTAATAATTTCATCTAGTTGACCGTTCGTTTCATGTCACCAGCGGTAATAAAATATATACAGAACTGTTCAAAGGTATGATTTTTAGTAATTAACGAATAGATTTAAGACCTTTTCCATTTCAATTTATTATTAAATAAACGTCAGTGTGTCTTGTAATATTATTTTCATTTTGATTAATGTTGATTATTATTAACAAACTTGGTTTAGCTGTTCCAATAACGTAACATTTAAAAATAGCTTGGCGCCCGAGGTATCATTTATTGTTTTATTTACATTACATATTTTTCTTATTAATTAAGTATAAGTGAAAATAATTGAGCAGGTGAGAAGCATGCAGTATTTCAGGTATGTTAATTAAACTCAGTATATTAGAACTCTCCCTTACCTTCATCTTCCGATTGAGCCGACGGCAGTAGCGATTATTATTTGGTAATTTGTTATATTAATTAAAATTATTCGATCAATTACAAATTGTTTATTACATCATCGCTTTTGTTTTAATGTTATAAGTTGGCCCAGTTTTAGTATTTATACTTAGGCAGCCGCTTTTAATGTTACAGCCTTGATCAATGATAAATATTAAAATATCTTAGTTTTAACATTTTAACAAATAGGCAGGGGTTCCATGTGAAAGAGCACTGTGTTTGTCGATATTTTGCACAAAATTACACATTTGCTAATTCTATCGACTTTAGAAGTAAAAATTGATTGAAGTAGACTAGGTTACTGTTCAAGTAATAGACACTCAAGAAAATTTCAATTTTGAAATTTTCAAAACTATTAGATTTTATTAAAGCACATATGACAGATGCCTAAATTAAGTAAATTTTATGATTTCTTCCAGTATATGTTTAAGCTTATAACTACATAATTTGAAGTCACTAAATACTTGTTTCTTAAATGTTTTACAAAGTTGAAAATGCGTCAATTAATCAAATTAGTTTAAATGCATTTGATCAGAGGTAACATATTAACTGTATATCTATGTAAATGTCTAAAAATAAAAATAATATTATTATTTCCTCTCACCTTCTTGCAAAAAGCATTATGAACTTTGTTTGCTTGTTATAAGAATTTCCTCTAGTATGCTTATTTTATATTTTACTAGCAGTACGGCGCGCTTTGCTGTGCTCAAAATAAAACACATTCTCTCCTCTCTTCATGTCAAGAAAAAAATTTAATAGGGATATACAATTTTTTTTCAAGTATCTACAAAATACTAACATAATCATGAAAACTGTAGATTTTTATATACAGTGTAATGGTTCTTTTACGTTAGATTTTTGTAATGGGTGTATTACCTGATTATTACCTTGCTTCACATACATATTTGAGGTTTTTTTCAATCTTTTACAATTTAAAATCATTGGGTAAAAATTTTATATTGTTTTATGAAAATGTGAAACGATTCAACGTCAACGAAGTGATTTTAATTTATAAAGGTAACATTCATTAACTAAACTTTACTTTTATTGTTATCACATTTCTGTTCCTGTAAATGAACTTTAATAATTACACAACAAATTCCTTTTATTGGGATGCTCCAGCTGCTTAATAAAGTGATAAATGGTTATTTTATTATTCATTAAAATTATTCTTAATCTGATGTTAGTAATTACCTGTACTTTGCAATTGCGATTGAACTTGCTTTCTTCAATATTTACACATGCAGTGTTTGTATAAGCTTTTAAGATTTGCAACAGTCAATAATAAAATGAATCAAAAGTGATAATATTTTCAAATTCTATATACAGACTGTTTTGTTTACAGCATTATATATAAAACTCAAACCTATAATGCAAAACAATATTCTTAAAACTTGTGTTTAGTTTTTGATAGGCGACACCATTGTTATCGTGAGTTTATCTAGTAACTACTTTACTGTTATTTTGTGAAATATGAAATTAAGCGACGTGAAAGAATTGGAATCCTGTGCATGCTTGGTTTCGGAGATGGGTCGTGCACTCAATCAGAAGTGGTTGCGTTGTTTAATGCAACTCACCTGATCGACCGTACATTAGCCAAAGCATGGTAAGCAGAGTTGAGGCGAAATTTCAGGAATTTGGACATGTTCGGGATATGAAAAATCTGCTCGAAAGTCGATAAGTGAAGAAAATCAGTAGAACAATTGTGTTAGCAATGCAAGATAATTCTAATACCACCATTACGGGCACGGCTAATAATATTAGTGTGCCGCGACAGGAAAGCAAGAGCAACTTTTATTAAAATGAAAAGGGTATTCTGTGCAAGAGATCTTAGTCTAGAGACAAAAACAAAACTACTGAAGTGCTACGCCTCTCTGTACTATTTTACGGGATGGAAACAGGGACAATGAAGAAAGTAGATGTGAAAAAGTTAGAGGCGTTTGAGTTGTGGTTATACAAAGGATATTAAAAATATCGTGGAGCGAACATGTAACTAACAAAGAGGTGATCAGAAGAATGAAGAAAGAAACCAAAGGTATTTTCACCATTAAAAACGAAAAATACAATTCCTCGGACAGGTAATGAGAGGCAATAGGTACCATCTGATCCAGGTAATAATACAAGGGAGGAGAAGCGTGGGAAGAAGAAAGCCAATTATTTAGATCAGCAGTATAAAAAATAAGAATAGCGACGATGATTTCCAACCTTCGTAACGCAGACGGCACCTAAAGAAGAAGAAGAAGAAAGAAGAAAGCCAATTATTTAGACCAGCAGTATAAAAATAAGAATAGCGACGATGATTTCACTTTCGTAACGCAGACGGCACCTAAAGAAGAAGGCGCGATTCACTGTGCATAAAGTGTTGAAAAGAGAAGTTCCATCCTACAAGATATGCTTACTTCACGAGCTGTCGGAAGACGATTTTGATCGGCGAAATGAATTTTGTGAATAAATGCAACAATTATGTTATAGTAGCGCCAATTTTGTAAAAGGAATATTTTTCCGACGAAGCAACATTTGATTTAAACGGTCATGTAAACAGACAAAATTGTCATTATAGGACAATCGAAAATCCTCATTGGATCACGGAATATCACTCAAATTCCTCAAAAATTGAACGTTTGGTGCGGCATAGTTGACGGAAGTTATAGGTCCGTACTTATTAGAGATACTCTCACTGATGCGAGATGTTTAGACTTTTCAAAATGACCTCATCCCACCCTAATAACGTTGTCTCCGGATTTAGAAGAGTCCGATATGCATCAGATCCACATTTAAATCCTCTAGATTACTCTTGTGGGGATACTTAAAGAGTAAAGTATACGCAACGCGACCGGCCAATTCAGAAAATTTAAAAGCACGAATTCGTCAAGAAAGTAGAAACAGTACAGCAGATGTCATCGACAACGTTAAAAAATCATTTGTTTATCGCCTTGGCTATTGTCAGATTGTTAACCCTCCTCAATTCGTACATTTAATTTAAATTAGTGGAATCAACCCCAAAAATTGTCTGTTTCAAAATATATTTTATTAAAAAAATCATTTGAATATTTCGTATTAGAAATTATACATGTTATTCATTTAGGTACGATTTTCTCTTCAAAATGACCACATCTTCTAAACTACCTATACAGGGCGAATCTTATCTAATCCGCCAAAATTAAAGGAGCACTAGAACTCATCATTATAAGCAAAAAGTTCATATGTATATGGGTCCGGAAATGCTTCGTTTCGAGAGACAGGTGTCAAAGTTGAAAAAAGAAATCGCGATTTCTTCAATATCTTTGACTGTTTCAAATAATTTCATGAAATTTCGTATACGGGGTTTTTTGGGACAGTTGTTATCAAAGAACATGTTTACTTTTAATATTAATTTCTTTTCTTGTTTTTAATATTGGATATTTTAGTGCTCCTTACAAGTTTTAAATAAATAAACATTGTGAGTTTTAAATGTGTTTTCTCAGAAACGGTTGCTCCTAGCGACATCACTAAAATATACCTTTTTAGCAGAAAAGATAGGAGAATCGATTTTCTAGTCCAAAATGGTATACAGTGTAGCACAAAAAATTGCAACGATTTAAAGGGGTCGAAATGGTTGCCGCTGGCCTCTAGAGACCACAACTAAATGGACCACAAATTTGAATATTTCATTCAAAAACCATCGTATACAAAATTTCATGAAATTATTTCGAAACAGTCGAAAGATATTGAAGAAAACGCGATTTCTTTTTCAACTTTGACACCCTGTATCTCGAAACGAAGCATTTCCGGACCCATGTACATATGAACTTTTTGCTTATAATGATGAGTTCTAGTACTTCTTTAATTTTGGCGATTAGATAAGATTCACCCTGTATAACATAATCAAACCTTATATTGAAGGAATGGTCGAAGTGAGCTGAATCTAAATTTGAAATAACATACAGGTGTCCCATTTAAAAGTCTATGTTTGGTTCACCCGTATAAATCAAACACCCTGCATAGCCTAAAATAATTTTAAAATATGACCTCAGTTCTTTCTACTACACTTCAAAATTTTGTTCTCCTATTCCATCAAATAAAGGAGGTATCGCCCGGACACAAGTTTAGGGCACTGTATTAACAACATCCATATGTACCTTGTCGTACGTAAAAAGATGTACCCTTTCTAATTCTGCAATAAAAATGGAGGTTGACATTTAAAAAATGTCGACGCCATATCTTTTCTTGACACACCCTGTATATTTCACTTTTACGTAAAAATTCTAAATTGAAAATAAAATCGACGGGTCCAAGCGTTTTCTTCCTAAACTCCCATTCAATTTTAATTGAATTATCCGCTACTTTACGAACGCACTGCATAATCATGAAAACTATAGACTTTTATATACGTGAGTCACGAGGAACTGTACATACTTCTACCATAAGTAGATGCACCTTAGGAGATTATCAAATGACCATTACAAATGTCTTCTTGTTTTGTTTATTAATATACAGGGTGAATTATGGATCTTCACCAAAACAATGTTTCGTCATATCTTTTCAATGATTAAGTCGATTTGTCTCATTTTTTGGTGAAAGTGTGTATTCGTGTCTAGCAACTAACTGACATATTCAGAATTAAAAAAATCCAAGACCGTCTTCGTGAAAATTTGTGGGACTGCTTCATATCCAATACTTCACCCTGTATATGATTTCTCTAAAATCTGATATAATTTTTTCAGAGCGCATTAATAGACAGTTAAACCTGGGTATTTGAATTTTTTGTTACACTTACCTCACATTTTCAATTAAAGATTCATTTTAGAGTCAAAATGAAAATTGAAATAATGAAATATCTTACTGTACAATAATGTTTAGTTAATAAAAGAAATCTTTAAAATAAACAGTAAGACACACACTGTGCTCCAGTATGATAAATACCATAATTTGAATTGATTTACAGGGCCGGATTTAGAAATCTGGCATATCTCAAAAATTCACCCTGTATGTAACTTTTTCCACCGTAATAGACAGAAAACAGATAAAAATGTTTGTAATAACCTAGTTTTCTTATTTGTTTGAGAAAAATCATGTGTAATTATTTTAATCGGAATAAAATGAACAAGCCCAAGAAATGTTTATTCATAAATTAAGAAAGTCCATTACACATTTAAACATTCGACAAGCAAAGTGTATTGAGGCAGATGGATTTCATTTTGAACATCTTTTATAATCGTAATATTTATTACTTTGTTCCGCATTTTTAAATTTTGTTATTATTTGGTTATTGTTATTTATTTTATTTCTTAATTTATGAATAAACATTTCTTGGGTTTGTTCATTTCCGATTAAAATAATTACACATGATTTTTTCTCAAACAAATAAGAAAACTAGGTTATTAGAAACATTTTTTATCTGTTTTCTGTCTATTGCGCGTGGAAAAAGTTACATACAGGGTGAATTTTGAGATGAACCAGATATGCCAGATTTCTAAATCCGGCCCTGTAAATCAATTCAATTATGGTATTTACCATATGGAGCACAGTGTGTCGTTACTGTTTATTTTAAAGGTTTCTTTAATAACTAAACATCATTATACAGTAAGATATTTCATTATTGCAATTTTCAATTTGACTCTAAATGAATCTTTCATTGAAAATGTGAGTGTGTAACAAAATTCAAATACCCAGGTTTAACTGTCTATTAATGCGCTCTGAAAAATTAATCAGATTTTAGAGAAATCATATCAGGGTGAAGTATTGGAATGAACAGTCAACAAATTTGCACGAAGACGGTCCTGGATTTTTAAATTCTGAATATGTCAGTTAGTGCTAGAACGACACCTTTCACCAAAAAATGAGACAAATCGACTTAATCATTGAAAGATATAGAACATTGTTTTGGTGAAGATCCATAATTCACCCTGTATATTAATAAACAAAACAAGAAGACATTTTTTAATGGTCATTTGATAATCCCCTAAGGTGCCTCTACTTATGGTAGAAGTATGTATAGTTCCTCGTGACTCACCCTGTATATAGAAGCTATCTATATTAATAATTTTCCGATCACCGAAGTTAAGCGGTCAGTACTTGGATGGTAACCGAATTTTTCAAGTGCCATTACAAAAATACTAACACATATAATCATGAAAACTATAGACATAAACCTTGGTATTGAGGTCTTCTAACACAAACAACTCTCAATCTTTCATTTTACGCAGCCAAATTTTCAAATATCAATCACACACAAAAATTCACAATCCATTTTTATATGTCTACAGATAGATAAGCCACAGTTGTGCATAATGGATTTAGTTTTAAACAAGGTACACAGCGTATGATTTAAATATACATTCAAACTTTTTAATAAGCTCACTAACGATTGTTTATTAAAATTTATATCCTAAACAATTATTCATATAACATTTTTTTTAAATTGGACTTTTGAATAATGTGGTCAACAGTAAACACTATTTATTTCAATCATTTGACAGTGTATTTACTAAAACCTTGAAACCAACATAAAAGGAATTTGAAATCTTACTTACTTGAACTTTTGTTAGATTGTCTAAACAATTGAAAAATTTAAACAGTAGCATTGCTGCTTCCCTAAAGCTTCTCATCTGTTTTAATAGCACAATTGCATTCAGTGCCAATAAATATAAAGTGGATTCTGCATTGCTTAAATAAGTAAAATGTGAGTTTTGTTCCTCTAAAACAAAATAGTTAAAGAAAATTAAATCACATGTAAACCTTACCTAAACCTTCTATTAAGTTTTTCACAAGTTCATAAATCGAGGTGGTATCTTTCTTTTTAAACAAGCTAATAACATTTAAAACAAAAGAATAATTGAAACTAGTATTTTTATAATTATTGTATATTGCAATTAACTCCACATGCTGTTGCTGAGAAATAATTTCAGATAACTTCTTGACTTCACCATCAGGTAAATTTGCTTCCAACCTGTCACATTCTCTATTACCTGGGGAAATGTAAGGGTCACAGTTTTGATTAGAGCTATTGTTGTAAACTTGGACTTCATCTTCACCACTCATTGAAATATATTCTGAACTTGTGGAGTCATCACAAAGATCAATTTGTGTCAAATCACCATTTATATTATTAGTATTACCTATTATAGGAGAGATATTATTGACAACATACTGAAGCCTGTTTCCAATGTTTACTTCTGGTTGCAATTCTGGTACTTCATTGAGATGGAAATCATTTCCACTGCAAATGGATGGAGGAGGCGGTGAGAATCTCATTATGTCAGATGTGTGTGAGTCATTTACAAAATTTGGAGGATAATTATCATGTGCACAATTTGTAGATGATTGTGGATGTTGCAAAGTATGATTAGTATATACCTTGAGAGTAATGTTATTTAATTTTGCTGCTTCTAAAACTACATTTATTTCTTCTATTGCATTTTTATGTTGTAAAAATGATACAAAATTATTGAGAATGAATTCATTAAAAAGGCTCAAATTAACCAAATTCCACTTGAATATATCATTTACTACTTTAACCGACAGTTCAATATTTTGTTGTCCGTAACATACTTTTAATACATTTTCAATCAAGGAATGATTAATTAAATCAAAATTTCGATATTGAAGAATTTTTTGCACCAAGTACCAATTACTGTTAAGATTTTTTACTTCATCAATAACAGCTGAAAGCAAAACATCTGTTAATTTTATATTTTTCTGTCCATGAGTAAACAAAATTTCTTCTATACATTTCACAAATGTATACCCAGTTGTTTTTAATGCTGAAATAATATTTTTCACATCCAAAGCTTTTCTTGTGTTTTCAGGAATCATTACATCTTCTACCATTGACATCAGTTCATGAGAGCAACCAAATTTTGCAAACTCTGATATAAAATTATTGAGTAAAGGAAGAAATAATGCTACTCTCCCTTTAGCAAACTCATAGGCTTCTATAAGCTGCGTCATATTGAGATTCTCTAAATAAATTTTTCGATTTCTACCAAGAGTATGAATCCTCTTGCAATTTTTCTTATGGCACACTCCGTTTGTAAATGCATAATAACAATATTGCTTAAAAATGTTTGGAATAACACTAAAATCATGAAAATTTTTTCGATCCTGTAGTTGCAGTTGTTGCTGTGAGTTCTCTACCCATTGTATAATATCTTTGTACTGAGATGACTGAGGTAAATGTCTTACCTCTTCCCTTGGTATCCGAATTGATGAAGAAGGTGTGAGATTTTCTTGTTTTACTGCTTCGTCTTGTCTTTTCTTGTCCAATAAATTATGAGTTACTGGAAAATCTGATGTGTTGATAGACCTAAACCAATAATCGTTTTTAATAAATGCAGAATAACAAACCAGTACTAATTGAGATATTAAATAAGCAAGTTTCAAATAGTGTTTTTCAAAGGGGTACACATGCATTTTTAGACTGTACTCAAATAGTTTATTTTAAATTTTCCACAGAAATGTAGTATTGATGTGTGCACGTTTCGTAGAACATAAGCCACACAAAGTTTATATACATACCCTCAACTTTCATATGAAAACGTTATTTATTACATCTTAAAAAAAATTTGATTAAAAATTAAGAACCACCAATTTAAGAAAGATCACTAAATAAGTTAAATAATATTTTTGGTACGTAATAACTTGCACGACTATTTTTCACTAGTATCGATGCTTTAAATCTCATTATTTACAGATTACTTACAAAATAATATGTATTTTTTAGAAAGAGGTACATATCATTGCTGTACAACAAAAGGTGGTATGTGAGATAAGAAAGCTTGAAAAATGCTGTTCTAGAAGATCCTGTTGATAGTGATGATGTGGAATTTACAATGTTACGTAATGCATGTTCTGATTGAAAGTGTTTACAAAATCGGTTGTCACTACAGGGGTAAGCAAATTAAGTTAGTGAATACATTAATAAAAAAAGTTTTGATTAAAAAAAAAGCAATATAACAAATTAAAAACAATACAAAAACAACTGAAGTAGATATGTCATAATCGCTCACATTCACAAACAAACAAACACCAAAATCACCAAACAATCATGGCGGATGCGATTAGAAATGTTAACAAAATAATTCCAATAAAGATTGTCCTACAGTAAATACATGTAATTTCTGATAATAAGAAAATGTTAACCAGATCTGCATCAGTAGCTTTAGCTTCTGCTAACCAAAATGTAAACGTTGAAAATGAGGAACCAACAGGCACCCAAGAGTGTAATTGGGTAACAGTGGTAAAACATAAAAGAAAAAATAAACCTACCGGTATTCATGGATCATCTACTGAAAGATTTTTAAAAGCAGCTGCAAAATTTAGCCAACTTCATGTATGTGGACTAGAAATGAACTGCTCCAAAGAAATGTTAAGGGATTATCTTATTTCAAAAAATATTCTGCTACATGTACTAAACTAACTTCCAAACATCCGGATCAATTCTCATCTTTTAAAATAGTTTTAAATTCAAGTGAATTGGAATTAGCAAGTGAATAAAATTTATCCCAGTGGGTATCATTATTAATCGTTCTTTTATGATTCATCGGAGAACAATGGGGACCGCTTAATGGAGTCAAAGTTTTTGATGTTTCATGTAAATATACAATGCCTGAGGAATGAAATCTCTGAGTTTGAAGTATGCTTTACGTCTTTTGTCTCTCTGAGCATTAGTTGAAACATTCCGAATTAAAAGGATTAAAAATCAACTGGCTACGTTTTTTTCGCGAAGCACTACAATCCATGGTGGTGTGTTAATAATGGTACGTGAAGACATTCCTTTTATAAATTATTTTGACCACTTGTCAGTTGAATTACATAAAAACAATACCTAACGCGGCTTTGTGATAATGGAATAAGTTGGTTTAATGATGATTTAAGACAAATGCGTAATCAATTAGCTTGTATAGATAAGATGTACCGTGCAAATAAATCAGAAGAATTACCTGATTTTAGAAAACAATTTCATAATGACTACAAAAAAGCTATTAAAAAGCCAAATGATGAGTTAATTTTAAGTTCTAGCAAGATTGTAAAGTCAAAGTAAAGCCTCTAATCCTGTTCCTATGATGAAAATGTTTTAAATGACTATTTCATTCATTTGTTAACATAAGTTCAAACGTACATTTTGATACAAATTGTAAGAGTAAATTAGAATCCAACAAACATGTTGCATTCCAAAGCATCTCATCCAACCAAATGAGAGAAATAATGAAATCTTTAAAAAACAGCAATACTCCTGATATTTACGGTGTGTCTTCCAAAGTTATTAAACAAACATACGCATTCTTGTTGAACCTCTCACTAAAAACTAAATTCTACTTTTCAAAGTGGCGCTTTCCGCACAAGTTGAAAAAGCTATTGTTCTCCCATTCCATAAAAAAGGTGATATCAATGACCCATCGAATGATCGGCCCATTGCAATATTACCAGGTTTTTCCATGACATTTGAACTTGTTATGTATAGACAAATTGTACAGCAAATGACTTTTTGCTTACCTATCAATTTGGGTTTTGTAAAAATAACAGCACTGCGGATGCTGTGATGAATTTTGTGAATTATACAGGGACATTTTTTTTAACTCTGAACATAGTCCACACTTAGTCCCTTCAATTTAAAAAAACACAGGTCAATTCATTGCGAGTCTTTGCTATGCAACCAATTATACTTAACACAAACTATAAAAAATGGCTGAAATCAAATGTAAAGACGATTCAAGCAAAGTAAATTATAAAGCTGCATTTACATTCAACTTATCAATTTATGGTATCATGTATTTCCTATATGCAAGCGTACCAATTTCAGTGCTAAGCTAAATTCAAATTGAATGTAAATGTAGCTTTAATGTTTGTGAAATTTATTAATCAGGTAAAACAGGAAAGGCATGATATTACTTCAGTAAATATTCGAAATGGCCACCTTCACATTCTAGACAATATGCCAGCCTATTATGAAAACCTTGAACAGCATTTCTGATCAAATTTGGATAAAGGGCATTACAAGCATGCCTTATCCGATCTTTGAGTTCTTCAATATCATGAATTATAACGTTATTGTAAATTTTATTTTCTAGATACCCTAAAAAGGAAGAAGTCATTTGGGGACAAATCTGGTGACCGAGGTGGCAAAGTTGTTGGTCCAAATCTTCCAATCTAACGCTCCTCAAAAACTTCGCATAAATAACGTGCTATCATAGCAGTCGAATGTGGGGGGGCTACATCCATTTGGAGCCAGACATCATTGAGATTTAAATTTTAGATTTGTGGTATTATTTGTGTACGAAGTAGCTCCAAAAAAGAATTTGAATTTAAATTTTTGTAGGTGTGGATTAGTCCTTGACCAATATCTGTAAGGAAAGTAATAACAGGGCAAAAGGGCATGAAAGACAAGTGAATCACTGGGAACTAACCGATAATTTTGAGAATTTACTTCACCATCAAGTGTAAATGATGCTTCATCTGTAAATACTATTTTTTCCGACATTTCTTCATTAAATTAAACATATTTTCGCAAAAATCAGTTCTTTTCATTTTGTCTTCATTACTTAGTTGCTGGTGATTTGTAAATTTGTAAGCTTTATATTTAAATTCTTTTACAGCTTTTTGATTGAAGAACAAGAAATGCCAAAATAGCTGCTGGTCATTCTTAACGAAGTCATGGGGTTTTCTTCTACATAACATAAGATGCTCAATTTATTATCTTCTGTTAAGACATAATTTGTACTATTTCTTTTGTGGTGTTTATACTCAACGCATCCATGGTTATTAAATTTCGAAATAATGTTGAAAATGGTTCCAATTTATGGAATTGATCTATTGGGATACTTTACTGAAAAAGCGTCGCGCACATTTCTTATGCTCTGATTGGCATGGTATAAATGAATTTTTTCTTCAGTTCAATACATTTTTAATTTATTTTATCACAATAACAATAATAATTCAGACGTTTCATTTTTTAAACGTCAAGTTATTTTAACATCAGATTGGTTACGGTACTTCATTATGATTACATTATTACCTGTCTTTTTTAAAATTGAACATAGGGACTAGGTGTGGACTATGTTTAGAGTTAAAAAAAAAATGTCCCTGTATACTTGAATGTTTTGAAAGAGGAGATTATGCCGTGGCAATATTTGTAGACTTAACTCGGGCTTTTGATAGTGTAGACTGTAAACTATTGTGGCAGATGACGTCACAATACTAGCTTCAAGTAATAATTTGGATGTAGTTCACAAATATTCCAAAAAGTCCTAAGCATTGCCAAAAAGTTGGGGTATTTCCAAGGATTAACATTAAACCAAAACAACTGAATTAGTTGTGCATTAAAACAACATTCAAATCCAAATCCTACGTATGCTAAGTCACGTTGATGCCAAGCTTAATTTTAATGAGAATATAAATTATATATCCAAACGGATTTCTACTAACATTTATCTCTTACGTCGTCTTGCTGAAAACGTTTCTAAGTCCACTTATCCACAGTAACATATGCTACTGCAACATGGCCTGGGGAAATTGTTATAACTCCGCCCGCATTTTTTCATTAGAACGCCGAGTCGTACGAATTCTAGGAAGTATTGCATATATAATGAAGATTGCAAAAGTATCTTTATAAAATTTGGTATTTTAACAGTACCTAGAATTTTTATTTTAAATTGCATTTATATGCTAAAGTAGAATCTGAAAATGACTGCTTAAGATCAGATGTACACAATTATTCCACATGGCCACTATTACAAATTTCTGTCAAAGCTTGTACAGGTTAACAAAATCGCACAAAATATTACTATTATTATTATTATGGTTACACATTTCCAACAAAAATGTAAAAAAATGCAAGGAAACAAGAAAGAAATATGATTAACATTCAACCTTCTGAAATTATAATTACTGGCAGACCAAACACCACAAACACAAATAAAACGTGCATTTTTATTTTTCATAAATGTAAATGTTTCGATAACAATTACTGATCATATTGGTAAACCATAAAACTATTTTAAAAATTAATGAAATAAATAAAGTGTGGCTATTTATTGATGACGATAACCATAATTGTTATTGAAGTGATTAAATTTGTAAAAAATATAAATAAAAGCACACAATTACAACTCAAAAGATAAGTATTTTAATTACGAATGACAATAGTGAAACTCTTGCATTTTAATGGTTTACAGGCAGAAAATGTATCGAATGGCTTTTTTGAACTGGATTACATTCTAATACTACAAGTGACAATACAACTATTAAGAAACATGAAAGTGATGGTCTATCTGTCAAATGTGAAAGAATAAAATCAAAAAATTAAGACATTATTAGCACCACTCAAACTGGGTGCAAAAATTAAAAAATGAGAAAAAGATGGTAATTTATGATCAACTGGCGCTATCTATAAGATTTTTTTTTGAGAAAAAACAGAATCTTGATAAGTCAAGTTGCAAAATTATTTTAAGTGAACATTCAGTCCATTAAAACAAAATCAATACACTTGAAGAATTTTTTTGACAAACATTTTGATATACAGTAGTGTGCGAATTAATGTGAATATAATAATTAGTTATACAACTTTATTACTCAAGCAAAAGAATATAAATCAGTGTTACCTAATTATTAGAATTGATATTTTTAGTATGATGTATGTCATCCTTTAGCTTCTATAACCTTCAGCAGTCTTGTGGGAATTGAATCAATTTTTTACAATTTTCAATAATTTGTTCATTCCTGTACCAAATCTGAATTAATGATTCTATCAGCTTTTGTTTCGTAGTACAATCTCATTTACAAAGCCTAGGTTTACAAATCGCCCATAAGTTTTCAATCAGGTTTATGTCTGGAAAATTTCCATGCCATTCCAGAAGTGCAATGTTATTGTGTTTAAAAAATTTCATCAGTTTGGATTTATGGCAGGGAGCTGAATCCTGCTGAAAAGCTGCTACCCCATTAAGGTCCACTTTTTTAGTTCTGCAGTGAGTTTTTTTTGTAATAATTCTTTGTATTTTTCACTATTCATCATGCCGTCAATTAGAATCAAGGATCCGGTACCATTACCGGAGAAGCATCCCCAGAGCATCTTCTTTTGGCAATATGAGCTCCAGTCAAGTTTTCATTTTCACTTTTTCTAACGTACCTTGATCGTTGCACTTGAACTACCAAGTGAGGCTTGTCAGAGAACAAAGCCCTCCATTGTTCTTTAGTCCAACTAACATATTTTTTCCCCCATATCAGCCTTTTTTTCATCATAACTTTGGTAAGAAGTTCCTTTTTTTGAGGACGAATAGTCTATCTGCCACGTTCTATTAACCTTTTCAAACAGTGGAGTCATGTATTTTCACCCGTCCTTTCCTAGTCTCGCTGCAATTCGAAAATAGTCTTCCTTGGATTCATTTCACTATTTTGTACCAAGAAAGTCTCATCTCTTAACGTTGTTTTCCTTTTCTTCCATACCAGCCTTTTCTTTATACTTAGACAGAACCAGTTTTCCGTTTTTGTCTTAAATTTTGTTTACAGCCCCTAAACTTACAGAACATTTAATTGAAATTTCCCTCTGCCATGGAAGTGTGCGCACTTAAGGTTATAATTCTTTCTCGCTTTGTGGGAGTGATATCCATTTCCAGTAACGACAAAAAAAAACTAAAAAATTTACGTTTTTCAAGTAAATTGGTTAATGTTATAGATTATAATGTGTTTACGTAGTGCAATAACACATGCAACTGAATAGTTAAGATATTTGTCACATAATGGCGAACACTGGGTGACCGATAATTAATGCTACCAACATAAAAAATATGAAAATTTATTGGTCATTCACATGAATTCGCACACTACTGTACTTTGGTTATGGCCTCGATAACACTGAAATAGATATATTTTATCTTGAAAATCATGGAGTCTTGATTTTACTCACATCACATTTTTGCATGTATCATGATAATCCTGAAAAACTCATGCAATAATTATTTTACAAATTCTTCCAAAAAAAATACGTAGCATAAAGTCCTTATTCTACAATTTAATTATAGTTTGTGTTTAGCATTCCCTGTTGTTGATTTTAATGTGTTTACTGACAAAATTAATTATATTTTAACTGCTTTTACAAATATTAATAAAAAAAGTAATTTTAGTACAGATTCAATGTAAAATTTTGATTTGGTGATGAAAAAGATACAATTCTATGATTTAATTTCCATTTATAGTTTATCTGCAATGATGCAGGATAAATTAAAACCAGAAACTTAAACGTAACATGTGTTAAAAGTTTAATTTTAAATACAATGTAAACATTAGATCATATTGTATCCAAAAACAAATGTGAGCACTATCAAAACGATAAGGCCAATCACTTTCAAGGATTTAAACCAGTTTTTTAACACTAAGTAATTTCTCTTAAGCTTTATTGATTCTGATGCAACCTTTGACAATTCAACAAACTAATACAAACCAGCCATAGGATAAATTGGGTTAATGACACTGTAGTTGACCTCTCATCTCCTAATAAGTTCTTTTTCAACCAATTTTTTTCAAATAAAAACTAAAAAAATTAAATCAAATTGCCGCAAACAATTATAAACATATGATAAAGCCGTCAAAATTAAAAGCAAATGGCAGTTCTTAAAAAAAATTAAATAAAGTAGAAATTATTAATCTTATTAAACACATAAATAAAAAGTGTACCTTGAGTAGGATTTTGAACCTACGACATGTACTTTGCTAGAGTACCACTCTAACCAACTGAGCTATCGAGATACAATAATAAGTAAATGAAGTAGATTAACAATTATTATTAATTTTATTAAATACATAAATAGAAAGTTTACCTCGAGTAGGATTCGAACCTACGACCTGTACTTTGCTAGAGTACCGCGTTAACCAACTGTGCCATCGAGACTCAAGCCCCCATCAATGCAAATTTTGACTTTATGTATGTAGAACTGATGTAAATTCTAAATATAATGAGATTACAATCAAATTACTTATATTAATGGAATGTGAGCCTGCAATATCACAAGGAATCACACATACCATATCAACTTGACAAATATTAAATTATTATAAGTTTTTGCTATGAACGAATAAGTTAATTTTACTAAAATTTAATTCTATAGTTGGCTTTATACGCTTCTCAAACTGTTATGTTGATAGCAGGCTGATGTTTATGTTTTAAATTGTCAGCTTTGACAAAATTGTTTACAACATATTTTAACAATTTTAACAGATATTACTACTGACGAAGATAACTGTAAGTGTTATCGAAACGTTTAGATTGTATAATTTAAAATGCACCATTAAAAAAATCCAAAAAAGATAAGTACTTTATTATGTGTTTAAAATAATTTAAGAAGAAAGAAGGTGGCAGAAGAATACAAAAAACACCTTAACTATGTAAGTGAGATGAACATATGAAAATTTTAGTTTATAAATTATAATTTTCTTTGGGAGAGGAAAGTAAGTACATATTTCTGTATAAAATTTGTTTTCAACTAGTAGTTAAGAAAGACTGTCTTGATATGGTATAGAGGTAATCTATATATGTGTGCCTAGTTTGTGTGTTAAATTTATCCTAGGCAACAGACGACGCGGTAATGTACATTGAAAATAATATTAAGTTGGTTTGAAAAAAGAAGAAAAAAAACAATCACGAAACTATCTGCAGGCGTTGCATAGACGACAGGCAAAATCCGCGGTCATATTTCAAACATGAAAGGTTGAATTTAGTTTAAGTGTGCGCGTACTTTTTAACACGCTTTAATTAGCTTCACCTGTAACTAACTAACTATGTATATAAACAAATCTAATGCACTAATCAAAACTTTTAATAGTCGTATCGATTTGAAACTTTGTGACGGCATGTAATACGTATGACAATACAATAATTTGGTTCCATCCAGCTGAGCAGATGATGGAATCAGGAGGTAGATAGTGGAACTCTTCAACGGTTACTAGTTAATTAACCCCTTGAGTTTGGGCTCAAGGTTTGTTTTAACAAGTCAAAGTGTGTGTGGTGTGCACAAGCGAGTTTCTTAATCTACATATGATTATTATTGAGGACTACTGCTGGGTAATTTTCCGAAATATTTCAAATCATGGACATTTTTGGATTTATTTCTCGGAAAAATAAATAAATGGATATTAAACATTGGAAAAATATAAAATTTTTTTTCTCTCTTCTTTTCCGAATGAAATTTTTCCGTTATTATCCATCAGTATTGAGGAGTAAATTCAACCTTGTCCGTTTTCAATACGATCGCGGACAAAAAAGTTCGTCGTAATGTTATCCTTCATATACTCAGCGCCTTTTCCCAAAAGTTGTTGCATTGGACGAAGTATTTAATTAAAATAAGTTTTTCCAGCCGATCTATTTTATATTATTGCTGTCTTATTTAAATAGCTTTTGTCCACAGATAGCTGATAGTTGATTATTTGAAATTTGGCCTCATTCCGTCCTTGTTGAACAAGCAATTGCCTATATGCCTTTTATGCAACAAAGTTTTAAGCAATGACGCCACGAAACCATCTAAGCTGGAGGATCATTATAGAAGATGTCACCCTGATAAAACAAGTAAAGATTTGAAATGCTTTCAAACACTCAAAGATAAAGTTTAGAAGAGACGCACAGTGGACAAAATGTTTGCTTTGACGTCATAATGAGACGATAATGGTTTGCGAGTGTCTAACAATATCTCGCTACTTTATAGCAAAATCGCCAAACCGCATACTATCGGAGACAAATGTATTTTGCCAGCCATAGAAGAATTCCTTTAAACAACAATACAGTTGAAAGGAGTATTGATGAAATGAGTAATGAAATTGAAAGCTTATTGTGTAATTATTTGCAAACGACCTATTTCTATACACAGCCTACAGACCACAAAGGTAAACACAAGATCATATCTTTGTACTAAGAACAGTAATGGAAAAAAGATTAGAAAAGAAGAACCCGCTATATCTGTCATTTATAGATAAACATTCTGCATTTGACATGGTACGCAAACAAAGTGTTTGGAACGCACTAACAGAACTAGAAGTAATATATGAACTACAACAGGCCATACAAAGAATATACAAGAACGCAAAGGGAAGGGTAAGAATTAAGGGGAAAGAATCATAAAGCTTTAAAATGGAAAAAGGGATCAAACAAGGAGATTCACTAAGCCCACTGCTGTTCCTAATAGTAATGAACCAGATCATCCATGAATCTCAAGAAAGAAGACTTAATGTGAAAGTAGGAAATTGGAACCCAGAGCCCACATACATGCAGTGTCTCATACATGCAGATGATACAGTACTGCTACCAGATTCATTGAGAAAACTACAGCAAGAAATAGATAAATGGGTCAATAACTATGAACGATAATAAATAAGAAGGGAACAATACAACAAGAAATACTGAACAGGATTGATAAAGCAAGCAAGGTATATTACGCAATAAATGGACCAATAATAACGAAAAAAGAAATAAGCACACAAAGTTAACAGTATACAGAAGCATATACATACCAACAATGACATATGGCACGGAAAGTTGGACGATACAAGATAAGATCAGAAGCAGAATAACCGCGGGAGAGATGAAACATCTAAGAGTAGTAGGCACAACTAGAAGAGATCGTGTAAGAAGCACAGTAACCAGAGAGGAACTGGGACTGGAACCACTAATACAAGAAATAGAGAAAAGGCAACTTAAGTGGTATGGACATTTATTGAGGAGATGACAAGGATAAGAGAACCAAGATGAATACTGGAAGCAAGGCCAGAGAGAACACGAGGAAGGGGACGGCCAAGAGTATCGTGGGAGCAGAGCCTGGAAGAGAGAGTAGAACAGAGGGGAAAAAACCTAAGAGAAATAAAAAGACTAGCAGCCGTGACAGTTTCCGACAATGGATAGAGGACCTGATGGTTTAGGGCAAAAGGGAGAAGGTAAAGAAGAAGAAGAAGCTGCACGAGTCCACCTTATCTGGTGATGAAGTATTATTATTGGCATATGTTCATTGTATTAAGGATCAAGAAATCCACGAAGAACTGCACTTTGCGAAGACTTTGACAACTGGCACTAAAGGGGAATCAATATTCAATGTTTTGTAGGATTACTTCATGGAAAAAGCAATCCCTTTATCAAATATATCAGTAATAACCGATAGGGCACCTGCCATGGTTGGACGCTACCATGAATTTGTAAGTCATTTAAAACAAAATGTACCCGGGGTGTTAGCAATACACTGTGTTAAGCATCGACAACATTTAGTTGCTAAAAATCTGAGTATAGATTGCGTGAACTTTCGTCAATTGTTCCTTCACACTGAAGTACGCTGGCTAGCAAAAGGCTTATGCTTGACAAGATTTTTTGCTCTTTTTGAGACTGTTTTAGTTTTTGGTTGCTAAAGATACAATTTTAAAACAAAATTTAATCAAATGAAAACCAGACATTGCCTATTTAACAGATTTGTTTAGTAAATTTAATGAGGTTAATTTGTAGTTACACGGTAACAGCCGAAATTTATTAAAACAGTCCATAATTTCAACTTGCCAGAATTAGACTAATGAAGCAAAACATTAGAAGGGCGAATTTCCCGGTACCCAATTTATCACAGACAAACTGCCAGGAAGAAGATATTTCAACTAACGTTCAACATTTAAATGGCCTGCATTGAAACTGTATGAGGATGTTTTTACTATGGCAATACCACAATGGATAATGAATCCATACAGTGACATTGAAGAAACGGACGTCATATTGCAAGAGGAACTCAGCGGAATAAGAACTAACAAAGAACTTAAGGTACAGTTTAGAAACGGATATCAGCTATTCTGGCTTCAAAAATGTTACTTATCCCATATTATAGAATACGCAAAAAAAGTTTTTAATTGCTTTTCTGTCCTCATACCTAGTGGAAAGGGGTTTCAGAGTGGTTGCCAATCTTGTAACAAAAAAAAGAGAAACAAACTGGACATCACTAACCAAGATTTGAGATTAAACCTAACTAAATTGATGCCAAATATTGAAAATTTATTATCAAAGCATCAGGTTCATCCCTCCACTTAAAAGTATTTATTTTTTGTTTAGTGATTTTATGAAATACATACTAAATTTTAATTTGGTTCATCTTAATTTGAATTTCTTTAATAAATGTATAAAATATTAGCTAAGCAGGCGGTCTACCCAAAACCGAAAAACATGACAAGTGGTCTATGGAAAAAAAGTTTGGGGCCCAATGGTTTAAAAAAAATCCAAAGTCGTCCGCTTTTATAAAATATCAACAATACAGTTTAAGCATTTTTAATCATATTTAATACATTTTTAAACTTATATGGCTTTGTATTAAGAAATTTTATAAAGAAAAGTTATGCAAAATTAAATTATCTTTAAAAATTGTGTTTACACATTTTCCTACAAAGTGCTTATATATTTGGAAATTAAATAAAACTTTTCAGATTTCTGAAACCATCATAAAGTTAACTTTTTCTTATGGACGCCATGTTAGATTTTAAGCAATTCATAAAGATAAATTTTCAACAATATACATTTATGTAAAATCATTTTAAAAAACAAAAATAACTTTCATTTCAATAAATATGACGTCACATAACAACCAAATGTTACTTTATTTCCAAAAATTAAACTTAGCAAAAACTGTTATAATACAGTTATACCCTGTTCAGAGTGGGCTTCAGCATAAAAAATAGAAAAATAATTAAAACCACAATAAGAACATCCAAAAAAGTTTTTAAGAAAATACTTCTACATGAAAAGCAGTGAGCTTGACATCCTGAAGTCAACTGTGCATGACGTTTTACAAATATTCCATTGTCTACTATATAAATCCACTCTTGCACAAACTTCAAAAGTATGATTTTGCAACTGGTATCGAGGAAAATCAAAAATTTCGGACGAGACACGTTTTACAAATTGTGGTGTATTTAGTAGACCATTGCTAGGCTCCAGAAACCCTCAATTATGGGAGCAATGTACAATCCAAATTCACTTTGGCGTTAATGTTTGGTTTGGAATTCATGGTAAAAAATATTTATTTTCTTTGAATCATCTTTATTACACTAACATTAAAAAAAAATATTTTGTTAGTTTTTTTCTTAAAATATTAAATTAATTATATTATTTGTATAATTAAAAAACGTTTCCTAAAAGCATACTAGCAAAAGAGTATTATCATTGAGTAATGAAATGTCCCGTCGAGACCTAGGCGGCGCATCGATTGAAATCCTGATGAGATTTTCAGTTCATCGTTATGACTGTAGCAGTTAGTTTATATAGTCTGGTGTGTTATAGCGTTAAAGTTAAATATTGATGGTGATTTGTGCGGTTGTATTAATTGCCATATAAACTCAAAAAGTAAACCAAAACTAACTTTGTTTAAATTTCCGACTGATAGCGACAGAATTGCCGAGTGGGTGAAGAATTGCGGCAATGTTAAACTGGTGATATATGAAAACTTTCAATACAAGTTCATTTTTACACAATTGAGCTTTTTCGTTTATTTACCATACCTGTTTCCAAGATAGTAGGATATGTTTACTGGTTGAGAGGCCCAACTCGTCGCTAAGTATTTTACTTACCGACGTCTTTTACTTACCAGCGTAAAATTATATATACTATCTATATTTCACAACAATAAGAACAAAAAATTAGGACATTTCTGTTTAAAACGCCACTTTTGACTTTTCGTTTATTGAGTAGAATTTAAATAATTTCAATTGTGGTAAATTTAATACAATCGTGCAAAAAACAGTATGAGCATCATGAACATTAAGGGTTGTACCGGTCTCCGTCGACCGGTAAACATCCCTTACTGTTCTTGATACTCAATATACTATTGTGAAAAATACTTTAGTGAAAACGATTTTTATGTTAGTGGTAAGAGAAAACTCTTACATCCAGGTACAGTTCCGACGAAATATAAAATTAATGCAATCAATGAAAAAGGTGAGTTGTTTCATAAATGATTTTGATCGATTATCTGATATACGTTCGATGGCGCAAGATATTTCTGTGCTTAATTGAATTGGCTACCGAGTAATTAAATATATTGTTTTAATAGAGCTCTTTAATACATGGTCATTAGGGTGGGGCAATGGTAATAGGCGCGAAAAATAAACTCATTTTTTTGTTTAGCCGGAGTGCGGGATTGTTGCCTTTCAGTTAATTAAACATACTTGTAAATTTTCTTTGAAAAATATTAAGTTCTTCAGGTTCCTTTTTCATTTTAAAATGGGGGAAAAATGTAAAAAAAGGTAGTGCACTACCTTTTCAAAACCAAAATAGTTTTTGTACGTGAGGTAACGATAACATATGGAAATTCTTCACTTGATCGATTTACTTAATAATTAAGGTTTTTAATGTAAAAATACTTCCATTTTAGTAGTATCATACAAAAATGGAAGTGTTTTTAAATTTAAAACGTTAATTAATAAGTAAATCGATCGAAAATTTCCATATTCGTTACTATCAAAACTATTTGATTTTAATTTTCAAAACAATATAAAAGCTAGTATACATATTAGCTGATAACTCATTAACTTACTCACTAAAAAGCAGTAATAAACTTTGCATGTATCCTTGAAGGATGTAGCTTACAATTCTTTTGTTATAGGACGAAGAATGAATGCATTAAAAAATTAAGGTTAAGGGCAAATATAATGTCACACCGGGAGAAAGTGTGAGCTGTGGCATTTGATGAAAAAATATCTTTAAAGTAACATTTAAATTTTGACGAAGTATATGAAGACTTGGGATTTTTGGGAAGTAATCCGAAAGAAACTAACAGTGCGCTAGTATTTTTATTTTGTGGAACTATTGCGTAACTGGAAAATTCCTGTGGGCTATTTTATTTCAGAAGGATCCGTAGAAGCCAAGGAATTAAAAAAATATTATTGTCAATGTGGTAAAGACTTTAAGACACACCTCTTTAAAGTCTTTACTACAAGTTTGTGACCAGGGGGCTAATAATCGCTCTGCATTGAATTTGCTTGGGGCTTCTGCGGAATGTCCCGAAGTAATTATTGATAGGGTACAGCGTTTTAACCTGCTACGACGCACCACATTTAATGAAGAGCTTACACAATAACTTCATGAATAGTAAATTACAATTTATAGTAAATGAAGAACGCGTTGGATAGAGCGACATTTTAGAAACTGAAATTGATTCGTGAGGTAAAACAACTGTCTATGTTTAAAATTAAGGACGAACACCTGAATCCCAACAGTACAAATTTTTTCACACACGGTGGCTTCTGCTATAAAATCGGCACATCAATTAGGACAGCCCAAGAGTGCGACGGCTTTTGCTAATGCTACATTTATCGAAAATGTAAACAATATTTTTGATGAACTAAACAGTCGTGACTTAAGAGATGTTAATCCTTATAAACGCCCCCTGTCCATTTTTAATGCTAAAACATAAAGTCCTAGAAGCTGGTTTAGTATTTTTTAAAAACAGAACTGTTTAACAATAATCGGGAAGGTAAAATATTTACTGCCTTAAAGGTTTTCAATGGACCATAAGAACTATTTTATTATTATGGAATAAATCGAAAAAAGAACAGAAGTATCTACTAACAAACCAAGACCCTCTTGAAAATTTTTCCCATTATAAGAAATTGATCTCGCTACAATCCAAATCCAACTATCCGTCACTTTAGAAACAGCATGGAAAGAAATATTTCAATAAGGTTGCAAAAAAATTTTGGCTATTCAGATTGTGAAGATGATGTCGGAACATTTGAATATAGATATAGACATGTAAGAGAACAAGGAAGAAAATAGTGAGCTCTCTGGAAATGACCATTTTGTATTAAGGGAAGTGTCTGCGAAAGGTCACAATTTCAGTATACAAAATACCAAGTGTATTGTGTTGGAAAATAAAGAAAATATTGATGCCATCTCAAAAAAAAACACCCTGGAAATTTGCTTCAATATTTATGTGGCAGGATATTTAGCTTATAAACTTTTAAAACAGTATAAATGTCAAGTTTGTGAAATAATTACCTTGAAATCCCACGCAGACATTATTAACGAAAGCGATATATTTTTACTTCATAAGGATTATGACTGTGAAAGATACATAAATTTCCTTAAAAGGCCCACGCAAAGATTTACGGACCTTACTAAAGATATTTGTATATCATTTAATGCCGCTTTTGAAAAGCAAAAGCACATATCTGGTCTAAAAAGAATATAAAAACTTATACAATCAACGATTGGGCTGCGAGAATCACTTTGATTTCACTTTAAACAATGCAATAAAAATGATGATCCGTCATAATATTCGTTTGTAAACTGCTAATTATAAAACTTCACAACACACAAGAAGGAAAGTTTCAATTTTGCAGAGCCAATAAGCAGTATATAAGAACATTATTTGACTTATTGTAAATGGGGGTGCCAAACCAAGTGCAATTTTGCAAAGACTTCAAGCACAATATTAAGAATTCACCTTATCAAAAACTCATAATGTTTAAAAAGGATCGTGCAATTGTGGAAAATTTGCCTTATGCCAGTCGTCCAAAAATTTTGACAACACAAACCAACATTGTCCTGACAATAGAAGAATTGCCAGCATTTAAATGTCACAAACATTACAAATTCGTGTAGGTAGCGTCGAGAAAATCAATCATAAAAAATATCAGGACAATAATGATGTTATGTTCATAAATAAAATTTCTCTTCTTCCATTACAAAACAGTTCTTACTTAAATAATGATCCTCATTGTCATGTTTTTAATTTTTGTTTGATAATAGATTTAGAAAGAATTGAACGACCTAATTCCCACAGTACATTAATATTCATTGAAAAATAAAATTTTCATGAATATCTACCATTATGGCGGATACACCATAATCCACATTTGGCACATACTGACATTGTATGCGCCAATCAGATGATAAAGTAGCACGACCAGCAACGGACAAATTGCACTTGAGGCAGGTGATTCCTGAATATTAGGTCCCAATAAACTAATCGAATATAAAATTGCATTCTTCCAGGAACACTACCTAACAATCCAACCCGTTAGGTCAACTACTGTTAACTACAATTCAAACCTTCGTTCAGTCGACTTCGGCTTATACATTTAATTCAAGAGTTGTACCTTAAAGAAATAAATATATTCGTTAACACGTCACCTCTTTCATTGCACCATAAGAAGGCTTAGTTCTCTAACAATTTCGATCACCACCAACCAAAAGGGTCATGCGGTATTAATAAATAATACAATTGGTAGTATCTTTTTGTAAACAAAATTCTTTAAGTTTCTAAACTATCCTGACCAAACACCTATGAAATTTATATACTATAACAAGAATTTACTATTAGTCAAGTAGCAAATATTTATCAAAATTGGCCCCACCAATTTTGTGCGGACCTATATTCCTCTGTGCAATAAATTTCGTACTCTCTTTGTGAATAATTGTTTAATGTTAAAAATAAATGCTTAACAGTGCTGAAATATCTACGTTTTTTTTAGACCTAATGTAAAATCCAAGGGATTATTCTGAGGACTTGCAACAAAATTTAATACAAACATCACTTCTAGGATCCTTTGTTAAGAATAATCTCTTAGAAATAATACTATACGAAATTACAGAATAGATACGTGTAGATATATTTCTCATATAGTCCAGTTCTCAAAATTTGGGCATTAATAATAATAAATGAGAATATTTTTATATACAATCACAAAGTTTTATTGACGTTAAAACCAATAAACAAGAGAGAACATATAAATTATATCTATACAGGGTGGTCCGAATTTTATGCTCATAACCTCGAGGGCGTATTCTACTTTAAAAAATAATGAAATTTTTTAAATTCTACAGGGTGGTCCATTTTTGGGGGTGTCGGTACCTTAACTAACCCCACACAAACTTTTTTGTGGTACGCCCCTGATGTATTTTGATTGCAGATTTAGATTTCTTATTCAATATAGAAAAAATTGTGTTTCTTGAGTTTTTTCGTAAAGTGCACGATTTTCGAGATTTTTTAACTTTAATAAAAGAAATTACAAACACCAATTATTTAATTAACTACAATAAATATGTACATACATATTATTTAAAATTTTATAAATTTTGTTCAAAATGAAATCCATTTGAATTAATGCACATTTGGCAACAACGATATGTTGAGTTTACACCATCGGATAATTGATGTGGTCTATTGCGCAGAGTCTCACATGCTTCCTCGATCCTCGCATGTAGCTGCTCTTCTATATCAACTGGAGTAGCATACACTACGTCTTTAAGATAGTGTATTTTGATTGCAGATTTAAATTTCTTATTCGATTTAGAAAAAATGTTGTATTTTGAGTTTTTTTAGTAAAGTGCACGATTTTCGAGATAAATGAGAAAAACTGTTCAAAAACATAGTAATTTTAATTAATTTTATTAAATACATAAATAAAAAGTTTACCTCGAGTAGGATTTGAACCTACGACCTGTACTTTGCTAGAGTACCGCGCTAACCAACTGCGCCATCAAGGTTCAAGCCCCAATCGACGTAAATTTTGTCTTTATGTATGTAGCACTGATTTCAAATTCTAAATATAATGAGATTACAACCAAATTACTTACATTAATGGAATGTTTACCTTTGAACTTATTCGTTCATAACAAAAACTTGTAATAATAGGAATTTTAGTTTACCGCGTTTTCGCATTTTTCTCAAAAATAATGCGTTTCTCGAACAAATGTAACTTATGAAGAATTGTTTAAATGTAATTGACATACCAAGTTTTTTTTTTAAGTAAATGTCGCGCTTCGAAGAAGTTTGGGGGGAAAAGAGGTTCTGAAACCCAAAAAGTAGGACACCCTGCTAGTAAATCTGCGAAGATAATTAGAGTAGGCTATGATGCATAGCAATCATTTGATATCTGACATTTTTGACAACTTAAAACGTAAATAAAGTTTAATTGCGTTTGCGTGTAAACAATTCAGTTGAATTTATTTAAGTGTTTACGTGTTTTTTAAAACGCCTAATGTGTTTACAAACGCCGAATATGCGGACATACATTTTATTTACGGTTTCACTAATGGAAATTCTTCTGAAGCGGTTAGGGAATATCGTCGGAGATTTCCCAATAGAAGACAACCTGACATAAAAGTGTTCAGGGAGGTACATCGTCGATTTAGAGAAGGTGGTTTAAAAAAAAACGTAAGAGGTCATGATATACGGAATGACAGACATAGACCTGAAATATTGCGTTTGTTTAACAATAATGATCGCTTAAGTTCTCGTGCTGCTTCAAGACTACTGAATGCTCAAAACCTACGGGTATCCAAAAGTAAAGTTTTACGAACATTGCATAAGGATAACAGAAAATCATTTCACTTACAACCCGTGCAACATCTAAGGCCTGGAGATGGTCCAAAACGAATTGAATTTTGCAACTGGATTATAAGATCGGTTGAAAGAGAAAACTCATTTTTACTGAAAATATTGTGGACGGATGAGTCAACATTTACTCGCCGAGGGGTAGTAAACTACCATAACCTCCATGTTTGGAGCAATCAAAACCCAAATCAAATCAGGCCGCGGTCCTTCCAGACCAAATTTAGCTTAAATGTTGGGAGTCATTGATAATATCTTGTGTGGTCCATTTTTCCTTCCACCCCCGGGTAAATTCACAAGTATTTTTTAATTTTCTTGAAAATGATTTGCCCATTTGTTTGAAGATGTTCCGCTAGATTTAAGGCACGAAGCTTGGCTTGTGCACCAGCACATTTTGGAAGAAACGTACGCGAATGGTGCGATATAAATTTTCCGCAAAAGTGGATAGGACGGTTAGGAAGAGATGTGGACCATGTACCAGCAATAGGGCCAGCCGCCTGGCCGCCTAGGTCTCCCGATTTGACCGTTCTCGACTTTTTTGTGTGGGGGTATCTTAAAGACGTAGTGTATGCTACTCCAGTTGATACAGAAGAGCAGCTACATGCGAGGATCGAGGAAGCATGTGATACCCTGCGCAATAGACCACATCAATTATCCGATGCTGTAAACTCAACATATCGTCGTTGCCAAATGTGCATTAATTCAAATGGATTTCATTTTGAACAAAATTTATAAAATACTTATCTTTTTTGGGATATTTTAATGGTGTACATTAAATTATACAATCTAAACGTTTCGATAACACTTACAGTTATCTTCGTCAGTAGTAATGTTTGTTAAAAATTGTTAAAGATGTAGTAAACAATGTTGTCAAATTTGAAAAATTAAAACATAAACATAAGCCTGCTATTAGTATAACAGTTTGGGAAACATACAGCCAACTATAAAATTTTTTATAATATAACTGTAAGTGTTATCGAAACGTTTAGATTGTATAATTTAAAGTACACCATTAAAAATCCCAAAAGATAATATTTATATGAGTTAATGGTGAAAGTTTACATTTTCATAAAATTTATAAAATTTTAAATAATATGTATGTACATATTTATTATAGTTAATTAAATAATTGGTGTTTGTAATTTCGTTTATTAAAGTTAAAAAATCTCGAAAATCGTGCACTTTACGAAAAAAACTCAAGAAACACAATTTTTTCTAAATTGAATAAGAAATCTAAATCTGCAATCAAAATACACCAGGGGCGTACCACAAAAAAGTTTGTGGGGGATTAAGGTACAGACACCCCCAAAAATGGACCACCCTGTAGAATTTAAAATACTCAAATTAATGCTTCTTGATAAGGTAATAACTATACCAAATTTCAAATCAATATCTGAAAAACTGTGGAAGCTATTAAAAAAAATCGAAAAATTTTACAAAACTTTGACACCCTGTATCTTGGAAACGAAGGATTTTTGGATATATGTTTATATCGAAAACTTATATTATTTTTTAAAGTAGAATACGCCCTCGAAGTTATGAGCATAAAATTCGGACCACCCTGCATATTTAAAATTGTTGATAAAATTAGTACTCACAAATCTCTGATATAAAATCTTGTGAAGATATCACATGCAAAACTCGTGGACAGACGTATTGTGGTGGCAGCACCACACCGTGGTTTAGTTTGTAGATAGTGTGGTGCAGCAGAATGTGAGATAGCCATATGGCACAAACTTTTACATTATTGTTACGCCTCTTCTTAAATTTCATTACTCAATGGTATTGTTATTTAATGTAGCTGAAGTATTCTGGAAAAATCTATATTGTTTTTTTTAAATTGTGTGTTTAACACTAAATTAGTTATTCCTTTACTTTTTATTACAAACAAATTATCCAAAAGCTTTTGAATTGAATTTTACCAAACAATTTTTGCTAAGTTCAATTTTCAAAATAATATAACATTCGATTTGTTATGAGACATCATATTAATTGAAATAAGAATTATTGTTATTTACAAACACTTGAAATACAACAAAATAAAATGTATCTCTAAATAGAATAATTTGCACCTACCATGTGCTGTAAATTGATAAAACATCATCATCAGGTACAGGAGACGATAAATTAGAATTAGAATTTTTACTAGTAGTTGACGTCTTGTCCGTAAGCGAACCTACAGAAGTACCATTTATCGTGGTTGATGTACTAGACTGATTTGTTTTAATACGTGTTGGTGGTCTTTTAACAGGTGGTAGAATTGGTTTTAGAAATTGAAAATTAGATTTGGTACTCAAAGATTCTAATGAAGACTTATGTGACAAATTGTCAGATTGTGTTTCCAAAATTTTTTTATTATCATTTAGAGTTAACTCACTGTCTACAGTAATCATTACTTTAGAATTAGTGAACAAGAAATCTCTTGATGTAACTTGAGTGAGTTCCTCTTCAGTAAAGTCATATAACCAACCACCAGAGTAAAATTGCAAAACTGCATTCGTTATATCACTAAAACTTGTAATATCACTGATATTTTCATCTGAGGCAGCATGTGTTAAATTGCTTTGAGTAAAAGAGGTAACAGTACAACTGATAGGTTTTACAAATTCTACTGTTCTGCCATGATTTTTATTGTCAACATTCACTGATATGTTAAAAGGTTTAATATGATTAAGTGTTGATACTTTCGAATACGTATTAGAATTAATAATTTCCGGTGGAGAAAAACTATATATTGAATCCAATTTTTGCGGAGAATTTGTACAAGAGCATGATGATGATGAAGAACTAAGTGTTGCAGATCGTTTTTCATTTATATCTGTATTTAGTACAGTTTGGTTGTATGCTTGATCCATGTGAATTTTTACAAGCTCATTTTTGCGTTGCTTAACTTTCTTCACTTGCATTTTTCTTTTTAAATTTTGTGTCATTGAATCAGTCACTAGCCCAAAAAATTTTTTCTTACTTTTCGTATTTAACAATTTTGAACTATCTTCAGTCTGTCTTTTCCTTAATTTATTGGATATTTCTAAAATAAAGAAAAATAGATTATGTATGTCCTCAAGACGAGCTGATTCGATATGAAATGTGGGACTCTACAGAGATGTTTATCAGAGAAGAGCTCATTTCAGCACAAATAATTTTCAGTTTCCTTACTTTATTCTTGAAATGAACCCTAACTTCATTACTTTAAATTGAATGCCCCAGTTTCTAATACATTTCTGGAATGTACACTAAATTTCAATATAACTTCAAACACGATATTGTACGTCTAAGTGTGCAATTTTTGAGTTACCTATTTAGATTTTTTCAAAAATGGCTCTGTCCAGATAAAAATGTATAATTTCTTAATGAGACCTATAGGACAGTAAATATTTGAAAACTGTTCAAAAGATTATACTAGGCGCTTGTAAGTTGCCGCCAAAATCACTATCTCGAAAATTTGGAAACTTGATTTCCTTAAAAGAATAATTTTTCATAGAAAATTAAGAAAAAAACAAATTTTCTCATGAATTTTAAACCATCAATCGGGTTTGGTGTGAAAGCATAACCCTTATTAGAATGATACTAATCCTCACACATTGCGTGAACAGCAGTTACAATATTCCCTAATTTTTGTGTTTTCATATATAATAAAAATCATGGTGTACTTGCTAATTATACATTTTTATAATGAAAATGTGAATAGTAACCTTATTATTATCATTCAAATTCATATTTATTACAAGTGAAAAATATCTCAAAATTTAACAAAATTATTTTCTGAACTGGAATCAGCTGTGGTACTAACACAATTGAGTCCCACTTAATTATAATGAGCTTATAAATCTCTAAACACCTTGCGTAATTTTTTCGAAAAGTTTCAAATTTTTGGTAAACTATGTTTGTACAAACCCTGAAAATATTTGCACTTGGGTGCATTTCCAAAGGTTGTTTTTGATGAAGAGCTGGATCTATTAAATAATTAAAAAATTGGACATTTTACACACATGTCATATATGGTGGTAATTAAATCTAGTATAGATCCCAAAAATTCAATGAAAATAGAAACATTTTGTTTAAAATAAACAGGTTGGGGTGACTTCCTATATAACCTAAAGTAACAAAGAACTGAAAATATGTTAGGTAAAACAAAGTAGTTTCTCAATGCATATCGACTCACCTTGTCATGAAGAACACGATATAATCATTTTTGGAAAATTAAATACCTGTTTTTTTTATGAGCTTTTCATCATTACTACTATTAGGGATCAAATCACTGCAAACGGAAGGAATTACATTTTCTTCATTTGTCACTTTTAGTTTCTCAACCATATCAACATTACATTTAATGTTTTTGGATTTGACCCTCTTCTTAAATATGGTACCTTGCAAAAAAAAATGATTAAAAAAACACAAAAATAATTCAAATCATTCCTGCTAGTTTGAATAATATTAAACAATTACTGGTCTCATATACACTAAACCCTCTATAATTTTAACTAACTATTTTAGGAAAAAAACTATAACAATCCTAACGATTATTAATTACCTTACTTAAAAGATAATGAATAACCTAAGCAAACACTGACCATTTCAACATATTTCAGAAAGCATAACTAAAGTACAAATTAGGACAAAATTTCCAAAAATATGAGCTACATGAAGATAATACTTAAATGAACTAGATAAGCATGAACACAAAAAAGTACATAATCAAATCCAATTGTGAATTAATTAACCAACACTGATAAAGAATCACATTAAAGGTGACTTTGATAACAGCAGAACATAAAATTATCATTATTAGTGTATAATTAGTATTATATGACATTTCACTATGTATCATTTTATGTTTGAAAGAAGTAAGATCTGATACGATAGGACATGTGGGAATCTACTGAGACGTTTTTGTGAAAACTTGTAATGCAGAGAAGAGCTCGTTTCAGCAAAAATAATTTTCAGTTTCCTTTCTTTATTCTTGAAATGAAACCCTACTTCATACTGCCCCAGTTTCTAATAGATTTTTTGAATGTACCGGGTGGCCAACTAGGAACGACCGGAGGTCATATCTCAGGAATGGATTATAGCACAGGTTCGGGAAAAAAATTTTTATAACAAAAGTGGCCTCGAGAAACGCCTGGAAATTATTTTCAGAATTGTAGGTCCACCGCTAGAGGGCGTATTTGACAGTTGAAATTTTAAAAAGCAAAATTTTTCAAAATTTACTCAATTAAGAGGCATATTAAATATTATAATCAGATTCCTCGACAAATTCTGCATATTTTTTATTTGACAAGTTTTAGTCCATCTCTTCAAATAACTTCAAATAAGGGGTGGGGGAAAGTGGGAACCTTGTTACGAAAAAACGCCTTTAATTCAGGATCTGCTTGACCGATTTTAATAAACTTGATGTTGTTTGAACGAGCTTTTGTTAAACAATAGAAAATTTGTAAATTTGGAGCAATCTGATTAATAACATAAATGCTAGAGGGCGCTGTTTAATATTTTTTTTAATATTGTGTATTCTCTTTACAATTTTAAATGGAAGCATAAAAATTTAAGTAGGTCTTTAAAAAGTAGACTAAATTAGTAATAAAACAGTGAAAACTGCAAGTCGATATCTTTTTCCGATCCTGAGATATCGTAAGAAACAGGTAAATGGCGGAATTGTTCTTCCAACGTCTAGTAGGCTAGTTCGCGTTAACGGAAATTATTAAATTTAGCCTGGATGAAAAGATCTTACATTGGTCTGCAGTAATTTAAACTGTTATCATACTAATGTTATGGTTGCCGCTTGATTACCTAAATGTAATGCTGTCTCTACTAACAATGAGAACAAATTATAAAATAATAATGTGATAAACCTAACATTTTTTAATTATATAAGAATGTTATATTTGTTTTCAAGCGATGTGTTAGTAAATCAAAAGCATAAAATATCAATAAAAACCGATATTTGCCCAGCAACAACAAATACAGTTTAAAATATGAATTACAATTTACTGATGACAACAAACTTAGTAAAGAGGGCCATGTAAGATATAAAATAAATTCCCTGTTGAAAACAAGCAAGCTATGATTTTCACGCATATGTCAAAAATCATTCATCGTGTTGCATTTAATACACTTTCTTTATCTTTTCATACCAAAATGATTCTTACAAATGAAGAAGCATTTGATATGTTGGCAGTTTATTTTGAATGTATGAGAAATGTAACCATTGCTGCTAGAGTGTATGCACTGCAGTACCCAAACAGAAGGCATCACAGCAGAAGAGTTTTTCTCCGACTCGCACACCGTGTGCGTACTGCTGGAAATGTGAATCTTCCTGTGTACCGAAGACAACGCAGAGGTAGAACAAAGGAAAATGTTATTGATGTTTTAGCTTATGTAAATGTTAACCATCATTCAAGCACCAGAGCTATAGCTAAAGACTTCGGCATATGTCAAACCACTGTCCAAAATATTTTAAGAGAACACAGGTGACTACTTATTTATTAATGCATGTTTTATTCGGTATTATAATGATAAAACTGTATTTGTTGTTGCTGGGCAAATATCGGTTTTTATTGATATTTTATGCTTTTGATTTACTAACACATCGCTTGAAAACAAATATAACATTCTTATATAATTTAAAAAATGTTAGATTTATCACATTATTGTTTTATAATTTGTTCTCATTGTTAGTAGAGACAGCATTACATTTAGGTAACCTAGCGGCAACCATAACATTAGTATGATAACAGTTTAAATTACTGCAGACCAATGTAAGATCTTTTCATCCAGGCTAAATTTAATAATTTCCGTTAACGCGAACTAGCCTACTAGATGTTGGAAGAACAATTTCCGCCATTTACCTGTTTCTTACGATATCTCAGGATAGGAAAAAGATATCGACTTGCAGTTTTCACTGTTTTATTACTAATTTAGTCTACTTTTTAAAGACCTACTTAAATTTTTATGCTTCCATTTAAAATTGCAAAGAGAAAACAATATTAAAAAAATATTAAACAGCGCCCTCTAGCATTTATGTTATTAATCAGATTGCTTCAAATTTACAAATTTTCTATTGTTCAACAAAAGCTCTTTCAAACAACATCAAGTTTATTAACTAGCCTACTAGATGTTGGAAGAACAATTTCCGCCATTTACCTGTTTCTTACGATATCTCAGGATAGGAAAAAGATATCGACTTGCAGTTTTCACTGTTTTATTACTAATTTAGTCTACTTTTTAAAGACCTACTTAAATTTTTATGCTTCCATTTAAAATTGCAAAGAGAAAACAATATTAAAAAAATATTAAACAGCGCCCTCTAGCATTTATGTTATTAATCAGATTGCTTCAAATTTACAAATTTTCTATTGTTCAACAAAAGCTCTTTCAAACAACATCAAGTTTATTAAAATCGGTCAGGCAGAACCTAAATTAAAGGCGTTTTTTCGTAACAAGGTACCCACTCTCCCCCACTCCTTATTTGAAGAGATAAGACTAAAACTTGTCAAATAAAAAATATGCAGAATTTGTCGAGGAATCTGATTATAATATTTAATATGCCCCTTAATTGAGTAAATTTTGAACAATTTTGCTTTTTAAAATTTTAACTGTCAAATACGCACACTAGCGATGGACCTACAATTCTGAAAATAATTTCCAGGCGTTTCTCGAGGCCACTTTTGTTATACAAATTTTTTTTCTGAACCTGTGCTATAATCCATTCCTGAGATATGGCCGACGGCCGTTCTTAGTTGGCCACCCGGTACACTAAATTTCAATATAACTTTAAATAAGATATCGTACGTCTAAGTGTGCAATTTTTGAGTTACTTATTTAGATTTTTTCGAAAATAGCTTTTTCCAAATAAGTGTATATTTCTTAATGGGACCTATAGCACAGTAAATATTTGAAAACTTTTCAAAAAATTACACCGGGCGCTCATAATTTTGTTAAAAGAATGATTTTTGTAGAAAATTAAAAAAAAAAAACAAATTTTCTTGTGAATTTTAAACCATCAATTGGATTCGCTGTGGAAGCATAACCGTTTGCTACCTACCTAGGGTACAAGGCTCTTCGGCTAGCTCTTAGTATTGCGGAGGCGAGTCGTGGGGAAGGATTTAACAGAATAAAGAATAAAAGAGAGGGCGCCAATCGTCTTGAAGACGATAAAATAAGTTGTTTTTATTAGTCAGTAAATCAATTTTAATAAGTTCAAATTATTAATTCCAATAATACTTCTAATAAGGTTTCCCTTATTTTCCTAAAGATAAGTATTCTTTGGCACACACTAAAGACATAATCAGCATTGGTAATAGTGGAATTACCAATAAGGGTTACAACACAAAACTTATGATTGAATTTGCTTAAAACTGACCCTGAAGTATTTAACCAAGTACTTGTTTTAATACTCGAGTCATAACTCATAAATTTAATCAAATTGGAAAGTCCCCCTTATTTAGTAAAAGAAATATTCAGCTATTTGTTATAATTAATTCATTACATTAAGAAACATTTGTAATTTGAACTTCTGTTATGGATCTCTAAAAATACTCTTCTATAACCCAATAGAACAGTTAGGCCTGTGATAAGTAAGGCAACATTTCAACCATATGACTGGTTACTTATTAAATCCTATCTATTATTTTGTCAAAGTCATTAAAATAGGTGTGCAATAAAAATGAAAATCTACCAGTGGGCACCTTTCAGTAAGCATTACATCCTAATTAATACAATTGAAACATCAAAGTACACATAAGGCAATAATAATCAAAATACTTTAAAGATACGTAAAACTATACATAACCGGAAAACAGTGGCTATCAAAAGGTCAACCCGTGCCGGTTTTGGTTAAGAATCTCTGACTGGATTCCTGCCGGTTATCTCAGGTGAATCTTCGAGACAATTACCAAAGTTCCTCGTAATAAATTTATGTTCCTTATGTGGAAATATAAGTAAAGGAAATCGCAAACCCAAACATGACGATCTATAAATATAGTATAACTAAACGGCAAGAAATTACTTCTAAAACAAACCTGTTTGAATACAGATCTTTGAAGGTTACTAATCAAATTTCAATGCTATCAATTGTACGATATTTCCAATTATGTAAAAGTAGAAAATATGTCGGTGAGCTACGGCTTTATATAATTAAAATGGGAGAATCAATTGTCTCAAAAACGATAGCCAAAAATGAAAAAAACATGTTACCTCGTGGTAGGAGGTTATGTAATACGCACCTCGTTGAGCAGGTAAAAATAATGAATCACCAATAAATCTGGTTGTGCATAATTTATATTTATAGCATAATTGATCCCCAAATACCTGGGATGCTTCTTAAATTAACCGAAATTTAATTCCTTTATCACCCTCAACTGTTATGCGGTTTAAGCAAAAATCACTCCGTTTTTACCTGCCTACCTGCGGCCAATTTTCGAACTATATTCTATAGAAGTTCAAACTGTAGAAAAACTATTGATGTTGAAAAAATAGTAGCTCACTGATGGTTAGTGAAAATACATTAATTGATTGACGGTAACAAAATCTAATGAAGATATAGTGAGTGTGGACACTAAATTTTAATGTTTATAACAAAAATAAGTAACCTGTTTCGGACCATAACACCTTATTAGAGTGATACTAATCATAACACCTTTCGTGAACAGCACCTATAATATTTCTGAATTTTTACCTTCCAACCTATATATACATATGTAGGTAAAGACTTTCTTTTCACTATCGCTAAATCGACTTATTAGCTCATTTTACAACTTTTGGCCAAGTTTCGCCAAGATCAGCCATCACGTCTGGATGTGTATGTTGAGTGTGTGGCGTGGCTGTGTGTGTGTGTGTGTGCGTGTGAGTGTGCGTGTGAGTGTGAGTGTGAGTGTGAGTGTGCGTGCGTGCGTGCGTGCGCGTGTGCGCGTGTGTGCGTGTGTGCGTGTGTGTGCGTGTGTGCGTGTGTGCGTGTGTGCGTGTGTGTGTGTGCGTGCGTGCGTGCGTGCGCGCGTGCGCGCGTGGCGTGTGCGCGCGTGCGCCGCGTGTCGCGTTCTGCGTGTCTGCGTGTGCGTGTGTGCGTGTGTGCATGTGGCGTGTGTCTGTGTGTGTGTGTGTTGTGTTGTGTTGTTGTGTGTGTTGTTGTGTTTGTGTGTGTTTGTGTGTTTTGTGTTGTGTTGTTTGTGTGTGTTTGTGTTTTGTTTTGTGTGTGTTGTGTGTGTGTGTGTGTGTTTTGTGTGTGTTATGTATATTTTGTTTGTTTTTTTGTGTGTAGTGTGTTTATTTTGTAGTATTATGTGTGTGTGTTGTGTGTTTGTGTGTGTATTATTTTTTTGTATTATTAATTATTATTATGTTGTTTGTAATTATTTATTATTTTTGTTATTGTGTTGTGTATTATTTATTTGTTTTAAATTTGTTTTTATTGTTTTTGTTTTATATTTGTGTTTATTTTTGTTTTGTGTGTTTATTTTTTGTTTGTTTTTTGTTTTATGTGTTTTGTATTTTTTTTTATGTGTTTTGTTGTTTGTTGTGTGTATTTTGTTATTTTTGTGTATTTGTGTGTGTGTGTGTGTTTTTGTTGTGTTTTGTTTGTGTGTGTTTTTTTTTTTTTTGTGTGTGTTGTTGTGTGTGTTGTGTGCTGTCTGCGTGTCTGCGTGTTGCGTGTGTGTGTGTGTGTGCATGTGTGTATGTGCTGTGTGTGTGTGTGTCTGTGTCTAATGTCTGTGTGTTGTGTCTGTGTTGTGTGTGTGTGTGTGTGTATGTATTTGTTGTGTATTGTGTAATTATATAATTTTATATTTGTAATATGTTTTATGTTAATTTTATAATTTTTATAAATTAATATTTAATATATTTTTTATTAATGTGTGATTTATATGTGTTTTTGTATGTATTTGTGTTTTTTGATGTGTTTGTGTAGTGTTTGTGTATTGTTATGTTGTTATTGTAAAGTTTGTTATGTGTGTGTATTGTTTTTGTTATTGTTTTTGTTTTTTATTAATTTATTATTTAATTGTTTATTGTTTTAATTTATTTTTATTTGTTTTTATGTATTTTGTGTAATTTAATTATTATTGTTTATATGTTTATAATATTTGTGTGTTTATATTAATTTTTTTTGTAATATATATTTTATATTATATTTTTTTGTTGTGTGTTTATTGTGTAATTATTATGTTTGTTTTATATTGTTGTTGTGTGTGTGTTTTTTGTTTGTGTGTTGTTTTGTTGTGTGTGTGTGTTTATGTGTGTTGTGTGTTTTGTTTGTGTGTTTTATTTGTTTGTTGTGTGTTTATTTTTGTGTGCGTGTTTGCTGCTCGTGTCTGTGTATGTTAGTATCCAGATAACTCCTGAACGAAAATATCTACGTACTTAAAATTTCATATTTAAGCTTGTTCTCAGTTGGCTTAGAACTGATGAGATAGTGGGAGAAACCCAGCGGTGGAGAGGGGGGTTTATTAGGGGTAGTTTTTGGTTTTTATCAAATATCAAATATAAAACAGCTACATATTTCAAAGATACAAAAATACCTGCATATAGACCTTAAACATATCGATTAATTATGTTCTATGCAATTTTTTGATATGACGCAAATTTAGCGGCAAAAAAATTCCCAATGTAGAATTTAAGTGTTGGTTCGAATTTTATCATTATCTGAATAACAATTAATTTTATAAAAAAAGTGAACACGTATTTTTTAAAGAAAATTCAATTTTACATAAACCTTCTTTACAAGGTTTTTTAATGTAAAGCGTAATACATGTGAAAATTAAATAAGTATGATTGAAAATGCTGAAGCTATATTATCGATATTTTTATAGAAGCGGGCGGCTTTCGAATTTTTTTACGTTAATATGTATTTAAGTCTATGAAGTTTTAAACGTCATTCTGACATAGATTACTTTTTTTGTTTTTACAATGTTGCCTGTTTTCGTTATGAACGTATAAAAAAGAGGTTGCATAGTTACCCTAAAAAAATTGAAATTAGAATTATTCCATTTCTTTTAATTTAAGTTAGCATCTAGATGTCGATTAATCCCTGTTTGTCGTGAAGTTTTAAACATCTGTTTGACATGCATTATTGTTTTTACGTTTACAATGTTGCCGATTTTTGTAAAGAGCTTCTTATAAAAGATATTGCATAGTTATCCTAAAATAAAATGTAATTAAAATTATTAGATTTCTTTTAATTTCCATTTTGTAGGTTGGAAGATAGTGTGGTGTTCCACACCAGATCTTTGTTTTTGCTGTGCAATAAAAAAATCATGGTGTACTAGTGTACATTTTTATAATGAAAATGTGAATAGTAAGCTTAGTGGGTATTGAAGGGTAAATTTTCCTTCAAATTCATCTTTATTAGGCATGAATATCAAAATTTTACAAAATTATTTTCACACACTAAACCTGAACTGGAATCAGCTTTGGTACCAACATAACAGAGTTCCACCTAATTATAAAGAGCTTATAAATTTCTAAGCACCTTATGTCATTTTTTCGAAAAGTTTCAAATAACTGGTAAACTATGTCTTATTTGTGCAAACCCTGAAAATATTTGCATTTGAGTGTATTTCAAAAGGTTGTTTTTGGTGAAGAGGTGAATCAGTAAATAATTAAAAAATTGGACATTTTACACATGTTGTGATATATGGTTGTATTGTAGTTTAATACAACATAGATACCAAAAGTTCGATGAAAATAGAAACATTGTCTTTAAAATAAACAGATTGGGGTAGATTTCCTATATGACCTGAAGTAACAAAGAACTGAAAATATGTTAGCTAAAACAAATTTTCATAAAACTAACCACAGTAGTTTCTCAATGCGTATCGACTCAGCTTGTTATGAAGAACACAATATATTCATTTTTGGAGAATTAAATACCTGATTTTTCTATAAGCTTTTCATCATAACTACTATTAGGTATCAAATCATTGCAAATGGAAGGAATTAAATTTTCTTCGTTTGTCACTATTCTCTCAACCAAATCAACATTAGATTTAATGTTTTTGGATTTGCCCCTCTTGTTAAATATGGTACCTTGTAAAAAAAAAGAATGATTAAAAAAACACAAAATAATTTTATATATATATATATATATATATATATATATATATATATATATATATATATATATACAGTGCGTTCAATATAATCGGACGCACTCAATAACTCTTTTGTATTGCGTTTCACAAGAAAGTGTTTAAATAGTTTTTTATTCATTTACAAATACTCTATTAAGCTTGGTTTAGATAATTTTTAAGCTTCCGGTTTGACCGGAGCATATAATTTTTTAAATCACACTGTATATATATTTTGCATTTTGCATTGCTTATTTTTCTCAATACATACGTATAAAATTCTTATAGAGTTTTATAAAAAATTAGAAAAATGCTATCGAAGTTTTCAATTTTATTATACGATTAGAAGAATCAAACAAAACCGTAGGCAGCGTACGTCAACAAAATCGCATCGCAATTGTTTTTTCGTTTATTGCAATTGACAATCAGATAAAAGTTTAATTTGATTTCAATCGAAATAATTGTTTAAAATGAATAACAGTGAAAAAGTTAACCTGTTGTTAATTTTCGGTGAATGTAAACGTAATTCTCGACGAGCGGTAGAATTATACGCACAAAGATATCCCAATAGAAACCATCCTTCCGAAAGTTACATACGAAAAATTGAACAATCGCTTAGAATGCGTGGAATATTACCAGGAGTAAATTATCAGAATTTAGAACAACAAAGAAATATTTTGACCGAAGATATTGAAGTACAAATATTGGGTTATTTTAGAGTAAATCCACGGTCATCTATTAGACATGTAGCGCAAGAAGTAGGTGTATCAGTTGGCTCAATTCACATGACATTAAAAAAATTCAAAATGCTGCCGTACAAGGTCGATTTGGTTCAACACTTGCGGCCTCAAGACTCTGATCGGAGATTAACTTTGATTGCACGGATAGTTGAGCAATGTGATCACAATCCATTATTTTTAGATCATATTTTATGGACGGATGAATCCAAGTTTACAAATAATGGAGTTATTAATAAACAAAACAATCGTTATTGGTCTGACGAAAATCCTCATTGGTCAATGGAAACCTGTAATAACCTTTTTTTGTGGTTGTATTAAAAAGTACATTAATTTAAGAATCGTTCATTTATTTGGCGTAATATTAGAAAAGTTTTTAATTATTAATATGTAGAATTGAGAATGGCAATTTAATTTGCATTTCCTAGAACATATCTTTTGGGTGTAATATTACATAAATAGTTATAGTTCCCTTTCTTAAAAAATTGGATTGATATTATTGTATCCGCGCAACGCAAGAAAACTTTTAGGGGGAATACACTTGAGTTATTCTGAAAGCTTTTTTTTAATTCACTTAATGCTGAATGTTACAGCAGTAAGCATGATTATTACCTAATTTTTTATATTTGGTGCCATCATTGATGGTAAGTTATTTTCCAATTCATTATATTTAAAACTAAAGCATTTGTTTGTTTTTTAGGCACTTTTATTTTTTACTTTTAATTATATACTTTGACGACGTTTAATTTGGTTGTTACAATTTGGCGCGAGCGAGCAGGGACATTGAAATTTATTACATTTTTATTACATTGAAATTTATTGTTTGAAATTTATTGCTTTCTATTTGATATTTTATTTACATTTGTGTTAATACAATTTGGGGCCAGAAAAAGGGATTTGCTGTTGTTTCAATGCTGGTTATTCTCACTTTTGTTTTGTTTATTTTGATTGTGAAGTTGACCGAGATTTAAGGTGTTACTATTTAGGGTTACGCTTGGTATTTTTGTGTGTATACATAATGAAATTTATTGATTGATTTATTGATTGTGTTATATAATATTTTTTACGATGTCAAATTTTAATTATTTAGTGATGTTTTATATATTGATGAGTTATTAGTAGAATTAAAATTTTTTTTAAATGTAAACGAAACAGAAAGGTTGACATTAGGTGAGAGACGTAAATTAAATTGAGAAATTGCTTTGATTACATTTTATGTAACTGAAATTATTAAAAAATGCATTACAATGATACATTACAACGATGTATGGATTCCATTTTAGGACATGATTTATCTCTATCAGTTTTTGTTTATTTAGACGATATTATTATTTTTTCAAGTACTTTTAAGGAATAAGAGAAGTTTTTAAAAGGCTTAAGGATGCCAATTTAAATATTAATTTAGGTAAATGTGAATTTTGTAAATCTCAATTATCATATTTAGGTTTTGTTTTGATAAACTTCATAACATTCAATTGTTAATACATTTATTTAAATTTTGAAACGCTTGAATTACATTACTTTTGATAATGAATTTTTATATTTATACGATGTTATTAAATTTATGTAACGATTCATTAGAATTTATTGAATCTATTAACGAAAACTTTGAAATGAATAATGAATTACAAATTTAGATTATTTTATTTTTGTCACATATTGGCAATATTAATACTTCAGTTAGTATTCCTGCTTGGGATTTTTTCCAAATTAATTGGAAATTTACAAATTTGTAAGAGTTCCGTTCATGTTTATAAATTTAAAATTTAATGGTAGCAGTTTAGATGCGAAAGTTTAACATATTTTTGTGTTATTTGTGTGTAAATTCCACTTATTTATTTTCTTAGATTGTACTAATTCTCTGTTGAATTGTTTTTAATTGCGCATGCTATTCGTAACGCTGTTCATGAGTCTACGAAATTTTCACCTTCCTTTTTGGCGTTTGGTCAGACAGTTCCTATTTCTGGAGATTTTTATGGTCGACTAAAGGATTTCAAAGAGGATGATTTATTTATTACTAACCGTGAACAATTAGTTCAAGATTTAAATGAACTTTCACCTATTTTTAAACATGTTAAACAAAATTTACATGCAGCTTACGAAAGAAATTCAAAATCTTACAATTTGCGACGTCGTCCGTTGAAATTAAATGTTGGCGATTTGGTTTGGAAAAAGAATTTTACTTTATCTGATGCGACTAAAAATTATAGTCAAAAGTTAGCTCCAAAATTTATTGAAGCGAAAGTTATTGAGGTGGTAGGTCCAACTACGTACCGATTGGCCACCCCTATTGATAATAAACCATTAGGTGTTTTTCATGTTAAAGATTTAAAACCCCATTAGTTCTTATTTTTCGTATTCTTTTAATTATTTTTCTATTTTAGTATTTTTACATTCTGGTTTTCTTATTTATATTTTTAATTATTTTGATAATTTTCAAAATAATTTTATTTTGTCATTTCGCACATTATTTTATTTTATATTTTTGTGGCTTTGCAAACCACTTATTTTATTTTTTGCTACATTTGTTAGCATGATTTTTGCTACATTTGTTAGCACGATGGTTGATATTTAGATCACATTGTGCGATTGTTTTGCCGATTTTTTGGGACATTAGTTCTCAGGCAGATTATCTTCCTTTAATGGATTTACAATTTGCTATTGTTGCAATAGTAAAATTGAAGATAACTATTTTGAGTTTACCTCTGATCGTTAATTTGACGTGTAAAACTCATAACCATGGATAAGAAAACTAGTAATGCTTCTATACATTTTTATTTTTTGATTGATTTAGTTATTTTGTTTTTCCTGATTTGTGTAGTGTTACTATTCTTGGACGGTGCTTGAGGACTTCGGTTCGCCTCGTCTCAACCTCGATTAGTTCACTTCCTGATTATGACGTTTTGGTAGTTTTAGGAGGGGGTTGTGTTCGTAAGAGTGCTTCATCTTTCTCTTGGCTACTCACCTAGATTTCGATTTATTTATAAAGCGTGCGTGTTATTTAGGGTATGTTGGGTCTTGGACGATGACTGTGGAACAACATGAAACCTGAATCTCGTGAAGGGTAGAGTGGCCTCTCTTGTTCTCCACGACGAAGCATCCTGAGCTAATTTGCCATGAAAATAGTCGTATCTTGGATTTACCGATTTTGACTCACTTATCGAACGTGACAGTGGTAGTTGTGTTATGTACCAAGGAGGCTTGGTTTGAGACCACCGGGGTAGGGTAATTGAACCGCTCTCTCGACCTCAAGTCTCGCCATTATTTATTGTTAGTCCGGAAGGATTTTTTCTATTTTTATACTCTCGAGTAGAGTGGCGTTTAGCCTTGATTTTTTATAAAGTTGCACGATGACCGTTTCCGGGTTCTCTGCCCACTGTCCCTTCAGGACATCGTAGGTTTCGGTTTCCGTTCGTTTTTTACCTTAGATACTTTTTTTTACCGGTTACTCATTTTGCTCTTCTGATGGTGGTTTGCTTCACTAATCCTACCAGTTAAAGTTTTTTACTTTATTTAAGGTTTCGGGTCCTTGATTCTCGACTAGTGGCGTGTGCGGGTGGTAGCGCGTCATTAGCTTTTTGGTGTTGCGAGGGTCTTTCCTGACCGACATCACCACATTTTCAACCTTTTCGTACATTTCTTTTTATTTTTAAATATTGCTTATATTTTAATTAGCTTAACATTTTGTATTTTTTAAATTTTAATAATTTCATTTATTAGCTTAGTGTTTGGAATCTCCGCTTTGGTGATCTCGAGTCCAAATTTTAGGAGGTGTGTAACAACCTTTTTTGTGGTTGTATTAAAAGAACATTAATTTAAGAATCGTTCATTTATTTGGCGTAATATTAGAAAAGTTTTAATTATTAATATGTAGAATTGAGAATGGCAATTTAATTTGCATTTCCTAGAACATACCTTTTGGGTGTAATATTACATAAATAGTTATAGTTCCTTTCTTAAAAAATGGATTATATTATGTATCCGCGCAACGCAAGAAAACTTTTAGGGGAATACACTTGAGTTATTCTGAAAGCTTTTTTAATTCACTTAATGCTGAATGTTACAGCAGTAAGCATGATTTTACCTAATTTTTATATTTGGTGCCATCATTGATGGTAAGTTATTTTAATTCATTATATTTAAAACTAAAGCATTTGTTTGTTTTTTTAGGCACTTTTATTTTTTACTTTTAATTACTTACTTTGCACTTACTTTGCACTTAGTTTGCACTTCTATTTTACTTATTTTGCATTTAGTTTGCAATTATTTTACTCATATTTTTAATGCATACTTTTATATGGCATTTTATAATAATTATTTTTAATGGCACGTATAAGTCAGTAATTTACTATTCTATTTTCTAATTTAAATGGCAATTTTACTTGAATTACATTTTACAACGCAAGTTCTACATACTTTTATAAATAAATTTGGCGAATTAAACTTCAAAGAAATTCAATAAAGTTATGGACACATATATAAAGGAAATAAGCAAGGCATTGACCTCACCAAGTTCACCATTCTGCTTCATAGTTACCAGTTACAGTTTATGTACCGAAAGTTCAAAGGAATGTTTTATATAATTTTAGAATAGTATAAGACTTCTGATTTTTAACCTTTTCAATCAGATATTAAATAAACTTAAGTATATCATGTTATTTTATTTTCATTTTGATAAATTGTTTATTATTATTCCTTAACTAGGTTTTGTTGTTCCTATATATATATATATATATATATATATATATATATATATATATATATATATATATATATATATATATATATATATAACAACTGCGCTCGAGATTTTATCATTTTTTCATAATTTTTAGATAACATTTTTTTTGAATTAAGTATAAGTGAAAATAATTAAGCTTATGAGAAGCAGGCAGTATTTCAGGTATGTTAATTAAACTCAGTATCTTAGTACTCTCCCTATCTCAATTTACCGATTGAGCCGACGGCAGTAGTGATTAATATTAGGTAATTTTTTATTAATTAAAATTATTCGATCAATTACAAATTGTTTATTACATCATCGCTTTTGTTTTAATATTATAAGTTGGCCCAGTTTTAGTATTTATACTTAGGCAGCCGCTTTTAATGTTACAAACTAGCCATCAAACCGTATGGGGTACTAATGTTTGGTGCGGTTTAATTGGAAACCAATTACTAGGGCCTTATTTCTATGATGGTAATCTAAACGCCAATAGGTATCTTGAATTTTTAGATAACGTGCTACCAACAATGTTCGATGAGTTTCCTCTGCTTCTGCGACAACAATTGTATTTTCAGCAAGATGGAGCTCCAGCTCACAACGCGTTGATAGTAAAAAAATATCTTAACCAAACGTTCAATGAACGATAGATAGGAACTATCGGCCCGGTAGAATGGCCTCCGAGACCACCGGATCTTACACCGTTAGACTTTTTCTTGTGGGGTCATTTAAAAACAGTGGTGTATGCCGATCCACCTTTAAATGTTATAGACTTAAAGAATAATATTACAGCGGCATGTGTTAATTTAACTACGCAGCAAATCAAAAAAGCAACTAACCATGAACTCAGGCGACGATTAGAAGCATGTCTAGAACAGAATGGTGGCAACTTTGAACAATTTATTCGCTAATTATAACTGATTTTGTTTAATTTTTCTAACCATATAATAAAATTGAAAAACTTTCGATGGCATGTTTCCCTAATTTTGTTTTATAAAACCCTATAAGAATGTTATACGTATGTATTGAGAAAAAAATAGGCAATGTAAAAATGCAAAAATATACATAGTGTGATTTAAAAAAATAAAATTATGTGCGCTTCTGGTCAAACCGGAAGCTTAAAAAATTATCTAAACCAAGCACTTAATAGAGTATTTGTAAATGAATAAAAAACTATTTAAACACTTTCTTGTGAAGCGCAATACAAAAGAGTTATTGAGTGCGTCCGATTATATTGAACGCACTGTGTATGGGAATATAGAAGAAAAAATTCTTTTGCCTTATATTAATTTTAGAGTAATTTAGAAAAACTGGAACCGATGTACAGGTAACTGTTTACCTCTATAGGCTGCGAGTTTGCTTGAGCATATCTTGTATATCCAAGTATAGCTCGATGTACACTTTTTGGAAAATAAAAAAATTTAGTACTGCTGTGGTAATACATACAATGGTAGTAGGCTAAGGTGGTTAGTCAGTTAATTGTTATAAACAAATTGTCAAATTATTATTTTTTATATTGTAATTAAGTGAGAAAACAAAGATAACACATTTAGAAACTCGTACTATTTATTTATTAGTAAGTTTATCACAAATTGAGTCTACCACAGTTTAAAATTTTTTTTTTCTGCGACTACAAACTTATGTAAATGGATAATAATCCGGGCATTCCTGATGAAATATTTGAAAATTTTGTTATACAGTATGTCGAACCAGATATTAATGCGCATCTAAATGTAAATCCACAAACGCAAGTTACCAATATGAATGAATTATTAGCAACTATGAACCAGGTTATTGCACAGAATGCGAAGATATTACAAAATTTTGGAAATAATATGAATACCTACACTGCAAAACATTGGTACGAGTCTTAAAAGTTGGGACCAATTTTGTATTGGAAAATGATGTCAAATTGGAGTCAAAAACCATTTGAAGATTTTAGTGTGTATTATCATGAAAAAACTAAGTTACGTAGAGAGTTATGACTAAGTTTTCAAGAACAGAAGGAACAAATTATTTTTGGATTACGTTCCCGAGAACTCGCTAGTGTGGTATTGCCAAAAGATCATTATGATACAAGAGCACCGAGTAACATTACTTGTTTCAACTATTTGGGGAAAGGACATATGGTTTCGTTTTGTCCAAAACGAAGAGAAACAAAGGTTTGTGTTTTATGTGCGGTTCACTGAATCTCCAGCAGGGTCAATCCATATGAAGTGATATTTGACCAATTTTAATATTTTTTATTTTTTTATCTTTTTCTTACATAAGTCAGCACTTCAAAACAGGTTTTAAAATTTTTTTATCTCATCCCGTTTTGGAGATACGGCCATTTTTGTTTGGCCATGCAGGCTAATTTTGACCATTACAGTCATTAGCGATAAATTAAATTTCTCCAAACTGGTTAATGTTACAGTAATGGGATTTGTACTATTCTTTTTAGAAAAGTCCATTCTACAATTTAGGTCCTCACAGCTTAAAGTGTTAATCTAATGTAAATAACTCAAAAATACAACCTAAGTTCATGATCAAATTTCAACAAATTCGACTTTTTAAGGCCGAAAATTTCAATGAAAGAATAAAATACCCAAGCTAATATTTGTATGACTATAAGTTATAATAGGATACTTACCAATATTAGAGAACGCAGGCTAAAATGTCTCCCTCAATTTTCTATAATTTTTCAAAAAACTCAATTTTGAAATTTTTAGGCTTAATAACGCTGGTGGGGCAAAATATAAAAATCTAAATTTTTTACCGGGTACAAGGATTAACCGAAGAAAGAAAGAATTTTTTACACAAGATGCACCTTTATGATAGTAAACTACTGTAAAAGTTTTAATCTTGGTAATTGATCCTGAACCAAATTATGAATTTTTAAAGTTTAACAAAAACTCACATTTAAAGAAAGAACGTGTATTTGTTATAAACAACAAGAATGACTGAAGTTCACATATATAATGTTCTTAATTCTTTTCTTTGCAATAAATGTCCACTTAGGAGCATACTTATTTCTTCTGAAAGATTTTGAAAGATAGTGTATGATTTACCGGTTGCTGTTGTTAGTTCTAGCGCCGTCAATTTTCTTAAAATGTTTGAAATCTGTATCCACATTCGATCACTTGCAGACTTCTTGAAAGATGTGCGTGGTCCTGCAGGGTGATAAAAGTGAACATAGACATCATTATGTTCTAGGCTGATTTGCCCAATCTGAGCTAACCACCACTGTACATCATATATACAGGCAACCGTGTCATTAACTTCGAGACTTAAAGGTACGATTTTAGCGATGCAGTGATCCTCGTATTTGGCAGTTTCTGAAATTGTATAGCACCTAATTGTGTTTTCTCCAACAGCATGACATCTGTCTCGTTCCTTTGACTCTCAATGTATTTTCAAATCTTGGTCTAAGTTTTTCCTTGTGTGTAATAATATCCTTCTTTAATAAGAAGATAAGTTATGCCTGTAATATTTTCCTTGCACAAGGCAAACATCTGGTCTACATTTAGGATTTGGTTTAAAGTTGTCTTTTGTAAACTAGCCTTCGTCACTTCTCATTGTATTGTCCCCTCACTCCGTTACAAGCGTTTTTTCCGTGCCACTCAGCAAAATCTTTCTTGTAATTGCAAATGTTTGAGAAATTATTCCTATTTTTATACTGGCTTCCACTGCCATCTGAAAAGTAAAACTTTTCTACTTTAGGCAGGTTGTCCTTAATATAGTGAATTACTTTCTGTTTAAAAGGCATGTACAACAGTCGTATTGTGTCGAAATAGTCACTTAAAACACAAATCGAATGACTTTTCACCTTACCATCTTCATTCTAAAAATATATAACAAAGGGATGCACTGTTAGTTGCTCATTTACCCAATAGTAACCTTGTATTTCATTATGGATAATGTAGGTGAAATTTTCTACAAAGTCTGCTAAAACTATACATTCTGTTCAAAAAGGTTTTCTTTCTTATTCTTCAAAAACTGCCCTTGAATTTTAGATATGTACCCATTGCTTAAACTCAATATGATCTGGAAGATCCTCTTCCGAATCCCTAAACAGTTCTAATACACTTTCTTTTCCAGGGCAACTTTTAGACAAACTCATCATACAATCATAATTGTTTATGTCACATACTAATAAATCAATCAATTCTTTATATAGTCGCGGCAAACTCTTTTCCAATGTGGGGATAAACGTCAGCGCTTGACATTGTTGCCAAACGTATGAAATTCGATGTCAATATAATACTTAGGTTATATTGTTTACATTTATTTTGAAAATTAGTTTTTGATGGAAATACTCGTTCTCAACTAAGTAACAATACTTTTAACTGTTCTTAGATCATTTTGCGATGATCAAACAATTGTAACATTTTGAACAATGCAAGCCACACGAATCGAAAATCTCAAAATTTGGAAAACGTCAAAATTAGAAGTTATGTGTAAACAGAAGAGCTGACAACATTGTAATTTTTTCTGCAGTTCTAACAACCCAACAACGTGTATTTCACTAACATAGATATATAATTTGTAATTATCAGGGTTATTATGGAAGTTGGTATGTTAAGTTTGTCTCTCTCTACAGAGTGCGTACCTGAAGCTCCTGCCAAAATACACCACTTTATCACAAAAGTTGGATCTGCGTATTTGACATTCTGGATGTGATTTTTTAAACGCTGCGTATAATTAATTGCGATTGCAAAGAACTAAACGTTTTTGTTCTACTACTTTTTTTCCATTAATTGTCACGTTGGTACACTCTTTTTTACTGGAACACATTCTACTATTCTCCTCATTTTCAAAAAACATTTTTACTTTCTCCTAAGTTTCTTCACTAATGGAGACTCCTTTCTTTTTCCGTAATAAGGCAAAATACCTTATTTTTTCATCAGATTTCGTGTAAGTCTAATCAGACGCTATAACACTTCTCTAACAATTCTCAAGCAATCTTTTCTTTTGACCATGAACTAGGAAGCAAGCGTATGATTTTCACTTTTTCCTCCTTAGAAGCTATTAAACAATTTTCTTTTAATGTTTCTATCAAATCAGAATATTCTGAGTCTAACACATCTTGTTCAGGAACAGTGTTATTTTAGTATGATCAAATCACAATTCCAAATTCTTTCTTAGTTTTTCACTAACTTTATGAAGTTTATTCTCAATGGCTGATTGCCTCTTCTCGGAAGTTAGCTTTCTTATTTTGAAAGGTGGGGCTAGTCCTAACAAAGAACAAGCACAATCTACTTTCTCTTGGATTTCCTCAAGAGAAACATAATTATCCAAACGATCAGTATCACTGCAGACTTTAAATTTTGTGTCTAAAACAAATAGTTTTTCATAACAGCTTCGACAAAGGGACTGTTCTGGGACCAATTTATCAGTATATTCATGAGCTTTTAATAACAACAACTATTCTAATTTAATCTCTCTCAAACCAGGATTTCAGAAAAAGGTGATTATACTTTAGAAGATATTTTTTTTTCGTGGCACTCACAAATTTAAATATCTTTACTCACTCGTAATTTTAAAAGTTTTTGTTCAACATCATCAAACTCATTGCCATGTTTTCAAAATTAAGTTTTTTGAAAAATTATAGAAAATTGAGGGAGACATATTTTAGCCTTCTTTCTCTAAAATTGTTAAGTATCCTATTATAACTATAGTCATACAAATATTAGCTTGGATATTTTCTTTCATTGAAATTTTCAGCCTTAAAAAGTCGAATTTGTTCAACTTTGATCATGAACTTTGGTTGTATTTTTGAGCTATTTATATTAGAGTAACACTTTTAAGAATAGTACAATATCAATTACCATTGATATTGTACCATCTTATCAGGTAGCATTAGAATGAAGTATTGGGGATAACCCCATGAAAATTGTCAATTGTATTATAGATACTGTTAGTCCAATTTAGCTTTTATGCCAATCTTTAATTTCAGAAAAATTAATTAATAAAAATATTGATAATCAGTGTTTTCAGGGTTTAAATGGTTCAGTTTTAGATTTTGTAAGAAGATTTAAAACTGACGCGTTATTAGATTCAAATCGTGCTTTGAAAGTTAATATTCATTTTTACATTGTGGAAACGGGGAGACAACAGATTTCATATCATATTTTATTTTTCTAAGAGAACCAGGCTTAAAAAATTAGAATATTATATTTACCTTATTATTATCTTTGTTATTTAGATAAATAAACTACGCAAAAATGAATAGGGATATTGTATTTACTGATGATTTATTAATACTTTGCATTTACAAAACAGTGTTTTATTAACAAATAGATCAAGGAGTCACTTATAAACAAAAAAACACGTAATATTAGTGCAGTTGTTAATTGTTTTCCTTTCAACTGACAAGCTGTGTTGATTGAAAATCTAGTTTTTCCGAAGTTTCGATAATTGTTGTGGTTTATTATTTAAGTTAGAGAGAATATTTGTTTAATTAATTACAAAAGCAATGCAGAGAAATCATTTAACGGTGGAAAAGGCAAATTTGGTGATACAAATGCATCATAGGGGCATCTACAGGTAGATATCGCAGAATTGCTAGGAACGTCGCAGAGTGTGATTTCTCGTACCATTTTCGTGAGACAGGTACGACTACTAGGAGGCCTGGAAGTGGGTCTCGTCGAATCACAACACCTCGACAAGATCGACTTGTAAGAATACATGCAAGAATGCGCCCTTTGTCCACGGCTCGATACCTCCAGCAAGTCTTTCAAAATGCAACAGGAATCCGAGTATGTACTCAAACGATAAGAAATCGATTGTTCGAAGTAAGACTTACTTCCTACCGTCCTCTGAGATATCCCGCTAGAACTGCTGCACAAAGAACGTTTCGTCTAGAATGGTCAAGAAGGAGACTTCGAGAAGCGACACCATGGGAGGACATATTGTTTTCGGATGAGTCTCGATTTTGTCTCCATAACGATAGTAGACGTCAAAGAGTTTATCGAAGTGTTGGAGAGCGTACCTTGCTTCAATATATCCAGCCGGTTGTCGCGTATGGTGGAGGTGGTTTAATGGTGTGGGCCGGAATATCGTAGTGATGGCGTACCAAACTCCATATCTTTAATGGTGCTTTGACAGGTCAGCGTTATGTTGAAGACATTATAATGAATTACGTATTAAATCGCCGTAACGTCGTTGGCAGAGAAAATAACTCATTTACCACTTCCAACGTTCTCGCCAGGAAAACCCAATCGAACACGTGTGGAATTTTCTTCAGAGGCGACTAGATCAACATATTCCACAGTCAACCTCAATTCAGGAGCTAAGAGACGTATTACCGGTTATCTGGCAGGAAATACCACAAGAACATATAGATAACTGCATTCTAAGTATGCCTGCAAGGTGTAGAGCAGTTATTAACGCCCATGTAGGAGCAACACGGTATTAGGCACTCAAAATTTTCATTTAACTTACATAGGGTGAAACAACTCAGTAACCACTTTTTCTTCAATTTGTATTAAACTTAGATTTTAAATAGACTGTTACTTTTAATTCCATATTTAGCTACAATAAATAACTTTCTGTTTTTCATTTTGTCTCCCTTTGCTTATAAATATCACCGATTTCAGCTACACGCCGCTATAAATACAATATCGCTATTCATTTTTGCGTAGTTTATAATGCCTGACATTAGCTATCGATTATTCATTTTTTTTTATTAATAAAATTTAGAACTGTTTCTCTATTTTGATTATGATTTATGGCAATTGGACATTTACTTTGTTTTATGTTATGATTATGTTAAGTGTATGAATCTGAAAAATTATGTTATTTTATGTATGAAGATCGTTAGTATACTTTTGTCTTAATTTAATTGTATGTTAATTGTTTTAACAATGATTGTTAATATTACCATGATTGAGGTAAATCAAGATGTCAGGTTAGGCCGAAACTGTGGTAATATATACAATAGCAGTAGGCTAAGGTAGTTAGTTAATTCTTATAAACAATTTGTCAGATTACTTTTTTTATGTTGTAACTATTTGAGAAAACAAAGATGAAATAGTTATTTAGAAACTCGTTATATTTATTTATTAGTAAATGTATCACAAATTGAGTTTACCACACTGCAAAATTTCATAACTACAATGCAATCATTATTTGATCGAAAACATCCAGTTGTAGACCTTCATGAATACCTCCATGAGGTGCAAATTATCAAATTATTACTGTGATGTTCATATTAAGACACATGCAAACAAAAGTACTTTAAAACTAATGGGTGACAAAGCAATGGTGGGACAAAAGACAATGGAAAACTGTTTTATTTTATCTCGTTTAAGCAATAGTCAAACTTATGTCAAAACTTGCATATGTGAATTATATTAATTAATAGTAATGTAGGAAATTAAATATAAGTAGGTGCATACCTGGGCTGGAAGTGGAGAAATCAGAAAATCAAGTGTTACTTTTTACTATAAAGGCCCACAAAAACACAAACAAGGATATAAAGGAACAGGCTTTATAATAATAAACAAAATAAGAAACACAGTGATAAACTTTGAAGGCGTAACAGAGCGCCATAAGTAAATTAAGGCTAAAAGGAAAATTCTTTAATACAACACTGAAAATGTGTACGCACCAACAAAAGAGGCTGAAATAGAGGAAAAAGAAAATTTTACAGAAACATACAAGCAGCATATAGCAGAAAACAAAAACATAACACCGTAATTATAATAGGCGGTTTAAGTGAACAGCTAGGAAAGGAAGACCATTTCAGAGGAATACTAGGAAAGCAAACTAAACAACTTAGTTTTAAGTAGTATGATACGCACCAACATAAAAAGAGCATAAGGGTACATACATGGTTATGCCCAAGAAATAAACAGCTTTATCAAATCGACCATGTACATGTACTAATCTCAAAGAAAAGAGCCGTCAAACATAAAAGATGTCAAAACGCATAGAGGAGTATCATGTGGGTCAGATCACTTCTTGGTTGTTACAAAAATGAAAGACAAAATAAGAATAGAGAAGAAAGATATAAAAAGAATATCCACACAAATAGAAAAGAAATGGAATACAACAAAAGAAACAATAATAAAAAATGTTAATGAAACAATAGGGAAAAGGAAACACAAAGAAAGGAAACAATGGTATGATAATGAATGTAGGGAAATGGTTGAAGAAAAAATAAAATGTGGAAAAAGTACATAAACAACAGCAATGAATATAAAAAAGAAGAATATGAAAAGCTAAGAAAAAACACAACGAAAGTGATCGGAAGAAAATAACGGGAAATACTAAATAAGAAAATACAAGCGCTAGGCACCAACCATGAAACTAGGAAATTATATAAAAGCATAAAAGAAACGGCAAATAAAACACAAAAGGTATATGATGGAAAATGCAGAAACAAAAAGGAGTTAAGACAATGATAAAGACACTATGAAAAGATTGTAAGAATACTTCTCGGAAATATTAAATAAGGAAGAAGAACAAGAGCAAAAAGAAGTAATCCGATTTTAGAAACTGATGAACCTGAGACACAGATACCAGAGAAGACTGAAGTAGATAATACAATAACAAAAATAAAAAATAACAAAGCCTACTATCTAAAAAGTTAACAACATACACTGAACAGATATTATCAGACTATCAGAATGGGTTCAAACGAAACCGATCAACCACAGACAACACATATAGTCCATAAAATAATTGAAAAAGCAATGAATATGAAAACCTTATACATTATACTTATCGACTTTTCCCAAGCTTTTGACAGTGTCAATAACTAATACAAGAAATGAAAGAGATAGGAATACATAGCAAAGTAATCAGGACAACAGAAATAAGATTGGAAAACTCTAAAAATCTAAAAATGGAGTAAGACAAGGAGATGCCTTATCTGCCACACTATTTAACATCACAATAGTAGCAGTAATAGGAAAGAAAAAAACGACAAGTCCAATAAGTACAAAATACATACAAATAGGTACATATGCAGATGACGTAGCAATAATTAGCTCCGACAAAAAGAAACTTGAAAAAACATTTAGAAAATTTGTTAATGAAGCCGAAAAAGCAGGCCTGAGATTAGATGAAAAGAAATCCAAAATTATACAAATAGGAAAGGGAAACAGAATAGAGGATCATATGAATATTGGAGAATACAAAACAGAAAAAGTAAAAAAAACAACATATCTAGGAAGTGAAATAGACAATTCAGGAACCAATAAAGAAATCAAAAGGAGGATACAAATGGGAAACAGGGCATACTTTGTAAATATAAAGTTACTACAATCTAAAATACTTAGCAAAACAACTAAAATAAGAATATATCAAACAATAATAAAGCCAGTAGTAACCTATGCCACAGAAACCTGGACGTTAACTAAGGAAAGCGAAGAAAGATTACGAATATGGAAGAGAATGATAATCAGGAAAATACATGGACTGGTGAAAGACCATGATAATTACAGAATACTCATGAACCATGAAAAAGAACACATAGCAAAACATAGTGAAAACCATAAAATCAAGAAGGATCTAGTGACTTGGTCAAATTACTACTATAATAAACAATAACGGAATAGAAACCCAGAAAAGCCAGAAGAAGACCAAAGAAATGGATGAAAGATGTCACTGATGATCTTAAGATATTGGATGTGAAGAATTGGAAGAACAAGACCCAAGATAAAAAAGAATGGAAATGTATTGCTGAGCAAGCCAAAACCCAGCGAGGGTTATAATAGTGCAGAAGAAGAAGAAAGTGCATACATGTCATGGAACTGTATTTCTGTACAACATTACATATGTATACTTTTAATATATGTATACAATTTAATTAGTACAAATAATAAATTGTAACTGTCAAATTAATTGTAAAATATATGGATTTTTAAGCACTTCATTGAACTGCGTTTTATTATTTTTCCATCACAAATCACATAAAAATTATGTATAAGAATACGTATTGCATCATATTAAAGGTAACTACCGCTGACATGTGGAGCCCTAACGTCAAAATAGCGCATATGAAACTTTGTACCTGCCAGGTGGTAACCGGAGTCCTATATGTATGTAAGTGTAAGTGAGATGGCAGCAACCAACTAAGCAGCAGTACTATTCCAGTGTGCTGGCTCACAGATGTAATGTGGAGGGCTCATTCCAGTTCTCATCTCTATTTCAATGAGCAGTAGTGACTGATCTTGGTTGCTTACATCAAGTCTCGCTGGTATCACTGATACCAGATGCGCCTAACCTCTGAAATCGTAATAGGAACAGTGCCATGCTTTTGTTTGTGTAATATCAAAAAAGATTTCTGGAAGTTACAATTCCCCTAGAAAACTCTCAAAGTGGGTTAAATGTAATATTTTATGAGGTAAATGTAACACAATATATTACATTAACCTCACTGCAACAAGGTCAACCTCGGAGGACCAATGCACATTTGTCAATAACACACATATACAGTTTTAATCTGTTGCAACTACTACAAAAGTTTGGAAATGTAAACCGGTTTATTGATTTATAAACTCTTGATTATAAATTCTCATTTTTGGGGGTTTTTAAATTGTATATTTTAATATAGATTACACAAACTTTAAACGTTTTGAAAGCATTTGCAACTATTTGTCATCAGTCACAAATGAAACTTCTAATATTAATCAAAAGTGTCTCACAAATTTATAAAGCATGAAATCAAAAGAGTAAGCCTTCTATCACAATGTATTTGAAAGTCTACTTTTGAATGTTAATTTATTTTGGTAATGATATATAGCTAGATCTTTAATAGATTAATATTATGAAACGGTCTTGCAAATGACATTAACACCTTCTACAGACGAAGACTAACAATGAAAAATGCCAAAATGAAAAAATAAATTTAATCACATTACAATTACTGGTGCAAAGTTGTGAACAATTATATGAAAGTAGTAAATGCATTCATAACTTGCAACTTAAGGTATCCCAACTATGGATTTGGTAGTAAATGAAGACCAAATAATAAGGGTCGGTTTGAATAAAGACCTCCCCCAAAATGGATGATGATTTTTTTGTCAAAACACTCATCATGGCCAAATTCAACTTAATTGGCAAACTTTGAAAATTAATACAAAAAAAAAGAGTTGCTTCTCGAGTTATCAGTACCCGTACAGACGGCCAAAAATACAAACCAATTTTAGTCCTGAACGTGAAAACCATTTATTTTTCAAACATACTGTTTTCCATATTTGACATGGTAAAACATTTGTAAGAAATTATCTTACCGTCAATTTTTAAAGTGCTTGGATGAAGAATTGTTTCGTATATACCCAATTGAGATTCTGCAGTAGAAGCCCGTCCACTACTCCTTACATTTCTTTTGTTGGTCTTAACAGCTTCTATAGAAGTTAAGTCAGAGATACTAAGACTACTTTCCGCTAGTTTTTTTTGACTCCTCGTATTTTTTTTTCTTTTAGGTAAGCTTTCATCGTTGACATCACTTTGAGTAGCACTAGAGGTAGCTTTCCTTTTTCTGTCACCCGATTTGCGCCCTTTTTGAGCTTTTTTTTCCATGTTAGTACTTTATAAGCGACTTTGTGATAACTGCAACAAAACATTTAATTACTAGTTGTTATACAAGTAGTCAGCGAGGTGTATACATTCACAATGAATGTATAAATAAATAAATAAACCTGCAGTTTATTCTTATTTAAATACTAGAAAATTAATAGCATAATCAATTTATCTAAAAATGCAATTTAAAACATTTTGCATTGGTTACTTACATCTCGTTAATTTTAGTTCATAACAAAATGTTTTGATCGGCGTCCAATTATTTGTAATAACGGAATTTATATGAAAAAATTTATATATATATATATATATATATATATATATATATATATATATATATATATAAGGGTCCGGCAATTAATTTTATTAATAAAATTTGGAATGCAGTTATAGTTTAGTTGTGTGCATATTTTAAAATTATTCACGCGAATACAGGTCCAAATTATTATAAAAAATTTAAATGGAACACCCTGTATATTATTAGAATTCTACACATTGTTCCTAACAAATTCAATATATTTCCTATCCTAAATATAGCCGTTTTTGAGTTATTTCGATTTTCTAAAAAAATTGAAATTACAGAGTTTGCTTTGAAAATGTACTCCTTAACTGTTGAAAATAAAAGTTATCTAATTTATATGAGAATAAGTACACAGATAGAGCTTCCTTTTAATGTGAAGAAAATGACATAATTGCATACAGGGTGCTTATAATTGACTTGCCAATCAACCATTATTCGAACTAGTAAAAGTTTACTTTTCAAATAAAACACCCTGTATATTATTACATTTTGGTTTCTACATATTAACCCTTATCAGTTCGCATACAACTCCCTATCCCTAAATATAGCCGTTTCCGAATTATTTTCAATTTTCAAAATGTATAAGATTATTGAGACATTTTTAAATCTATGGCCTCGTATAGATAAAAAGAACATCATAAAACAATTGTATTATACATTAAAAACCAACAGAAACTAATATATTATGATAGAAGACTAATTACAATTTTTGTACTGGAGGCATTGCATGTTAACAAGAATTTGACAAATATTTACTTCAATTTCAAGTAAAATTCTAAAATCAAGTGTGCTTCTATAAAAATTGAATGTTTGACGTAAATAAATAAAACTGTAGTTAACCATTTACGAGTGTTATTGTTAGTAATCAAGATTTTATAAAATGAATTTTACACAAAATGAGTTAGTTGATATGATATTCGTGTTGGGTGCTGCAGAAAGAAACTGTTTATTGGCCAGCAGAATTTATGCTGAAAGATATGCAGATAGAAGACATCCAAACGCAAGATCGTTTCAGAAAAGAGTAGATTTATTGCAACTTCATGTGCCAATTACTCCAAACATGAACGTGTTAAACCTTCTACAAATGAAGATAGTGAATTGAGGGTTCTTCTCTCCATCGAAGAGGATCATCACAGAAGCCAAAAGGACATAAGTGAAATAGTTGGTATAAGTGAGAGATCAGTAGGCCGTCTTTTAAAGAAGAATCCCATCCCTATCATATTCAGTTACACCAAGAATTGAGCGATGCAGACTTCGATCATCGAGTAAGATTTTGTAACTGGGCCAGAGAAAAATTACTCAAAACCCAAATTTTTTATAATATTTTATGGACAGACGAATCAACATTTCATAAGAATGGATTTGTTAATAATTTTCATTATTATTCCTCAGAAAATCCACATTTATTAAGACAAGTTGATAATCAACATAATGGTCTTTAAGTGTCTTGCCATCGTTGGGTTTGTCATCGGTCCATTCTTTTTATGGACACTTGAATGGTGAGAAGTACCTTAACTTTTGCGTAACGATTTACCGGCTTATTAGAAAATATTACTCTTGATATTAGAGCCACAATGTGGTATCAACATGATGGCGCTCCTGCTCACTACTCTGCAGATGTAAGAGATTATCTCAATAGTCTTTCCAAATAAATGGATTGGGCGAAATGGACCTGTGAGGTGGCCAGCTAGGTCCCCTGATCTGACAAGAATAGATTTCTTTTTATGGGGATACATAAAAAGTATTGTCTATAGGGAACCACCAACCACTGCCGAAGATATGCGTAATCGTATAACACAGGCTTTTCATAGCATTACTCCTGAGTTGTTGCGTAGAGTTGAACAATCTTTTAAAGATCGACTTCAGGTCTGCATCCGAGAAAACGGACAACATTTTGAACAATTATTATAAATCATTATCGCTAATGATTAGCGTTAAATTATTTTTTTTTTTTTATTTGTATTTTTAATTTTTATTTGTGTATTTTGTGTCGTTGTGTGTCAGTGTGTGTGTCAGTGTTTTTTTTTTGTGTCAGGTGTGTGTGTCATTGTGTGTCATTGTGTGTGTCAGTGTGTGTCATTGTGTGTCAGTGTGTGTGTGTGTGTGTGTGTGTGTCAGTGTGTGTGTTGTGTGTCAGGTGTGTGTCATTGTGTGTCAGTGTGTGTCAGTGTGTTTGTGTCATGTGTGTCAGGTGTGTGTCATTGTGTGTTGTGTGTGTGTTGGTGTGTGTCAGTGTGTGTGTCAGTGTGTGTTTTGTTTTTGTGTGTGTGTCAGTGTGTGTCATGTGTGTGTGTGTCAGTGTGTGTGTCAGTGTGTGTGTGTGTGTGTGTCAGTGTGTGTGTCAGTGTGTGTCAGTGTGTGTGTCAGTGTGTGTGTCAGTGTGTGTGTCAGTGTGTGTCAGTGTGTGTGTCAGTGTGTGTGTCAGTGTGTGTCAGTGTGTGTCAGTGTGTGTGTCATGTGTGTGTGTCAGTGTGTGTGTCAGTGTGTGTCATGTGTGTGTGTCAGTGTGTGTGTGTGCAGTGTGTCAGTGTGTGTCATGTGTGTGTCAGTGTGTGTCATGTGTGTGTCAGTGTGTGTGTCAGTGTGTGTTGTCAGTGTGTGTGTGTGTGTGTCATGTGTCATGTGTGTCATGTGTGTCAGTGTGTGTCAGTGTGTGTCAGTGTAGTGTGTGTCAGTGTGTGTGTCAGTGTGTGTGTGTGTGTGTGTCAGTGTGTGTAGTGTGTGTCATTGTGTGTCAGTGTGTATTGTGTCAGTGTGTGTGTGTCAGTGTGTGTGTCAGTGTGTGTGTCAGTGTGTGTCTGTGTGTGTCAGTGTGTGTCAGTGTGTGTGTCATGTGTGTCATGTAGTGTGTCAGTGTGTGTGCAGTGTGTGTCATGTGTTGTGTCATGTGTCAGTGTGTGTGTCAGTGTGTGTGTTGTGTGTGTCAGTGTGTGTCAGTGTGTGTCAGTGTGTCAGTGTGTGTGTCGTGTGTGTCAGCGTGTGTGTCGTGTGTGTGTCTGTGTGTGTGTCAGTGTGTGTGTCAGTGTGTGTGTCAGTGTGTGTGTCAGTGTGTGTGTCAGTGTGTGTGTCAGTGTGTGTGTCAGTTGTGTGTGTGATTGTGTGTCAGTGTGTGTGTCAGTGTGTGTCAGTGTGTGTCATTGTGTGTCAGTGTGTGTGTCATGTGTGTGTCATGTGTGTGTCATTGTGTGTGTCAGTGTGTGTGTCATGTGTGTTTGTGTGTCAGTGTGTGTGTCATGTGTGTGTCAGTGTGTGTGTGTGTGTGTGTCATGTGTTGTCATGTGTGTGTCATGTGTGTGTCAGTGTGTGTCAGTGTGTGTGTGTGTGTGTGTGTGTGTGTGTGTCAGTGTGTGTGTCATGTGTTGTGTGTGTGTGTGTAGTGTGTGTATGTGTGTGTATGTGTGTGTATGTGTGTGTTGTGTGTTGTGTGTGTCAGTGTGTAGTGTGTGTATGTGTGTGTGTGTGTTATGTGTGTGTGTGTTATGTGTAGTGTGTAAATTGTGTTGTTGTTGTGTTGTGTGTGTGTGTGTATATAATATATATTGTGTGTGTGTGTGTGTGTGTGTGTTGTTTTGTGTTTTTTAAAATTGTGTGTGTTGTTTTATTGTGTGTGTGTGTGTTTTGTGTGTTATATTTTATATGTGTGTGTGTTGTGTGTGTGTTTTGTTTTATTGTTGTAATATGTGTGTGTTTTGTGTGTTTTGTGTGTAGTGTGTTTGTGTGTGTGTGTGTGTAATATGTTGTGTGTGTGTGTGTTGTGTGTGTGTGTGTGTTTTTTATGTGTTTGTTATGTGTGTGTGTGTGTGTTTGTGTGTTGTGTGTGTTTATGTGTGTGTTTGTGTATGTGTGTTGTTGTTTAAATTGTTGTGTATATGTGTGTGTGTGTTTGTGTTTAAAATAAATGTGTGTTGTGTGTGTGTAGTGTGTGTGTGTGTGTGTATGTTTTTGTTGTGTAAGTGTTAATGTGTTGTGTTGTGTGTGTTGTTGTGTGTGTTGTTGTGTTATTGTTGTTGTGTGTATGTGTTTTGTGTGTGTATATAATTGTGTGTGTGTTGTGTGTGTATGTTGTGTGTATGTGTTGTTATATGTGTGTTGTTGTGTTGTGTGTGTGTGTTTGTGTTTATTTTTTTGTGTGTGTATATATGTGTTGTGTTAGTGTGTTGTGTGTGTTGTGTGTGTTTGATGTTATGTTGTGTGTGTTAATTGTGTGTTTGATGTAAGAAATTGTGTTAATGATGTAAATTTTGTGTATTATGTAAAAGATTGTTGTGTAAAAATATGTAAAATGTAATTGTGTAATTGTGTTATAAAAGAAAATGATGTGATAAGATGTGTGTTAATGTGATAGTATGTGATTGTTTGAAATAGTGTGATGATGAATTTTTAGTGATATAATTAAAAATAGTTATGATGTATTTATATTGTTTGTTATATATTGTATGTGTTTAGTTGTGTGTAGTGTGTATGATTAAAAATATATATATATAGAATATAGTGTTATTTGTTTAATTGTTTTAATATTTATTATTATAATGTTAATATTGTTTATGATATTATTATGTAATATATTAATTTTTTTTGTAGTAATTAATTTGATATGTTTATTTAAATATGTTTTTTATTATATTGAAATTTAGTTAATGTTGTTTGTGTATTATATTGTGAAATACATAAATTTTTGTGATTGTATGTATGTTATGTGTGTGTGTGTTTGTGTGTGTTTTGTGTGTGTGTGTGTGTGGTGTGATTTGTGTGTGTATTATATTGGTTTAGGTGTTTGAATGTGTGTGTGTGTGTGCTGGTTCGTGTAATAATTAATGTATTTAACAGTGAGCTTATGTAAGAAATACTGGTCAATAGGTGTTTTTGAAATTTTCAATGATAACGATGTTTTGTTAAAAGAAAATTAAAATCATAGTTAATTTTAAATATTAGTATCTTAAAAATCGACAGTACAAGAATAAATTTAGTTTTCAAAACAATAACATTTTCTTAGTCTTGATGAAAGGATTAATTAAAATATTTCAATTTGTCTACTTATATTCGTTTCAGGTTATATCAATTATTGGTTTAGCGTGCACGTCGCTGTGACGAGTTAACAAAATGACACTTGATGACATAGAAGATAAGGGTATTGTTTAATTGTAAAAATTCCCGATTCAAAAACTAATAAAGCAAGGCGCTTTATGATCATTGATGGAAAGGGAAAGCAGCAAATCAACGTCGGCTTGTACCGAAGCTATATAGGACTACGCCCTCAGCATACACCACATAGACGTATATTTGTGGATTATAAAAACGGAAAGTGCAGCGTTCAAGCTGTGGGGATTCATACCATTGGGAAAATACCGACCAAAATAGCGGCTTTTCTTGGTTTGCCTAGTTGCACGGAGTATACGGGTTACTGTTTACGCCGCACGTCGGCAACTTTATTAGTGGACGCTGGTGGCGATATAAAGATCTGAAAAGGCATGGTCAGTTCTATCAGTGTAACAGAAGATTATGTAGCCGTATCGTTAGAAAATAAACGTGTAAGCGCTAGTAGGATTCAAGAAGGAATCTCAGTCCCTAATAATCTTAATATTAACGAGTTGTTCATTTTGGAAGAGTCGAGAACCGAAAATTCCGAGCAAAATATTGCTGTCGTTTTTTTCATTAAAAAATTCTGCTTTACCTGGGATAACTATCTCAAATGTTGAAAATTCAACAATTACAGTTAATATCAAGTAATATTTCTTATACTTAAGTACTTCGTTGTTAAAAAATAAAGTTTTTGGCTAAATTCCCTATTATTTTATTCTATAAAAATATCAACCTACCTAATTTGGAAAGTAAAAATGACTAGGCATGAAAGTTTTACTTTCATGCCTAGGCATTAAAATCAAACTTTCGTGACTCAAATTAGTCCGCGTTTAGCAACTTTCATGCCGATTTCAGAAAAAAATTTACGGAATATTTATTAAGTGCTTTCCACATAAAAACTTCACTCCTTTAAAATCAAGTTTCTCAACAACCAGCCCGTATTTTTGTAACAAATATTACATTTTTGGAAAGATGAGGAAATTTCCTAACACAAAATGTTTGGTTCTGACTGGAAATTGACTAACGCTGCTAGTCAGAGACTAACAAACTTTCATAAGCTTTAAAACAAGTCGTCAATGGTCCTTTTATGTTGTTCCATTTAATTTTTTTTAATTTTTATAGCCTCCAAAAGGTTAAAAAACGATGAAAAGATGAATTTTTATTAAAATCATTTGTATCAGTATCATTGTGTCCGTGTACTTTATCTCATCTATTTTATTTCTAACAGTACAATACGTACAACAAATCAATTTTTCACGTGGCTGTTATTGAAATAATTATTGTTCACGTGTATCTTCTTTCTAAAAGTATGCCTCGTTTTACAAATAGGGAAGATGCAGATATGGTTTTCATTTATGGTTTATATAATAGTAACTCTCGAAGGGCCGAAAAGGAGTACAGTATGAACTGTATGATCGTCCTGCACCCAGTCGCGGTGTATTTGCAAGAGTTTACCAAAGACTCTTGGAGACTGGTCCCTTTCATAGGATGGTCGAAAGAGGTTTGTCGTGTAAGATCTATTCAGAGGCGATTCAGTTTAAATGTTTGGGCTGGAGTGATTGGGGACGTTTATTTGCATTTTCTTCAGCATCATCTTCCAAGACTGATTGATGACATTCCTAAAGAACAACAAGCTAATATCATTAGTTCTCGAACGAACACTACCCCGTTTGGATTGGAACCGGCAGTCCGATTCCTTGGCCAACAAGATCACCAGCCCTCATCCCGATCGATTTTTCGGTGTGGGGTTTTCTGAAACAAGAGGTATACCGCACAGAAGTTGACACATTGGAAGAATTAAGAAATATGCTTGATGCTATTCAGAAGGTAAAAGGCCAAATGACTTTACGAACAATGGGTGGGCACAACCTTGAGAATCTTGTGTAAGTTTTTCAGATAAAAATTACTTTAATAAAAAATTCATCTTTTCATATTCTGATTGTTTTTTTGACCTTTTTGGAGCCTATGAAAATTAAACGGAACAATACATAAAAGGGCCACTGCTAGTTTGTTTTAAAGCTTATGAAAGGCAGTAGTTTTTGTGGCCTTCGACTACTTTCATCTCTTAAAATAGCTGTGTAAATAAACCCTAAATGTTCGTGAAAAAATTAAATTTTCATTATTTTTCAAATTTGGTAGCCTCTGGTAAGCAGCGTAAGTAAATTTCCAGTCAGAATCAAACATTTTCTGTTAGGAAATTTCCTCCTTTTCCCAAGAATGTATTAACTGACGCAAAAATGCGGACTGGTTGTTGAGAAACTTGATTTTAAAGGAGTAATGTTCCAAATCCTTAAAAAAACGAAAGATAGGACAGGCCTCCAAATGAGTTTTTTGTTACAAATTAGGCCTAGTTTCACCCAGTTTCTTTTGGCATGCAGAATAATTTTGTGGATTACGAGCATTTGTGCAATGTACGAAGTTTAAAGCCAGTAACAATCACGTGCAATTTTGTGAAATGATGGTAACTACATTGGAAGAGGACCCGCAATTTCCACAAAGAGTAATTTGAAGGGACGAATCGAAATTTTCGAACAAGGGTATTTTCAATCGTCTCAACTCTCATTCTTGACCAGAACAATTCTCGTATTTTTGCGAGAAAAAATTTCAGATAAAAAGTAATGCATACAATGTTTTATAACTTTATAACGGATATAAATAATTATTAAACATAAGTAGCCTAATTTAAAAAAAGAAAGTTGCTATCGACATCTGGTATAAGCGTAAGAGTAACCATTTCAAAATCTCACTCAGTTCTGTAGATACGTCTAATGAACCAAAGGCGTGCGACACCCTGTATACGCCGCAGTTTTCTTGTAAAGTACGGAATTAGAAGATTCTCTATCTTTCATTTTACTTTACTCTGTGAAATATAATAAAATAACATATGTGGTCAGCAATTTATTTACATTATCTCTTATGTGAAATATGCAAAGTACTTTATGTTTAGGAACGTAATCAAGTTTTTTAGTATAATTTCACACAATGTACAGCACCAAAATTATAAGTTATGTACTGAAGGTTTTAACCTCAGTTTTAATGTATAAATATGATTGTAATGATTATACAAAATATTGTACATTTTGCACAGAATTTAGTAATAAAGAAAAAACAAATGAACAACTACAGAAGCTTTACTTTCTCAAAGCAAGTTTCAATACTAGTTTAATGTTAAAATTTATGTAACCTAATTTATATTAAAACATTACTACAATCGAGTTATATTGGGTGTATCTTTTAGAACATTTATAAAACAAAATTAAATGAATTATCAGAAGTTCCCATACATATTCAATGTGCAACTTTGCAATTCCAGTAACATACAATGATTCACACTTTACATTTTTGTTATTTTTCATCTTCTTAATTTGCCTACAGAAAACTTTCATGAAGAGATCATCTAAAATTTAAATCTCTGTAAGAAATGTCCACATACTTTTCTCTTAATTTAATAGTTTTTGAAATATTCTGAAAAGTGCTTTAATGCCGTTTATAAAGTACCTTTATTTGTAAACCGATATTAACCAAAATTTGATAGAAGTGAGACATTTCAGTAACCACATTAAACATGGAGTTTTATTAAATCAGATACATACTTTTTAAGTTATTGTAGCAACAGACACACATGTACACATTGATATCAAGTTAAAAATGGTCTAGACCATTTTGCAAATGTAAAAACATATAAATCTATTGAAATTATAACAGTGATTTATTTTTCACGAAAAAATACCTGACTTATGCCTTTGTACATAACAAAGTAAAAATGAACTAAATTGGTTAATTTAAGGTAAACTTGGTTCGGAGATATAATATTCTAATGTTTAATCTCCGATAAAAATAAATTAGCATTTGTAAGTACCCTATTGTTGAAAGATTAGTTAACCTACGCAATGTGCAGGTAAAAGCAGGACCGTACCGATTGTTCAACACAATTTGTTAATGACTTAAACGGTTAATATGAAATCAATAACTAAAATAACTTTCACTCTAATTGTTTTTGAACAAAAATTCCAGTTTTTAAATTTCTTAATTTAGTACACAGGAAGAAAGCAAAAGAGGTGAACGTTAGTGAAAATGTGGAGACTGTAGCAAGGTTCAAGTGCTAATGTCATGGAAGTAATGGATATTATCACAGTAGTACATGAACCCGAAGCTACCGTAATATTAAGTGAACCAACTTCATCAGCAAGGAAACGGGTTCATTTGTCTACAGACACGAAACAAATTTTTAACGTTTTTGCTACAATCACCGAAAGAGGAGACATGAATAAAAACAGTGCTATGAAGAAAACTGCTATTTTGACAAAAACACCGTTGTCAGCAGATAAAAATATTAATAATCCAATCTAACAAGTAAGGTTAGAACTGATTCTGGCTCATCTACGAAAAAAGTGTGCCTACCTTAAACATTTACGTTAGACTTATTGAAGGTGAAGTGAATATACAGTGTGGTAGAACATGTTTGCCCATAGGTTTCAAATTTAAAAAAATTAATAAAAAGCAAGTACTAATATCGAAGCAAAAATAAATCAATTGTTTACCTAGATGAAACCTGGTTCAATACCCATGATACTCCATCAAGAGGTTGGGTTGATTCTAGTAATGAATGTATGACAAAAGCCCCTGCACGCCGGAACTGAAAATGGATGGATTTCAAATGAACTAGCTTTATCGGCAAAGAATTTTAAGGATTCTCATCTTGATTACCACAAAGATACTACAGCCGAAGTTTTTGAAGACTGGTTTAAATGTAAGTTATTACGAAATATTCTTCCTAACAGCGTCATTGTTATGGATAATGCAAGTTATCACGGTAAACAATTAAATGAAGCTCCTTGTTCAAATAATAAAAAATGTACCATACAAGAATACATACACAATAATATATATTTTGAAGAAAGTTATACTAAAAAACAGATAATTGAAGTATTAAAAAGCCGTAATATTCAAAAAGAGTATTTTTGTGATAATTACGTGTGTAGTATGGGTCATGAAGTTTTAAGACTTCCACGTTATTATTGCATATTAAATCCTATTGAACATATATGGCATCAGTTGAAATCATCTGTTAGACGAAATAATGTTTCACCTACTCTCAATGCTTCTGTACTTCAATTAATTGAGAATGAAGTCAAAAACATTGATCCTGTATTACATGTAATGTAGGTAAAGAATTCTTATATTCATACTATCAACAATGACTCTACAAAAATTATTATTAGCTTAGAAGATGATAGTAGCAGCAACACTGAATTCACAGAAAATTAATTTAAATGTTAAAATTTATGTGACACTACTAATGGTCTCTACCCTTACTCTGTAAAATTATGTCATAATGAATATACAATTGTTTAAAAAAAAATACGAATATATATTAATCTAGCTCCTCCATATATATAAAAATCATCATCGATTTAAAATATTTTTTTAGTTAGCTCTGAAGATGGAATATAGCCAAAAATGCTTTGCTAAGATTGTATAATTTATCTTTACACATTTTGTAATCAATTAAACCTCAAGGTAAAAAGGGTTTCAATAAAGACTGGAAATAAATTACTTTCTTAGTATTATTAAAAAACCAACACTAATAATATACTACAGACCTGTACTAACCGCCCACTGTGTTTACTGCTGATTTCCATCTCAAATTTCTATAAGTCGATAAGTAAGGATATTATATCTCAGGACCATCTTTAGTTTAACGTGAATGCAATTCACATACACCTTAGCGAAGACATATGAAATTGGACTTTATTGAATTTATGTTTACAAATATATATCAAAATGTTTTCTCGTATTTATTTGAGTGCAAGCATTAAATTTACACTCTTCTTCACTAACCAAGAAACGTTAAAATTAGGGATGCATATGAAATATTTAAACTTTTATAACCTCAAATCAAATATCTTAAAATTTTAGTCAAGTTAAATGTGTTAAATGAAACGATAAATGCTTTAAATATGCTTAACACATTACAAATTAAACGTCTTGACGCAAAAGATTATTTATGCAAAATAAACAAATTTATAACCAAAAAGTAAATGCTGCACAATACTTACCAGGAAATAACGTTTTTCAGAAAATGCTTTTATAGTTTTTTCTAATAGTCATGAAACCTGAAATTTTAAAATTAGCGTTTACTATATAAAATTTGTCTCGGTTATAAAAAATATGTTATTTTAATTTTTAATTAAACGAAAAACACTGCGATTAAACAACAATCAAAAATTATAGTGAAAGAAATCTTTTTTATCGGCGTGTATTTTGTGGTTACAGCACAAAACTGAATACAGGATGAATGAGCATTTGTCAACATTTAGCACTGAATAATTAAATATTGTAAACTTTTGTATGTGGTTTAATTTTGCTTGGAAATCATTTGTAAGGTACTGTATTATTTTGTATCAACTTTATAAAAATTGTATAGTTCTGTTCAACAATACGTAAAAAATAATTATTGAAACCTATTAAAAATTAACCAGATAGGTAGGTACTTTAAGAACAATTAATCAAATCAGGGTTTTCTAATTTACTAAAGTAAATTTATTAAACTATATACTTTTTAAAAACTCCAATTAAGCCGTAGTCTTTCGAAATTTCTTCCTTCTATTGACTTCACTACAGACACACTATTAGGTAGGTGTACTTGACAAAAAACTTTGAACCCCGTTTTTAGTTTCATTTATTTGTTGTTTTGTTTGGATGTTTTGGGATACCGTACTGCTTAGTTTGAAAATAATTTCAGCACATTTTAGTGTTTAAGATTTATGCGATCATGACAATTGAGAAAAATTTTATGTACAATCACAGTGCCATTTCGATCATTAATACAGCATAATCCTATTAAGGGAAAGTGTTTAAAAGTTTAAAAAAATGGTATCAATTAGATGGTGCGCCCGCTCATTGAACGCAAATTGTTGCTGTAACATTGACAAATGTATTCAAGGATCGATGGATACGGAATTTGGTAGCTTGGGATTGGCCAGCTCGATCCTCATATCTCACACCTTTAGATTTCTTTCTTTGAAGTACAATAAAAAAAGTCTTAAATTTAGCTTAAATTATTTTTCTACTTAAGGTGCAATAAAAGAAAAGGTCTATGGTGGAGAAGCTATCAATACCGTTGAAGAGCTTGAAAATAAGATTAACCAGACGTTTTCAGAGATTAGGCCACATCTAATTGAAAATCCCGTATTATCAGTCCAAAATAGACTTATTAAACCTTTGGAAATTCATGGGGCGCAGTTTGAGCAATTATAAATCGTTTATATTTCGCTTTTCTATTATTGGTGTTTTTTTAAGAATAAATTTTGTTCTGTTGTTGTGATTCATTGTTCTTAAACTACTGATACATGAAATGACCAAATGAGATCCAAATAAGTAAAGATTTGTACGTGTCAAACATTTTAAAAAGAAAACGTCAGAATGCTGGCGTGCTGCGTGTATTAGTGAGTGGTTAATCCAATCTTGTTTGCCGGGTATACTTGCGTGGTCGTCATCGTAGGCGTTCATTGGAACTAAGAAAAAGTAGCGTGTCATGGATACGATTGATCCTATTACGCAGAACGGGAAGGATACAGGATGTGTGTGAGGCTTTGTAGAAAGTGTTCGATGGTGAGTGTTGTGGTGTCTGGTAGTGTTCTCATGTGTGCTGTGTCTTTTGAGTCGGACTATTCGGAAGACTGGATAGTGTCGAGTATTGCCATTTTCGACGGGGAACTGTGAGGTTTTTGTCGCTTATGGCACTAGAAGATGCAGTTGGGTGCGCTTTCAAAAATTGTTACACTTTAGGTTAGCAGCGGATTTACAGACAGGTCACCTGAGACTTTCGCTACGGTTGGGAGAACGGATGGAGCGGGTAGGACACTCCTCACAAGTGTGGCCTACCGGCGTGCAGGTAGAGTAATACTTGGTGAGTTGTGGTAGGAGTAGGGAAAATTCGAATTGGTAGTGTCGCCCACACATAATAACTTCTCGTGCGAGAAGGAAATTGAGGGTGGCTCGAGGCAAGGATATCCTTATATACGTGACATATCACGCAGGAAAAGGAGGGAGGTCCGGGAGTAGTGTTTGAGGAGCGAGGATCGGTAAGCTGATCCAAGGAAACGGTTGGATCAACCAAATGATGACGCAACCTAAGGTGTGTACCATTCGGCAAGGGAGATGAGGTTTCGAGGACGCAGGTTTGGTTCTGTCTGACCGTCGAGTTTGACCACGGAAGTTTTGAGGAAATTGAGAAGGGTTTTCTGAGTGTTAATCGCTTTCGCGGTATTGGGGATGCGAGACCTTGAGGGTTAGGAACTGGTTGGATTTGGTTGAGCGGGGGAAGTGGGTATAGGAAACATGGGAGGTATTGGTAACTGGGGCAAGTGTAGGGAACAGGGCGGGTGTAGGTAACAAGGCGGCTTTGGGTGTAAGTGTGGTGTCTTTGTGTTGTGTTTGTGAGTTTTGTAGAGAGAAATGGATGAGGCGTTGGATCGGGAACGTGTGCTCGAAGAAAGTGGTTTTGAGACGAGGGTGTCGGCGTAGGTTGGAGTGGATGGTTGGGCTGCGTCGGGGGTTGGGGAAGCGTACTTCACCATCACGATTGGTGTTAGTTAGGGTTGGAAATGGAAGCGTGAAAAATATTTCTTAAACGGAAAGATGGGTCTCCGCCGAGGTGCAGTTTCGCAACCCGGGGAAAACACGCTTGGAAGTGAGAGACCCAATAGAAAGAGAGGAAACCAAACGTTAAAATCGAACACAAAATTAATGAAAGAAGTTTTTATTGAACTACTTCTGCTGTCCCGATGTCGATCCTAGTTGCTATCGGTGGAGGTGTCCTGGATGTCTTCTGGTGTGTCCCAATTCCTAGTATCCTGTATGAGTTGGTGGTTCTTCTCTTATTATTGTCCTTTGCGGGTTTCTGGCGGCTGGGTGTAGATTCTCTTCCTGAACTGGAACCGGTTCTGCGTGATGACTGTATGTAAAGCAGTGACAGTCCTAACTTAGAAGAGGAGAAGTCTGCGATTCCCAATCACAAGTTGTAGCCGTGAAAACGTTAAGTTCTTTTTTGTAACTATGTATTTAATGATTTATTTTTTACTTTTTTTTAAGTATTTCGAATAATTCGAAGCACGACTCCTCTGTTCGGAAACGATCTGAAAATCGAAAGGATTAAGTGGTTAAACAAAATAGGGCGAGAATTTATAAAATTAATTGTGAACAAATATATGTAGGGCAAACCGAACGACCTCAAAAATCAAAATTGGCATTGAAGAAAATTTACCTCATATTATGTACGAACGTTGGAACGTCTCCCGTAGCCCTGCATATGTTTAATAAAAATCATATAGTAGATAAGACATCCTTAATCAAACATGTTAATAATAAGTACAAGCTTGATTGCTATGAAAGTTTAGAGATCTTCAAAAACATACAAATTCTAATGAATAATGACGATCAAGTGTACATACACACACGTATGATCGCACGCACACGAGCACAGATTAGTTGAATGGTTATACTAATTTTGAAACGCTGAACATATTAATAGTGCTTTTAAAACGTAGTTTACCAATATGATTGTTTCCCCAAGTATACAATAGTTTTTGTCATCTTTTACCCACAATGAATGTCCTTTTGGCAGAAAATAGATCCTTTCTGGCAGTCGAAATCCTGGAGGGTAGGTAATTCCAGTCGCATTTTCACCTAATTGGGTTTTACGCGCCCCTACTACCTCAGGCTGCTCGCTCTAATTGGGCTCCGAAACTTGTCGCAGAGTATTAGCCTTACTGCAGAGGTGCCCTTCCTACTAAGCATAATGACGTTACCAAAATGTTATAGTAACTTTTTACAGAGCTTTGTAACGTTTCGTCTCAAAGACCACACACGTTCTATAAAAGTTACTCAAAAATTCTATGTCGCCATAAATACGTTGCAAGAAATGCATTAAATGTTGAGGTTACTGTAACTTTCTACAGCCGTTTGTAATGTGAAATCATAAAAACTATTAATGTAGACGTTACATTGAAGTTCTATGTCCGCCTTAAATACGTTAGCATCCATGTGATTGTTAGTTATATTACAATCTTACACGTTTAGATATTACTTCATGTATTGTTAACTGGAAACCAACTATAACCTTTGACAAGGAAAGAGAACGGGCTCGTAACATGCACTTCAGACCTGTGTAGAAAATTACGACCAAACATCAATCGGTCGCCATTTGTTTGATGGTAGACAAACTTTAGCGTCGTTCGTGCATTTTGAGTTTTTGTTTATAAAAAGTGAACTAAACACAGTTTTATTTTTACGTTGTTACAATGGCTGTGTCTCCAGCGTATGGCTGTACAAGCTGTAAATCTAAATCTAAATATATTTCAAGTTTTGATAGTAACATAATATAATTAATGATTCATCAACATTTTGAAGTAAGCGGTTGCGATTTTCATTGAAAAATCTGAATATATTTACCTTTTTTGCTTTTATGTATTTTCATTCCCTAATATGACAGACAGAGAGGATATATTTCTCTCTTCTTTCAACATTTTGGTGCCGAATAGTCACAAATTGGTATCCGGAATTATGCATCCCCTCTCTTTCCTTGCCAAAGACTATAACCAATAGGATACATGCAGTGTCTTTAATATTTAAAGCATTCAGTTAGGTTTTCATACTACAACAAGAATGAAAAGAAGTTGGTTCGATCCTGGAGAACATGATTCATATTCATTGTTTATACCAATAAACAGTCCCAAATACAGCAAATAAATTTATTTGTGCACATAATAATTTACTTCACAGATTAGAAAACTACGAGGCTGACCATTGCAACTTTATACTTTGACGGACTAGAAGTAAAGAACTAATAAATAAAAACTAATTCTGTTTTGTATCATTTGATTCTTCTCATGCCCTTTATTCTTTGGGCATACACTAATGTGTTTTTGGGTATATGTCACGGCTATGTTTACACTGCGCATGCTTATTGCTTTTGGTGTTTCGTAGGTATATTTCTTACGCAATATATACGTTACCATTAATGCAATTAAATCAGTTTATTTTTAACGTTAAAAAACTTTTTAAATAAATAATGTCAGTGATATAAAAAACTTTACTTTATTTGAAATAAATAATGGCTTCATCTAGTAGTGTATTTTTTGAAAAACTAATGGATGTTATTGTAAGTTTTTGTTATGAACGAATAAGTTCAAAGATGAATATGTAATTAAAAATTATTATTAATTTTATTAAATACATAAATAAAAGTTTACCTCAGTAGATTTGAACCTAACTGTACTTTGCTAGAGTACCGCGCTAACCAACTGGGCCATCAAGGTTCAAGCCCCAATCGATGTAAACATTATCATTACATTTAGAATTTATATCAGTTCTACATTCATAAAGATAATGTTTACATCGATTAGGGCTTGAACCTGATGCGTATTGGTTAGCGATAAATACATTCAAATCTACGAGGTAAAGTTTTTATTTATGTATTTAATAAAATTAATAATAATTTGATGTTGTTCTGTAATAGGGTCTAATCGTAGTTTGATCTAGCGGTATATTCTAAAAATAATGGAAGTAAGGAAAACTTAATTTGATATAACATTCTGCAACTAGCGGCCCATACGGCCTCATAGAACTACGCTAAGGCTTTGCAAATGCAACTTGTCTTATCCCTGAGTCTCAGCCCCATCTCACCCCCTTCCTCTACCCGTATACATTCTCTTTCCGTTATCTTCTCTGCACCATTTTTGACATTCCGTCGTTGTTATAGCAGAAAATAAAAGGGCGAAAGGGTTTTAATAGTTTAAAACAATAACTGTAAAGCTTAAATTTACAAATGAATAAATGATTAAGTTAACATTTTGAAGCTCATTAAACCTTTAAACAAATATTAAGTTAGTTATCTTGCCAGAAAGACCTAAGCGACGTATTGAAACGTTATTAATCTTTAATGATTCGTTAAACTAGTGTATATTGCGATCCGTCGCCTTAAAATACGTGCAGTAACGGTCAGGGAGCACGCATTTACTACCAGTCAACTCCAACACTAATCTGTCCCCGTACTTTGTTGATATAGTATCCAATTTTAGAATCTTAGAATTTAAACTTACCGATGCTGATGATGAAATGATCCCTTGGAATGTGTAATGTGTGTTTGAACGCCATGTACATATACCTATTTTTTTCTTTTCGTTTCTTTTTCTGTTTACTCAGTTCTCGCTTTCACACTAACGTAATTTGTTGTTTTTATGTGTCTTCATAAAGGTAAATTAAATAGATATATCGTTTGATTTATATTGTATTTCGGATTAGAATTTGTCGTATCTAGATTAAAATGAGTTTCTTTGTTAGAATTAATTTACATTAGGATTGAAATTATATAAATTTTCTTGAGGTTTAAAATATATTTAAAAACGCGTTTGTCATTGAGATAAAATTCCAAGTTGTTTTTCGTATTATGTTTCTGTTAACGAAGCCAAGATTCTATTGCAGTACAGTCTACCGATTCACTGTCAATTAAAATAATCATTATAGGAACAGGAAATATTCAGCTGGATTACAATATAAACTCATTAAACTTCAAGTGCATATGTATTGTAGAGTAGATAAGCGTTGCTTAGTTGGAAAAGCAATCCTTGCAAATTTCATCTGTAAAGGCGAAAATATGACGCAATTTTTCTTGATCATTTACAGGACGGGGCTTATCGTTTCTACCGCGTTTTATAATTTGAATGTATGAGCAATATGATTGGTTGTAGTTTTAAAATCGAATATGGCGTAGCTGAAGAATTTGTGAGTGTATGTGCTCAGTCTTGGTCTTGATCTGGTAGAGGAAGTTGTGGTATGCGGGATAGCACCGCTTTTACCGTCGATGTTCCCGGTTCTATCGAATGTATAGTGGATTGTGAGTCCATTTCACTATGTGCGGATTTTGTTGTTGTTTCACCAGGCCGGAGAACTTTATGCGGTGTATCGTCGTGGTCAACTAGACCGACCTTTTCGTAATCAGGGCAGTGTTTAACCAGTACTTTCTGAATTACAGAGTTTTTTTTATCGCGTTTGCGGATTTGAAGAATTGTTTTTTGGTGAAGTATTGTGTGCCCGGACACTGTGTTTTTGTGTTTTTGGAAACAGCCTTTGATAGACCAAGTCTCACTGTAAATAATTTGTAAATAGACCTTTTTTTCCATTTTAATAATTAAACTGACTTGTAAATAGAGCTACCGATTTAAATGAACATTAAAGTGTGAGAATATCTATTGTGTAAAAGCTACTTGTTTTGTGCATATAAACTATATACCGTCCTGACCAATTAAGATAAACGTATCGCTATAGAAATTTAAAACTGGGAAATTGCCGTATGCCTTGCCGAGCTAGCATCCTGGAGCCGTCCTTGCTTTTGTCGCTGACCGGCGGAGAAGGTATCGAAATAATGTACGTTATTGTGAATGCTTTATCATAACTTAGTTTGTAAACTTGGTGAAATTATTAGTTGACGAGCGAATAAACGCAATCGTTTTTTTTTGTGTTATTTTTGCAGTAATTGATGCTCTCATGTTCATCTCAATTTAAAGGTTGAGGAACTGATTTTATTTGCGATACCTTTGGTATTTTGTTTTTTTATTATTTAACTAAATGTGCAGCAAATTTATGTATATGAACATTTCGTATGGAAAAATTGATTTTACAGACCATTTGGTTACGTAATTTTTTGAATATTAACCATATTTTGGTAATTCCATGTCCGTAATTGAAAATAAATCTGGTAAGCTTACAAGATTGACCATTTTATTTATTATTTTAGTTTAGTGTTCAATTAATGACATTTAAATTTAAATTTGAGTTAATAAGATTTAAGCATAATATTTAACGTTCATTATTTTTTTTTATTGTTGTGTTTGAATTATTTTGTTCACAAGCGTTGGGGGTAACGTAATGAAATATAAAGTTATTTTAATATTTGAGCGTGTGGATATTTTAAAGATTTGTTCTAGAGCTAAAGTTTCGAATCATCTCCGACGCGCACCTAGAGGTAGCCAACGTACAGTAAGTGAGATCTTTTGACTGTTGAAGGCGATTTATCTACGTGTGCCCAGGTGTATTCTTACCGACTTCGTTTTAATAACAGTCTGGCGCCTTTTATTTGCCTTTATTCTAATTACGACGCACCCTTATCTGCGACTTTCGACAATACGACTAACCACCTTCAGTATTTTTAAATTCAAAAACACGCCGTCTGTCCCACCGAGCTAGTCCGGTGCACTCTAATATCTGTTGCCTGCCGTTTTAGTTTCATGTTCGACCGTAACAAAATGCTGACACGAGAGTGTATAACAACTAAACATCGTTTCTTGTGTATATATCGTAAAATCGACATTTGTAACTATTAATGCTTAATAAGATTTTTTTTAATGAGTTAGTTATGTAATATACTTAAAGTACTCGTGGTTTTTTCTTAATAATTAGTTTAAAACATTTTTATTGCTCAAATCTGTAATGTAATGTAATGTATTTACATAAAAGCTATGCGAATGCATAATTATGCAATTTTTTTATTATCCTTCAATAAAAGTTGTTTTAAATTAAAACTTGGACATACATCTTGTTTCTGCAGCTAACATCCCTTTGGTAAAGGATACATCTTCAAAAAGATTTCAACATCTAAGGTTGTCCACATCTATTATATCCTCTTAAACGGTTAATTAGTTACTCCTTTTGCATTATAAATAAATGTAGGACCTCCTTGTATAATGATAAGTTAGTATACAATTTGCAGTCATCTTGTAGTGTATTTATAAGCTATCAACATATTGTGGTATAATTAAAAGTTACCACACAGTTTGCAGCACTCTCTTGTAGCATAATTAGAAATTGCAACACCATCATCCAGTATAATTAGAGTCCGCAAGATAGCCTGGTTAGATTCCTACAGCTTGTTTCACCATCTTGAAAAAAAGGATAAGTACATCTTGAAATAAGTTTCAACACCTAAGATATACTCAATGACCTAAGGTTGTTTATCTCTCTTACGTTAATTACTTGTTTCTCTTAGATTATAAGTAAATGTTGGACACTCTTGTATAATTAGAAGTTAGCATGCAATTTGCAAAGGCATTCTGTAGTATATATTTATAAGCCATCAACCTATTATGGTGTAATTAGAAGTTAGCATACAGTTTGCAGCACTTTGTTGTAGCATAATTAGAAGTTACAGTGTGAGCCCCATTTCTAGCATCAGATGATCATCTCTAACCGCTTGGGATTGATGTACTCATTTTTCAAGTTGATGAAACAAGCTGCACTTAAATCAATCAGATTGTGCATTCTGTCATAAGGACATAAATACAGAATGCCGTAACATCGCTTATCAAAAGAAATATATTTCAAGATGAATGAATGGTCTTAGACGTAGAAACAAAATTCAATGTTTAGATTCTAGATATTGATTTGTTTTCTATTGATGAAATCACATGTTAAACAACAATTTTCATACTGCCAAATAACCTTAGATGTAGAAGCAAGATGCAGGGTGCAATTCACTTTCAATTCTAATTTTGAAAATATACTTCATTTTTATCTTCCAACCTATATATACCTACATTGTAGGTATAGATGGTTATGCAATAGACTTTTTCCCACTAACGCTAATTCGGCTTATTACCTCATTTCACAATGTTTGACAAAGTTTCGTCAAGATCGGCCATGATGTCTGTGTGTAGACTTCAAACATATCGATTAGTTACATGCTATGCAATTTTTTGATACGACGTGTAATTTAGCGACAAAAAATTCCTAAAGTAGAATTTAAGTGTTAGTTAATTTTTTTTCAATATCTGAATAACGATTAATTTTATAAGAAAATGTGTAGACATATTTTTTAAAGCAAATTTTCTTTTACTTAACTTTTCTTTATAAAGTTTTTTTAATATAAAGCAAACTAAGCCTAAAAATTAATTAAATAGGATTGAAAATACTTAAATTGTATTGTCGATACTTTATAAAAGCGGGCGGCTTTGGAATTAAAGTTAGCATATACAGATATGAAAACATATTAACACTGGTCTGAGTTATAATAAGTAAACCAAAGACAGTACAATCAGTTCACGTGCTAAGTGAGATAGAATGCACAACAAACTAAAAGCGCTGATGCCATACATGCGTCTTTTGAGTAGGATAGTATTAATGACACATTTAATTGCTACTGTCAACGCGAATTGAAAATCAGTGTTTTTGCAAGTCCGACACAATAATCATTTATTCCACTGAAGAAAAATACAGATTATTAAGTGGTAATATTCAGAAAGCACTGCACAAGAAATAATAGGCAGGTTTGCTTTTTCCTTTGAAAACAGGCCAATTCCATCAGAAAGTACGATTATGCGTACTGTTTGTAAATTTGAAAGATGTGGATGTTTAAATAATTGTAGAAAATGCAGTAGCATTGATGGTAATAATGGTGAGCATCCCGGTCGTAACTTAAAACGAAGAGTGCGAACTCTAAGGGATTGCAGTGTGTAGTTTAGCAGAAACTAATTTCCCGTGCAATAGTACAAAAATTGCTGAAGAAATGAATATTGAATCAAGAACAGTTCGCAATATCTTGAAAAGGAATAAATACCGTTGCTATAAGTTGCAAACTACACAGGAAATTTTTCGAGAAGATCATCAAAGGCGTATAGAATTTTGTGAAGATATGATGAATCGGGCTAATGAAAATGAAAGATTTATTTTGTTTACCGATAGGTGTAAAAGTTTAAATATCGTTGGTTTTTTAATAATAATAATAATTCTAAAGTTAAACCTTAAACTTAAGTCATACTATCAATGTAAATGTTAATGTTCTTGTTTGTAGCTCTCGTAAGTTTCTTCTTGGTTCTTCTTACGAGTAGTAATCGAACCATGTCATAAATTCGCAATTACAATAAACTTCGATGTTTGAGGTATTATCATTTAATGTTTAAGTGTAAAATATTTACTTAATAGTTTCAACGAACACGTCACTTTTCAACATCATCTTAATTGCTTTGGTTGCGCTAGAAATGTTGAAGCTAGATTGAAGGAGACTTAAGTAGTTCATATTTTGTGCCTTCATGAAAACATGTACAAGTGGCAACATCGGTAAAGTTATGTCTCTCTCACACTCACGTAATGCTTATTGGGTTTAAGTAGGTAAGATTGGAGACTTCGGGGACACACCACATTTCCAAGGCCCCATATTTCCAAGGTTGCCGTAATACCAAGGTCACCACTATACCAAGGTCAAAAAAGCGCAATGTTTGACCTAATTACATATCATTACCACAAACCCAAGGTCACAAACCCGCTTTCCTGTTCCACATTACAAGGCCATCCGTGTGACAATCGCTTCATGTTCCACAATTGCAAGGTCATCCATGTCACAAACCATTCATTTCACATTACAAGGCCATCCGTCTGACCTATTATGCTTATACCTGGTTGCCACTCTTACCACTTGTATTTTTGCCCACCCACAAAATAAAAGAAAACGATAGTTAATATTTAATTAATGTAGAACATGGACAAATGTATTACTCAGATATATGATTTTCTTTAGGAATAAAACATTTTGATTTAGTACAATGAAAGGTCCTTCCACTTCCGTTTCATTACATCTGCGTGGACGTGGTGCGAAGCTGAGCATACGTGCATGTGGTGCATTGTAGATGTTCCTGTAACGGATTGACATCTGATGCCATCGGTTTATTCTAACCCCATCATGAAACATTCAACCGTATCGTCTGAAGATGTGGAAATGAACCTGCTGCAGCAAGCGATGAAGGTCAGTGAACTCCAGACCATGTTCGATACGTTAGTAAGCGTTTATCAAAACAGTTGTAATCTGAGGATAATAAGTTTGGGTCAACATGTTAACACAGCGAAAACAGTATGATACTGACAGGAAATAATTTTATGATATACAATATATACAATATATACAATATATCATATATGTACAATACATATATATATATATATATATATATATATATATATCATATATATATAGATACATAAGATACAGTCAAAGGTTATCTACGTAGCACATACACAGTATACATGAGTCATCATCGTACACATCGTATAACTGTGATAGGTGCCCTAACGACGAGCACCAATAATATTCATGTGATAGGTGGTATTGCGCAGTCCAGCGTTCCATGTGCATATGGTGGTCAATTACGGTAATCAGATGGTTTCAATCGTGAACAGGAATGCATCAATTATGACCCACTAGATGGTAGCGAACATATATTGATACAATGTGGATTGCTAGTTACACTGCTTCCGAAAAATGCTCGCGTATTAAGGTGCTCAATTTGGCAAACCAGCAATTCCACTAACATCTTCGATTATTCCACTTTGGTTAGGAAGCGGTAGTATCTTTCTTTCAAAATTGTATCCAGTTCAATTAAATGCATGTCCGTCGCGCCTATTTGGAATAAAGTTGTTCGGATAAGTAGGAGTCAATGTTGATGGAGAACTTTCTAGTTAAAATGGTATTAATGATTTCAAGGTACTTCTTACTATTAGTTCCTCGGATTTGATCATCAGGGTTATAATTACGTCGGGCAGCATGCGTACGACGCAAAATGTCATTGTAGTGCTGTAGATCCCTCTTTTTGTATCCCGTAGGAACTTTTTTAAAAAGTAGTTCATATAATCCCGGTGTTCCCTCATAATCTAGGGATGATCCATCGGGAAGAGCGATTCGCAAATTTTCTCCAACAAAATCTAGTTCAGCATCGCCTATAAAAAATTTCTCTTCTTCAGGAATAAAATGCACACCGTACGTTAAGTCATATTCATCTTCGGTATCTCTAAAGATACCTTCGACGTAGTATTTCGCTAATCCTTGGTATTGATTAAGGTACTCTTCAAAGGCGGGTTGAGATCCAGCAGCTAGTAGTACCGATTTCAATTGTTGTAAAGTAGGAATTTCCACCTCGTCGTCATGTGTGACATCGCAATTACAGATTCCTGTAGAGGTGTGGGAATGGTGTCAGGAACAATAGTACGCGGCTCCTTACGTATTCTAGAGGTTTTCGGTGTATAATGTAAAAATATTTCATTTTCATGTGCAATGGACTCCTTTTTTCCGACTTCTGGCGTAAGGGGTTCAGGTTTGATGAGAGAACCATCATTTTTAGTAATTAATTGTTTTAATGGTTGTGTGATACGTTTAAAGTGTGCCTCCATTGCACGTTCTGTAAGTGCAGTATCTTCTTTCAAACTAACATATTTCTGTTGCACACTCTTGCGAGCACGCAAAATGTCTTGTACTAAGCGCTCCTCCATTACGACTGTACGTTGACAGTCCTAGTAGATTATTTATACTGCAATGAAACAGTCAAATCTCTTACGGTAACGACCGTTATTAACATCGCTTTCTTTATCAATCACAAGAAATCCGAATTTATCACGCCAGCAACAGCAACACAAGTCTTTAAATTTATCAAATGACATATCAACATTAACGTGATCATCATACACATGCTTGAGATTAGTGTGATCTTGTTGAAAAAGAACAAGTAAATTGCATTATCACGTATAAGCTGTTTTGGAATTGAAGAATACGTTTGACACAGATAGAAACAATCATTATTTCGATGTCTGCCAAAACAAAAATGATCTCTAATTTCATTTTGTTTATGACATGCTACATCATCAAAAATCATTATTGAATTTTTACGGGACTCACTAGGAGGTATAACATCACTATTATCACTGTATTCGAAATACCTAATGTCCTTTATGGGTGCCAGTAACTCCCGCAGGTACTGGTATTTGGTTGATATAAAGATTTGCAATATATATAGACATTTTCAAAACGTAAGCCATTTGGATGTTCTAATAAGCTAATCATAACATTGGTTTTCCACAGCCGGATGGTCCAACGATTACACCTCGTTTACATCCCCTTTAGTAAACCGCGGTGTTTAGAGTACTGCTCCTTGTTAGGAGCAATGTCATAATTTTGATAGGTAATTCTGTATCTTGCGGAATGAAACGGATGTCACCCATTATGGTACTAAACCACGACTTGTATGACGCTTCTATATATACACACCACGTGCTGAAAGTAGTTTAGTAGTGAAGTGTCAGTCAGTGTGGTATGAAGTATACATCCCAGCGTCAGAGGAAAAAAAGGTTCAGGATTAATTAATACTTTATAAATAAATTACCCGTGGAGTTGGATATACCCGGATATCGATATTGTGGGCCAGGTACCCGTTTACCAAACGATTAGCTCGTGGCGACAAAGGTATTAACGCATTGGACGAAGCGTGTAAAGAACACGATATTGCATACTCCCAGTCAAACGATCTAGGACAACGACACATAGCCGATAAGACTTTACAACAAAAAGCTTGGAATAGATTTCGTTCTACCGACGCTACCTTTGGAGAAAGGGCAGCTGCATTAACCATAGCTGGTATAATGAAAGGAAAACGGACAATGGGAATGGGTGGCAAATCACGGAAAGGACAAAAGAAATTGGGAATGGGAAACAAATCACGACGAAGGAAGCATTCTCGCAGAGCAATTTCGTTTAACAAAGCAGTCCTTCTAGCCCGACGTCGTGTTGGTAGTAAACTTCGATCATCTTTAAAATCGACAATACAGCAAGCCTTGAGCGCTCTAAAACACAAAAAAATTATGTCACCCAAGAGCAGAATATTAGCAATACCAAAACGTGGGGGATTCATACCTCTTATTCCCCTCTTTGCAGCATTAGGAGCTTTAGGGTCTCTAGGTGGCGGTGCTGCGGCAGTCGCAAAAGCGGTAACTGACGCAAAAGCTGCGACAAAAACGTTAGAAGAAACCAAACGACACAACCAAGCAATGGAAGCAGCTTCATTAGGAAAAGGTTTATACATAAAGCCATATAAAGTGTATGGAATGGGTAGATTTAGTGATGACTATTTAAATAATCTAGTTAATAAGTATGGGGAGGAATACCCTTTGTTAAAAATCGCATGAATGGTATAGAGTGTATTTGTTGTATAAAGCGATTAATAGAAGACCTTAAAGAAATATCATTGGAACAATGTATACACGAAATAGAAAGATATTTACCGAATTTTGCGTCATCAGATGACGACTCACCAAGTGAAGAAGGTGTGCATTAATGAGACCAAAAACGTAGTTCACTACATAATAGTATGGGAGTTGGCGCACAGGCATGCGCGAAAAGGAGAATGGGAACAAATAGCTAGAGATTCTGCACGATTTAAAAAAAGAATAGATGACTATGGTAATATAATTTCACCAATCCTCGAAAAGCAGCATCGTGAGTGTGTGTTTGTCAGACGCTTTAGTAGTATGTAGTGATATATATGTATAGGATAGTATTAATAAAAAAGTAAAATAAAGAAAGATCTATTTATTGCATATAAATATTACGATATATAATTAAGGTTAATTAGCGTATTACACAATGTCTTTGGCAGAAATCCAGGAATTGTGAGAAGTATCAAAACCCAATCATTTAACGAGAGCTTTGTTCCCTTTACGTCGGATTACACGTTCAACTAGGTGAATGTCTGGATGTTTAACACTTTGTAGTTCTGGCTCATAGAACCGACCTTGAAGCGCTTCATCTCGACTATCACGTAATGTGTAGGTGAGTGGGCTTGAACGTTTAACTGTTGATATTCGAAAGACTTCGTAACCAATTAGGTGTACCCTTAGAGAATATGCTTCTATGTTTGCTAATGCGTACATGTTCCCCACTTTAAATTTAGGTGTTTTACGGTCAAGAATTTTTTGACATTTTAAATGTTTCGAAATAGATGCACTATTTTTTTCCGATACATCTACCGGTTTGTATCCAGTTGTCCTATGCTTTCTTGAATTATACTCGGCGACAATGTGCGGCAATATTGATAACCACTTATAGGATTCTTGCATGCTGAAGGTTTTCCACATTATTGATTTAAGGTGGAATAACTACTGTAATGATTGATATTAAATTTTTTCATTACTTTTTTGAATTCAGCATTATAGAACTCAGTTCCCATATCAGTTTGTATATGTGGCGTCCTTTTCAAACCAGACAAAAGTTTATCCATTACATCCGCGACTAGTTTACCATTCTTGGTTTGATGGGAAAGCCCAGACATATTTAGAGAATGCAATTATTACTAAAATCTTTATTCATCCGAACATAAGTATCATTTCCACTAAATCAGCTTGAAAAAGATCATTTAAACCTTTAGTACAACACAAGGGAAAATTTCTTCTTGAAAACAACTGTTTTAGGGTGACACTGGTGCAATTCGTATATTTAGAGGAAATGCTTAAATTTTCTCCCACCACTGGTTCATCCTATATGGCTGTCCCCGCCGAAATCACACATAAACACGCCATAGTCAATGTAAAAATAATGATAATTGCTGCTTTGCATGGGCTGTTGTATCGGCACTAGTGACACCAACGGAGTACCACAACGCACATCTTCTTACCCTGATTTCAGACGTTATTCAACTGGAATGGTGTACAGTTCCCTGTTGTTACGAATATTTCAACGTTTGAGAGCAATAACAACATTTCCATCAATGTTTATGGGTTAGACGATACGTATCGTGATGGTCAGCGTGTCACAGAGGTAGTGGGCCTCTGTATTATACCAAAGCCAAACAGGCAGTCCATGTTAATTTATTTTATTAGTCAGTAACCAAACAGATAATCAGCATTATGTATGGATAAAAATTTTCTCGTTTACTTAGCAACCAAATAACCGGCGGAACGGAGCAATGTATTTTGTGATGCATGCTTGTATTACTTTAGATCCGAGGAGCAATTAACCCGACACGTGTCACATGACTGTAACTTCGTATACAAAATTACCTGACTTGAAACAAAAAAGACATAACCGGGGAATTCTACGCGGAAAATATACTCGCGTTTCGAACTATCAGAAACAAATGGTTCTACCATTCGTAATATATGCAGATTTTGAAGCGCTCTTAGTACCGGTAGATACGGCTGAACCAGATCCCGAAAACCGTTCACGATAAAACGTGTAAACACGAACCATACCGTTTAGTTATTATATTAAGTGTAGTGTAAACGATGCGTGGTCTAAATTAGAGCTGTATAGGAGAGTAATGCAGGGAGATATTTATAAGACGACTAGAAAGTGATGTAAAACGGATATATAATGAACATATCAAAGCTATTGTTCCAATGACACCATTAACGGATAAACAACAGGTTACGTATGAACGCAGTGTATGTTGTAACATATGCGACAAGCACTTTACGGACGATCCGACAAATCCGAAAGTACGAGATCACTGTCACGTTACTGGTAAGTATCGTGGTGCAGCACATTCAACGTGTAACTTAAACTATCAGGTACCTACATTTCTCCCAATTTTTCTACATAATCTCAGTGGTTATGATGTTCATATGTTCATTAAACAGTTAGCGAGTGAAGAAATTACCGTACTACCTGTTAACAGTGAAAAATATATAACGTTCGGTAAACATATTTTTGTCGATGTGTATGTAAACAGTCATGGTATCAGGAAAAGAAATACATTAATTTACGTTTCGTCGATAGTTGTAGATTCATGGCTGCATCCTTAGATACTCTATCTCAAATTTATCAGATGATCAATGTATGGAGGTACGGAAATATTTTAGTAATGATAGCGACTTCAACTTAGTGAGAAAGAAAGGTAGTTTCCTTATGCGTACGTAGACAGCTTTAGTAAATTGAACGACGTCACGGTGCCATCATATGACAAATTCTTCAACAAAATGCGCGATGCAAATATTTCCGATGACGAATACTGTCGCGTTCTACTGGTATGGGATCACTTTAAGTGTAACACACTAGGTGATGATGCTGATATTTATTTAAAATCAGATGTGTTGTTATTGGCTGACGTGTTTGAAAACTTTAGGAGATTATGTATGGGTGTGTATGGGTTAGAACCTGCACAGTATGTCACTTTGCCTGGATTGGCCTGGGATGCCATGTTGAAATGTACGAAAGTAGAGCTAGAATTACTGAAGGATATGGATATGTATTAATTTTTTAAACAAGGTATTCGGGGTGGAATAAGTACTTGTATCAAGCGGAGAAGCATCGCTAATAACGAGCTTGTTCCAAACTATGATCCTAAACAACCGAAAGTGTTTTTACAATATTTAGATGCCACGAATTTATACGGATGGAGTATGCAGCAATACCTGCCCCACGACGGGTTTATGTGGTTACTTCTAGAGGAAATAGATCACTTTAACGTATTAAAGATTGATGATGACGCCGATGTTGGATTTGTACTGGAGGCTGATATACATTATCCCCACCATCTGCATGACGAACACAACGATTATCCGTTTTGTCCTGAAATGATCTGCGCACCACATTTCCAGGAGGAGAAGTTAATCCCTAACCTGTGTGATAAGACCAACTACGTTATACATTATCGCTATTTAAAACAATGTATAGAGCATGGCTTAATTGTTACTCGTATTCATAGGGTTTTAGCTTTCGTCAGAGTCCGTGGCTAATACCATACGTAGACCTTAATACAGCTCTGCAACACAGCACAGAACAAGTTCGAAAAGGATTTCTATAAAATTATGAATAATGGGGTGTTTGGTAAAACAATGGAAAATGTCGATAAACGTAGAGTTATTAAACTGTTAACACATTGTGAAAATAACGGTCATCGGGTAGGTCTAGCACGGTACGGTGCAAAACCGCAATTTAAAATTTTATTCAATTCACTGACAAATTGTTTGCGGGGAATTGTCGAAACAGGTAGTTACGTATGACAAACCCGTCTATGTCGGATTCAGTATTTTAGATCTTTCCAAAATTATAATGTATCGGTTTTTTATGATATCTTACGAGCTCATTATGGCAAGAATGTCACGTTGCTCTATACTGACACGGATTCTTTGATTGTTGAGATAGTAACTGATGATATGTATGTACACATGCGAAATAATTTAGACGAATATGATACTTCCAACTATCAAAATGAGTTGCATGGTATTCCTACGAATGCTTCCGTCGTTGGACGAATGAAAGATGAGTACGCAGGGAAAGCGATTCAATATTTTTATGGTGCAGGATCGAAGTCATACTGTCTGAAGCTTGCTGATAATGAAGTTGTTAAGAAAGCGAAAGGTGTTAAGAAAGTTGTTATTCAGAAAGTGCTGACGGAAGTAGATTACAAAGCGGTTGCGGAGGGGTCTGATAAAACAGTAATGTGTAAAATGCTTGTGTTTCGATCAACCTTACATGATATATATATACAGAAATGTTAAACAAAATTGCCTTTAGGTCCCAGGATGACAAAGGGTATCGAGTACGTGATACGTGTTCCACATTGGCGTGGGGGCTTGGCGAATACCGGAATTGGAGAATGCTGATCCTTTGAGCGAGCTATTGCAGGTTGCTAAGCAAATGAATTTATATTAACCGGAAGGAAAGAAGAATAGTTTGGGTACTCACACTTGCTAGTTTCTTTATTATATTCTCTCCATAATAAAACTAATATTAATAATAATTTGTATTATTCCTTTAGTTGTTTAACATATATTAATATTATGTACTAATTCGTTATTAAGAGAATATATATGCTATACAAATACTGTGTAATATAAATAAAAAAACGAGAATGACTATTTACTATTTTTTTATTAAAAAATGTGTACAAGACTTATTGCATTATATATGTATCATACAAATAGTATAGATTACTCAAAGCACAGTGACATAATGATTCACAATGAAAGTAACAAACGGGTTGCATAGCAGGAAGAGGTGGACTTTCCTCAAGTTCAGTAACAGGCTGGGTCACAAATTTTCTGATGTAATCGGCTTTCTCTCTGCCCTTGACATAGACAGAATCTGTTGGCTGAATCAATCTCTCGAGCATTCTTCGAAAGTGGTGTGGTGGTGTATACCCTTCTTCCCATTTAATACAGTGCTGGTTATGCATTAACCAAGTAGCTTGACGACGACTCTCTGCATCCAACGTATGCCAGGGATACGGTGATTTAAAAATAAAATGGGCAATTTGTTTCCCATTATAAATGGCGAGTTCTTTTGGTATAAAAGCTTTTGAAATTTTAAACCCTTGTACATCGACTATGACGGACATTGTATTACAACTGTCGTACTGCTTTGGTTAACGCGTTGTATGTAACTAAACGATCGTGGAGTATAACACAGTATGCTGTCGTATTGGCAGCTATGTTTGCAGCTGTTTCAAACTCCACACGAAGAACTACTGCTTTAGAGTGTAATGCTTCTTTTGATTTGAGCAATCTACGACAATCAACGGTGCAGCTGTGGTAAATTGCGGGGGTGAGTAATGGTTGCCCTCTCTTTGGTAATACGACATTTGGAATTTAGCAAACATTTCATACAACGTAGCAAAGCAATTGTTATCATAATTAACGTTGAGATTGTCATACGGATAACGATCCGTGTTCAGGAACACGCGAATATTATTTAGTGCACATTTATCGAATCTGCTCGTATCTTGCATAACATTATTCTCTCGACCAGTTTGAAATCCTATAATAATGTATCTAGGTGTTTCTATACTAGTAGATGTTTTGATTGCCCATGTATGCTTATCTGTTGCTGGAACGGCGGGATATATGTGGGTTTCCCAACTTCTAAATGCTACTGGTATTTACATTTTTATCAATGTATTTCGTTAACGCCAACTCCTCTGCTAATGCTGGAATGATGTGTGGAACTTTTCAATATATCTTATCTATGTTAACTTTTAATGCTTCTTCTACAGTTGAAATTACTGCGTCGGTATCAATGTTACTACGAATTAATACCAGTTCTTGTCTAATGTTCAAAATCACTTTATTGTAATCTTCGGCAAAGCCAAGTAGCATTCGCAAAGGTATACAAACGTTAAAGTATCCTTGGGCATTTGTTAGTGTACTGTTTGCAGTAGGAAACCAACCTGCATTTTCATGACGGGCGAGATCATTGGACGTCAATGATACCAATCCTTTCATTGTCGACGTTAATCCTACTTTCGTTACGGAATCTACCACTATTCCATTCATTTCATATCTAATTTCACTGAATAAAAATGCGATACTGTTATTAACGAACCTTGCGGTGTTAGAGACAGTACCATCCTGACGTAATAATCGTCCCTCTACGTAGACATAGCTTTCGGATGGTAGAGTGCACATGTCTTCCTGAATGGGTATCCTGATTTCATCATTGTTTCCAAATCTGGTAGTGTATGGCTGATGGGTTGCAGTTCGGAATTAACGATAGCATTATCAACGACAACTTTTTCATTAACGTTTAATAACTCATTGTAGTACTGTAAAGCCGAGAATTTCCAATAATGCTTTGTTTGGTGTCAATGCTTTGGGTGCTGAACGCTTACTGACTCTCACCTTTCCACACTTTGATCTTTTATAGTTTGATTTGCCTGGTTACATGCACATGTGTTATAGCGCGTCACCATATTTTCTTTAAATGTAGTCCTATCGTTATGACTTCCCGTTAAAATTGACGAGATCTCCGTCTTGGTCTACTATTTTAAGTGTTATTGTCGAAATGGTAGATGTATTGATAGGTAGATAGATGACATGTTGAGGGACTCTATTATTTTATACCCGCTGGTACACTGGGAAAGAACTGATGAATTATGTGATGTTTCACCATTTTAAAACTACCACTTGTTATATTGCACTCGATAATTAATGAGTTAATTTTGATAATGTTAATAGGAGTATCAGAGGTATGCACTTTCTGAGCCTGGTAAACAGTTTTATTAAATCCCAGCATAGGTCCTATCGAATTTTCCACATTGAAGTTAATGTCATGGGTTGCTTTCATACTTGCTTTCATAGTATTATTATTCGCTTTAAATACATAAATGCTCCGATCTTTCACTAACTCATTAATATATTTATTCACATCCGCGATTTCGTATGATCCTGGTGGTATTGTAATTTTATCGTTTCCAAATACGAGTTGGTTATTCTTTGAAGTAACATTCTGTATAGTATTGAAAGATTCAAAACTAGTCAATCCCATTACGTATTCCGACTCATTCTCAAGAAAAATCGGTGGATTAAAGGTTGCTTGCAAGATACACTTTTTGCCGGTAAATGTAAATGTGTACGACATTACGATCACGTAACGACTACTGAAAATCAGTACGAGTAGTCATATAAAAAGTGTAAGACTAAATGACCGCAGTTGTATGTATCAAAATCTTGAACCTTGGTAAAGTTATACTCAATTGTGTTTCTGCTACTATCACTTTTAAAATAGTGGAGTAATTCAAAGAGTGGTTTAATATGTCCTATGCTATCAAAATATGTAATATGCCTGTAACGCTTAATGTAAGCTGTCCTGTGTGTACCCTTGTTAGTTTGGTGTAGGTAAGTTATCTCGTATATATATCCCTCTAAAATAGGGAATCTGTAATTGCTCCACAAATTTTGATAGCTCAACATTACTTAAGGCGTGACGTGGTAGCTTCAGTGGGAGTTTTTTGAATACGGTTGTAAATATATACCTAACCCTCGTTTATATGGCTATATGTATAAACCTTTTCCTAATGCAGCTGCTTCCATTGCTTGGGTTGTGTCGTTTGGTTTCGTCTAACGTTTTTGTCGCGGCTTTTGCGTCAGTTACCGCTTTTGCGACTGCCGCAGCACCGCCACCTAGAGACCCTAAAGCTCCTAATGCAGCAAAGAGGGGAATAAGAGGTATGAATCCCCCACGTTTTGGCATTGGCAATATTATCCTCTTGGGTGACATAATTTTTTTGTGTTTTAGAGCGCTCAAGGCTTGCTGTATTGTCGATTTTAAAGATGATCGAAGTTTACCACCAACACGACGTCGGGCTAGAAGGACTGCTTTGTTAAACGAAATTACTCTGCGATAATGCTTCCTTCCTTCGTCGTGATTTATTTCCCATTCCCAATTTCTTTTGTCCTTTCCGTGATTTGCCACCCATTCCCATTGTCCGTTTTCCTTTCATTATACCAGCTATGGTTAATGCAGCTGCCCTTTCTCCAAAGGTAGCGTCGGTAGAACGAAATCTATTCCAAGCTTTTTGTTGTAAAGTCTTATCTGCTATGTGTCGTTGGCCTAGATCGTTTGACTGGGAGTATGCAATATCGTGTTCTTTACACGCTTCGTCCAATGCGTTAATACCTTTGTCCCACGAGCTAATCGTTTTGTAAACGGGTACCTCCACAATATCGATATCCGGATATGCCTCCACGGTAATTTATTTTTGTTTAATTAATCCTGAACCTCCTCTGACGCTGGGATGTATATATACAACTGAATACTACTAACTCGGGTTTAAATATATATATATATATATATATATATATATATATATATATATTATATATATATATATATATATATATATATATATATATTATATATATATATATATATATATATATATATATATATATATATATATATATATATATATAAAGCGTCACAAGTCGTGGTTTAGTACCATAATGGGTGACATCCGTTTCATTCCGCAAGATACAGAATTACCTATCAAAATTATGACATTACTCCTAACAAGGAGCAGTACTCTAAACACCGCGGTTTACTAAAAGGGGATGTAAACGAGGTATAATCGTCGGACCATCCGGCTGTGGAAAACCAATGTTATGATTAGCTTATTAGAACATCCAAATGGCTTACGTTTTGAAAATGTCTATATATATTGCAAATTATAAACCTAAATACCAGTACCTGCGGAGTTACTGGCACCCATAAAGGAAATTAGGTATTTCGAATACAGTGATAATAGTGATGTTATACCTCCTAGTAAGTCCCGTAAAAATTCAATAATGATTTTTGATGATAGCATGTCATAAACAAAATGAAATTAGAGATCATTTTTGTTTTGGCATACATCGAAATAATGATTGTTTCTATCTGTGTCAAACGTATTCTTCAATTCCAAAACAGCTTATACGTGATAATGCGAATTTACTTGTTCTTTTTCAACAAGATCACACTAATCTCAAGCATGTATGATGATCACGTTAATGTTGATATGTCATTTGATAAATTTAAAGACTTGTGTTGTGTTGCTGGCGTGATAAATTCGGATTTCTTGTGATTGATAAAGAAAGCGATGTTAATAACGGTCGTTACCGTAAGAGATTTGACTGTTTCATTGCAGTATAAATAATCTACTAGGACTGTCAACGTACAGTCGTAATGGAGGAGCGCTTAGTACAAGACATTTTGCGTGCTCGCAAGAGTGTGCAACAGAAATATCCTAGTTTGAAAGACGATACTGCACTTACAGAACGTGCAATGGAGGCACACTTTAAACCTATCACACAACCATTAAAACAATTAATTACTAAAAAGATGGTTCTCTCATCAAAGCTGAACCCCTTACGCCAGAAGTCGGAAAAAAGGAGTCCATTGCACATGAAAATGAAGTATTTTTACATTATACACTGAAAACCTCTAGAATACGTAAGGAGCCGCGTACTATTGTTCCTGACACCATTCCCACACCTCTACAGGAATCTGTAATTGCTGATGTCACACATGACGACGAGGTGGAAATTCCTACTTTACAACAATTGAAATCGGAACTACTAGCTGCTGGATCTCAACCCGCCTTTGAAGAGTATCTTAAATCAATACCAAGGATTAGCGAAATTACGTCGAAGGTATCTTTAGAGATACCGAAGATGAATATGACAACGTACGGTGTGCATTTTATTCCTGAAGAAGAGAAATTTTTTATAGGCGATGCTGAACTAGATTTTGTTGGAGAAAATTTGCGAATCGCTCTTCCCGATGGATCATCCCTATATTATGAGGGAACACCGGGATTATATGAACTACTTTTTAAAAAAGTTCCTACGGGATACAAAAAGAGGGATCTACAGCACTACAATGACATTTTGCGTCGTACGCATGCTGCCCGACGTAATTATAACCCTGATGATCAAATCCGAGGAACTAATAGTAAGAAGTACCTTGAAATCATTAAACCATTACTTCAGCCTAGAAAACGTTCTGCCACATCGTCTATTGCACCTCCAGAAACCAAATGCAGCTATTGCGATACAATAATAAACCTACTGAGTTTGTACCGTGGAATAATCCGAATAAGTTAGTCGATTGGTTAAGGGAATTATTAGGATCAATGTCGGCAGGAAATACTAGCAATCACAACGAAATAATATACATAATTGATGAACTACGTAACGAAAAAGTAATAAAGTAACAGAACTTGTTATAAACCTACCACTATAGTAATTTCCTTTCATTGTTACTACGACTATCACTACAGATAGTACTATATGTCCACCAGTGATGCCAATAGATAAATTTGGCGGTCATCTTCATCATCAAATGACAGTGGATAAATTTGGGAAACATATTGTTCACCATAGCGATCTGTCTTATGAAACTTTCATTTCATTTTCTGGAATCGCCGGAAAGAAACAATTAGTGTATCTACCGGCGTAGGTGATCAATATACCTATCCCTGTAACGACGGTACTATAGTACATTGCAGGTGGAGTCATCCAAATCTTGAGCTTAACATAGATGGTACAAAATTTGAGCTGGCAAAGGATGTAATTGGTCAACCTCTTAAGAGGAACGATGTAATTCGTGTAACCATGCCGACGTTTGTAAAGTTTTCAACTGCAACGATATTCAACGTAGAGTTCGTAGTAAAATCCAAAGCACAAAAAAATGAGTAAAGCCGATGTTGTCGAAGAACTGCACAAACCTGCAAGAAGAAATTTTCCGCGGCGTTGTGTTGTACTAAAAGGTTTAAATGATCTATTTCAAGCTGATTTTTGTGGAAATGATACTATATGCTCGGATGAATAAAGGATTTTAGTAATAATAAATGCATTCTCTAAATATGTCTGGGCTTTGCCCATCAAACGCAAGAATGGTAAACTGGTCGCGGATGTAATGGATAAACTTTTGTCTGGTTTGAAAAGGACACCTACACATATACAAACTGATATGGGAACTGAGTTCTATAATGCTGAATTCAAAAAAGTAATGAAAAAATTTAATATCAATCATTACAGTAGTTATTCCACCTTGAAAAGTAGTATGGTCGAACGTGTAAATCGCACCCTTAAAGCAATAATGTGGAAAACCTTCAGCATGCAAGGATCCTATAAGTGGCTATCAATATTACCGCACATTGTCGCCGAGTATAATTCAAGAAAGCATAGAACAACTGGATACAAACCGGTAGATGTTTCGGAAAAAAATAGTGCATCTATTTCAAAACATTTAAAATGTCAAAAAATTCTTGACCGTAAAACACCTAAATTTAAAGTGGGGGAACATGTACGCATTAGCAAACATGGAAGCATATTCTCTAAGGGGTACACACCTAATTGGAGTTACGAAGTCTTTCGAATGTCAACAGTTAAACGTTCAAGCCCACTCACCTACACATTACGTGATAGTCGAGATGAAGAGATACAAGATCGGTTCTATGAGCCCGAACTACAAAGTGTTAAACATCCAGACATTCATCTAGTTGAACGTGTCATCCGACGTCAAGGGAATAAAGCTCTCGTTAAGTGGTTGGGTTTTGATACTTCTCACAGCTCCTGGATTTCTACCCAAGACATTGTGTAATAAGCTAATTAACCTTAATTATATATACTGTAATATTAATATGCAATAAACAGATCTTTTTTACTTTTTTATTAATACTATCCTATACATATACATCACTACATACTACTAAAGCGTCTGACAAACACACACTCACGATGCTGTTTTTCGAGAATTGGTGAAATTATATTACCACAGTCATCTATTCTTTTTTTAAATCGTGCAGAATCTCTAGCTATTTGTTCCCATTCTCCTTTTCGCGCATGCCTGTGCGCCAACTCCCATACTACTATGTAGTGAACTACGTTTTGGACTCATTAATGCACACTTCTTCACTGGGTGAGTCGTCATCTGATGGCTCAAAATTCGGTAAATATCTTTCTATTTCGTGTATAAATTGCTCCAATGATATTTCTTTAAGGTCTTCTATTAATCGCTTTATACAACAAATACACTCTATATCATCTACATGCGATGTTAAGTATTTTCACAAAGGCGTATTCCTCCCCATACTTATTAACTAGATTATTTAAATAGTCATCACTAAATCTACCCATTCCATACACTTTTTCATGATCAGCATCGAATTCTAATGATTGTAACTGGCATATTAGTCTTTGGACTGCACTAACACAATCTACAGCTTTAGGCCACGACTCGCACTATAACACATCCACATATTGACTAACATCTAATACTATCCCTATTGACTACAAGCGTTATCCCCCTTTCAGTTATGGGTTTGGCAAGATCCATATCCATATATAGTTTCTCCTTGGCAAATTCTTCCATTTCCAGAAGGCAGGCTATGTTGACCTCAAATACATCATGCAAATAACTTGGTGAATGTTACATTCAGTAATTGCCGCTGCCGACTTTATTAGGTTTTATAAAACTCTGGAAAGTTCACAGTATCTGCCAACTCCAATCGGTAATATATTATCTTCAAAAGCTTCCATAACTGTTCTATAGACTCCTAAATAGACATCAACTTCTTCACTATCACAGAGACGTATAATTTTTTTCTTGTTAATATTTTCGTACGAGACAGTCTTCGATCCCAGTTTGGTAGGTAGCCATGTTGCTTCAGGACTGTAGAAATAATTAGTAATTACCCTTGATTATCCATAAGTATACGCCATTCCTGCTTGTCAAACACCACTCCACCACTCTTCGATCCACCGAGTTTTACGACTGGCTCAAATCCAAATTTGGGTGATAGACCGACACTAACAAACTTTGTTTTACTTTTATTTAAGAAATAATGCACATTATTAAGCAAAATATCGCAATATTTACTTGAACTTATAGCACCGATAATCTTCGCCTTTTCTATGGCTTGACGTACGATGTTATCCATTATATACGATACTGGCTTTACATACATTCCCTCTTTTATATATGACACTCTCCCCTATGTACCCTCCTCAAGGCTACTTACGTGACCTTCACGATTATACCATACATTGCTTTAGCGGTCTTGTCGGTTACACCTTTTCAAGATTTTCTTTTCGTTCAAGGCTGTTACTCATTTTGTTTTTTTTCCAACCTTGTATTCACCACTACTTCAAGGATTCCTAGGCATACTTATTTCCAAGGTTGTTCCACTTTGCCACAACAAGTTCATTACACAAGGTTACATACCCCCACTCAGTATTATTCGTATACTTAAAGGGAGGGTTTTTTTACATATACCATAGTTACCGAACTTCACTATGTCAGTTACTCCAGTGCAAGACGATTGGAAGACTCCTCAGTGTACCAACCACAAACCCTATTTCAAATTAGTACGCGACGGACATGTCAATTAATTCCGAACTGGGTAAATTTTGAAAAGGAAGGAATACTACCGGCTTCCATAACCAAAGTGCTACGAAATAATTATGAACTGGTTCAGTGGAATTCAGCGTGGTATACCGAATTGAGCAAGGTAATACGCGAGCACTTTTCGGCAAGCCGTGTAACAGCATATGCCCACATTGTGTCAATATATGTTCGCTACCATCTGGTGGACTACATGAATTTGTGTCATTGCTGTTTCGCCCGATTGAAACCAGGAGATTACCGCGTAGTGGACCATCATATGCATATGGAGCGCTGGACTGCGCGATACCACCTGTCGCACGAACATTATTGGTGCTCGTCGGCGCCTCTCACTCAGTTATACGATGTGTACGATGATGACTCATGTATACTGTGATGAGGTGTGTTACGACGAGTAGTCTTTTACTGTATCTATTTTATCTATTGTATATATTGTACATATTGTACATATTGTAATATTGTACATATTGTAATATTGTACATATTGTACATATTGTACATATTGATATATATTGTATATATTGTACATATTATATATATTTGTATATATTGTAGAATAAATTATTTCCTGTCAGTATCATACTGTTTTCGCTGATGTGTGACCCAAACTTTTATTATCCTCAGTATTACAACTGTTTCGATAAACGATTACTAACTTATCGAACATGGTCTGGAGTTCACTCACCCTCATCGCTTGCTGCAGCAGGATTCATTTCCACATCTTCAGACGATACGGTTGAATGTTTTATGCGTGGGGTTAGAATAAACCGATGCAGCCAGATGTCAATCCGTTACAGGAACATCTACGATGGGCACCACATTGCACTTATGCTCAGCTCCTCGCACCACGTCAGCGCAGATGTACTGAAACGGAAGTGGAGAGGACCTTCTGCACTTGTACTAAATCAAAATGTTTTATTCCTAAAGAAAATCATATATCTGAGTAATACATTTGTGCATGTTTCTACATTAATTAAATATATTTACATATCGTTTTCTTTTCTTTTGTGGGTGGGCAAAAAGTGGGTAAGAGTGGCAACCAGGTCACACGGATGTTATTGTAATTGTGGAACATGAGGTCGCACGGATGGCCTTGTAATTGTGGAACAGGAAAGCGGGGTTTGTGACCTTGGTTTTGTGGTAATGAAACGTAATTAGGTCAAACATTGCGCTTTTTTGACCTTGGTACGGTGGGGACCTTGGTTTTGTGGCAACCTGGGAAATGTGGGACCTTGGAATTGTGGTGTGTCCCAGAAGTCTCCAATCTTACCTACTGATCATTTAGTCTTACACTTTTTATATGACTGCTCGTACTGATTTTCAGTAGTCGTTACGTGATCGTAATGTCGTACACATTTACATTTACCGGTAAAAATTGTATCTTACAAGCAACCTTTAATCCACCGATTTTTCTTGAGAATGAGTCGGAATATGTAATGGGGTTGACCAGTTTTGAATCTTTCAATACTATACAGAATGTTACTTCAAAGAATAACCAACTCGTGTTTGGAAACGATACAATTACAATACCACCAGGATCATACGAAACCGCGGATGTGAATAAATATATTAATGAGTTAGTGAAAAGATCGAGAGCATTTATGTATTTATAAGCGAATAATAATACTATGAAAGCAAGTATGAAAGCAACCCATGACATTAACTTCAATGTGGAAAATTCGATAGGACCTATGCTGGGATTTAATAAAACTGTTTACCAGGCTCAGAAAGTGCATACCTCTGATACTCCTATTAACATTATCAAAATTAACTCATTAATTATGGAGTGCAATATAACAAGTGGTAGTTTTAAAAATGGTGAAACATCACACATAATTCATCAGTTCTTTCCCAGTGTACCAGCGGGGTATAAAATAATAGAGTCCCCTCAACATGTTATCTATCTACCTATCAATACATCTACCATTTCGACAATAACACTTAAAATAGTAGACCAAGACGGAGATCTCGTCAATTTTAACGGGAAGTCATAACGATAGGACTACATTTAAAGAAAATATGGTGACGCGCTATAACACATGTGCATGTAACCAGAGCAAATCAAACTATAAAAGATCAAAGTGTGGAAAGGTGAGAGTCAGTAAGCGTTCAGCGCCCAAAGCATTGACACCGCAGAACAAAGCATTATTGGAAAGTCTCGGCTTTACAGTACTACAATGACTATATTAAACGTTAATGAAAAGTTGTCGTTGATAATGCTATCGTTAATTCCGAACTGCACACCATCAGCCATACACTACCAGATTTGGAAACAATGATGAAATCAGGATACCCATTCAGGAAGACATGTGCACTCTACCATCCGAAAGCTATGTCTACGTAGAGGGACGATTATTACGTCAGGATGGTACTGTCTCTAACACCGCAAGGTTCGTTAATAACGGTATTGCATTTTATTCAGTGAAATTAGATATGAAATGAATGGAATAGTGGTAGATTCCGTAACGAAAGTAGGATTAACGTCGACAATGAAAGGATTGGTATCATTGACGTCCAATGATCTCGCCCGTCATGAAAATGCAGGTTGGTTTCCTACTTCAAACAGTACACTAACAAATGCTCAAGGATACTTTAATGTTTGTATACCTTTGCGAATGCTACTTGGCTTTGCCGAAGATTACAATAAAGTGATATTGATCATTAGACAAGAACTAGTATTAATTCGTAGTAACATTGATACCGACGCAGTAATTTCAACTGTAGAAGAAGAATTAAAAGTTAACATAGATAAGATATATTGGAAAGTTCCACACATCATTCCAGCATTAGCAGAGGAGTTGGCGTTAACGAAATACATTGATAAAAATGTAAATACGACAGTAGCATTTAGAAGTTGGGAAACCCACATATATCCCGCCGTTCCAGCAACAGATAAGCATACATGTGCAATCAAAACATCTACTAGTATAGAAAAACCTTGATACATTATTATAGGATTTCAAACTGGTCGAGAGAATAATGTTATGCAAGATACGAGCAGATTCGATAAATGTGCACTAAATAATATTCGCGTGTTCCTGAACACGGATCGTTATCCGTATGACAATCTCAACGTTCATTATGATAACAATTGCTTTGCTACGTTGTATGAAATGTTTGCTAAATTCCAAATGTCGTATTACCAAAGAGAGGGCAACCATTACTCACCCCACGCAATTTACCACAGCTGCACCGTTGATTGTCGTAGATTGCTCAAATCAAAAGAAGCATTACACTCTAAAGCAGTAGTTCTTCGTGTGGAGTTTGAAACAGCGCAAACATAGCTGCCAATACGACAGCATACTGTGTTATACTCCACGATCGTTTAGTTACATACGCGTTAACCAAAGCAGTACGACAGTTGTAATACAATGTCCGTCATAGTCGATGTACAAGGGTTTAAAATTTCAAAAGCTTTTATACCAAAAGAACTCGCCATTTATAATGGGAAACAAATTGCCCATTTTATTTTTAAATCACAGTATCCCTGGCATACGTTGGATGCAGAGAGTCGTCGTCAAGCTACTTGGTTAATGCATAACCAGCACTGTATTAAATGGGAAGAAGGGTATACACCACCACACCACTTTTGAAGAATTCTCGAGAGATTGATTCAGCCAACAGGTTCTGTCTATGTCAAGGGCAGAGAGAAAGCAGATTACATCAGAAAATTTGTGACCCAGCCTGTTATTAAACTTGAGGAAAGTCCACCTCTTCCTGCTATGCAACCCGTATGTTACTTTCATTGTGAATCATTATGTCACTGTGCTTTGAGTAATCTATACTATTTGTATATACATATAATGCAATAAGTATTGTACACATTTTTTAAATAAAAATAGTAAATAGTCATTCTCGTATTTTTTTATTTATATCACACAGTATTTGTATAGCATATATTCTCTTAATAACGAATTAGTACATAATATTAATATATATTAAACAACTAAAGGAACAATACAAATTAGTATAATATTAATTTCATTATGGAGAGAATATAGGAAAGAACTAGCAAGTGTCAGTACCCAAACTATTCTTCTTCCTTCCGGTTAATATAAATTCATTTGCTTAGCAACCTGCAATAGTTCGCTCAACGGATCAGCATTCTCCAATTCCGGTATTCGCCAATGCCCCATGCCAATGTGAAACACGTATCACGTAGTCGATACCGTTTGTCATCCTGGGACCTAAAGGCAATTTTGTTTAACATTTCGGTATATATATATATATATATATATATATATATATATATATATATATATATATATATATATATATCATGTAGTTGATCGAAACACAAGCATTTTACACATTACTGTTTTATTCGATCCTGCGCCATAAAAATATTGAATCGCTTTCCCTGCGTACTCATCTTTCATTCGTCCAACGACGGAAGCATTCGTAGGAATACCATGCAACTCATTTTGATAGTTGGAAGTATCATATTCGTCTAAATTATTTCGCATGTGTGCATACATATCATCAGTTACTATCTCAACAAACAAAGAATCCGTGTCAGTATAGAGCAACGTGACATTCTGGCCATAATGAGCTCGTAAGATATCATAAAAAAACCTATATATTATAATTTTGGAAAGATCTAAAATACTGAATCCGACAATGACGGGTTTGTCATACGTAACTACCTGTTTCGACAATTCCGCCGCAAACAATTTGTCAGTGAATTGAATAACATTTTTAAATTGTGGATTTGCAACGTACCGTGCTAGACCTACCCAACGAATAACTCTTCGTTTATCGACATTTTCCATTGCATTACCAAACACGCCATTATTCATAATTTATAGAAATCCTTTTCGAACTTGTTCTGTGCTGTGTTGCGGAGAGCTGTATTAAGGTCTACGTATGGTATTAGCCACGGACTCTGACTAAAGCGTAAAACTCTATGAATACGAGTAACAATTAGGCATGCTCTATTCATTGTTTTAAATAGCGGTAATGTATAACGTAGTTGGTCTTATCACACAGGTTAGGGATTAACTTCTCCTCCTGAAAATGTGGTGCGCAGATCATCTCAGGACAAAACGGATAATCGTTGTGTTCGTCATGCAGATGGTGGGGATAATGTATATCAACCTCCAGTACAAATCCAACATCGGCGTCATCTACAATCTTTAAAACGTCAAAGTGATCTATTTCCTCTTGAGGTAACCACATAAACCCGTCGTGGGGCAGGTATTGCCGCATACTCCAGGCATATAAGTTCGTAGCGTCCAAATATTGTAAAAATACTTTCGGTTGTTTAGGATCATAGTTTTGAACAAACTCGTTATTAGCGATGCTTCTCCGATTGATACAAGTACTCACTCCACCCCGAATACCTTGTTTAAAAAAGTGATACATATCCATATCCGTGAGTAATTCTAGCTCTACCTTCGTACATTTCAACATGGCATCCCACGCCAATCCAGGCAAAGTGACATACTGTGCAGGTTCTAACCCATACATAACCGCCTAAAGTTTTCAAACACGTCAGCCAATAACAACACATCTGATTTTAAATAAATATCAGCATCATCACCTAGTGTGTTACACTTAAAGTGATCCCATACCAGTAGAACGCGACAGTATTCATCATCGGAAATATTTGCATCATGCATTTTATCGTAGAATTTGTCATATGATGACACCGTGACGTCGTTCAATTTACTAAAGCTGTCTACGTACGCATAAGGGAAACTACCTTTCTTTCTCATTAAGTTGAAGTCGTTATCATTACTAAAATATTTCCGTACCTTCATACATTGATCATCTGATAAATTCTGAGATAGAGTATTTAAGGATGCAGCCATGAATCTACGACTATCGACGAAACGTAAATTAATGTATTTCTTTTCCCTGATACCATGACTGTTTACATATTCATCAACAAAAATGTGCTTACCAAACGTTATATATTTTTCACTGTTAACAGGAAGTACGGTAATTTCTTCCGTTTCACTCGCTAACTGTTTAATGAACAGGTGAACATCATAACCACTGAGATTATGTAGAAAAACGGGAGAAATGTAGGTACCTGATAGTTTAAGTTACACGTTGAGTGTGCTGCACCACGATACTTACCAGTAACGTGACAGTGATCTCGTACTTTCGGATTTGTCGGATCGTCCGTAAAGTGCTTGTCGCATATGTTACAACATACACTGCGTTCATACGTAACCTGTTGTTTATCCGTTAATGGTGTCATTGGAACAATAGCTTTGATATGTTCATTATATATCCGTTTTACATCACTTTCTAGTCGTCTTATAAATATCTCCCCTGCATTACTCCCCCTATACAGCTCTAACTTACACCACGCATCGTTTACACTATACTTAATATAATAACTAAACGAGTATGGTTCGTGTTTACACGTTTTTATCGTGAACGGTTTTTCGGGATCTGGTTCGGAACGCGAGCATATTTTCCGCGTAGAATTCCCCGGTTACGCCTTTTTTTGGTTTCACGTCCGGTAATTTTGTATATACGAAGTTACAGTCGTGTGTCACGTGTCGGGTTAATTGGTCCTCGAATCTAAAGTAATACAAGCATGCATCACAAAAATACATTGCTCCGTTCCGCCGAGTTATTTGGTTGCTAAGTAAACGAGAAAAATTTTTTATCCATACATAATGCTGATTATGTGTTTGGTTACTGACTAATAATAATAAATTAAAATGGACTGCCTGTTTGGCTTTGGTGTAGTATAGAGGCCCCACTACCTCCGTGACACGGTGACCATCTCGATACGTATCGTCTAACCCATAAACATTAATGGAAATGTTATTATTGCTCTCAAGCGTTGCAATGTTAGTCAACTTAACAGGAAACTGTACACCATTCCAGTTGAATAACGTTTGGAAATCAGGGTAAGACGTCGTCCGCTGTGGTAGACCCTTTGGTGTCACTAGTGCCGATACTACAGCCCATGCAAAGCAGCAATCATCATTATTTTTTACATTAACTATGGCGTGTTTATATGCAATTTCAGCGGGGACAGCCATATATGAAGAACCCGTGGTGGGCGCAAGTTTCAAAAGTCGATTACACCATTAGCCATAACTCACACTTACCAGAATCTTTATGTTGAAATTCCGATTGCTTTGCATCCAATATGTTACTTATTCTTTGGAAATACTCTTCCAGCACCGTCCCAATACTTAAAATATCATATTTTGTTTGAAAGGATTTCAGTTTTGTGCTTTCCTTACTGTTATAAACCAAACAGTTCAACATTACATTTTAAGGAGTAGTGTTTCTGCAACTGATTTTGTACTACCTTCAATACGTTCGCTTTAACGTCTGCCATAAAGGTGGACACAGCAGTATGAGTATTGCATGGTGACAGGCGGTACGACACAATGCGTTGTTTAAACGCATTTCGAATCACTTCAACCCCAGTATCGACAAGCAAACATACATTTGCTTTATGCCTATTGCTTCTGAGGTGTCCTTGTAACGCATACCAAGGTACATCTATTGAGCAATCAGTGCAGTACACACTCTCAACACTTGTACTATTTTTTTTATGTACCGGTTCATCGCATTGGTCAGACTTCCGCTTCCTTGAGTTGCTCAACCCTGATGGTCCGGGTTTCGCATTACCCTTCGCATAGTTTACCCCAGATGGTCCTGGTTGCGTAAAGGAATCAGTAACATGTCTATGTACTGCTTTGTTATCGTCGGAAGAGATTCCTTGCACCACATTGCTCACTGTGTTTTGGTTTTGCAACGAAACCTCCTGTATGCCAGATGGTGGGGTAGATACTGACATCCAGCACGCAGTTTTTTGATGTCGTAGTAGGGAATCCTTTCGAGAAAATTTCTTGAGACATTCACATTGAAACATTTTTGCTGTAACAAAGAAAGAATAAGTACGTGTATAGCTGAGGTGTTTGCATTACGTGTTTTGTTGTGATTCCTTTTTTAGCACAATACTTCCTTTTACTTTCTTTGACAACTATTAAAGAAAGAATCATATCCTCGACATGAACGAGGACGCAACGTATCATATCTCCAGGGGGTAGGATAGGATGCAATGGATATCTCAGGTTGCGGAGTAGAGTAGTATATGATTAGGATAGGAAGGGTAGCCGGGAGAGATGCAATACGAAACTAACACTTACCATTCTTTGAAGACATGATGTAACGCCGCTTTATAAAACTTGAAACTTTACTTGGTGGCGCATAAAGACGGAATGAGACTCTAGTGGAACTGCTCCGTCTTAAATACAAAATGTGAAGTGTTGGGGGCAGTGGGGGAAAGTGGAATGAGGGGCACAAGTGGTGAAGTAGGTCACGGTCACATGCTTATACATTCAGGAGGGTTGGGGGTTGAATCCGGACCCCCCTCCCCCCCGATAACCTTGAAAAGTGCGTGAAAAACAATTTTTTGTGGGGGTAACACCTATAGTTTGCGAATGGAAAAATACAAATGATTCGTACATCTACTTATACTATAGATTACAACAAAAGAAAAAAAAACAAACATGAATTCTCCAGTAACGTCCTCAGCATGTTCTTCATCTGGCATGCCTCAGGGAAGCCTCTTTTTACATATTTTCTTAATTCCCGATTTATTTATCTATTGAATATGAGATGTCAGCACCATTACCGAGTTGCTAACTAAATTATACACATCATTATCATTAAACATTTATTCTTATGTATTGATTTTTTTTTATCGTACAGAATCTCTATCATGAAAACAAACACATAATACTTAATATAGTAACTACGAGATGTCAGCACCATTACCGAGTCGCTACCTAAATTAAAAATATCATTGTTTACATTAGAAATTCTTGTTTACTTCTATATATATAAGTTCCAACATAATCCTTGTCACACCATTGAAAACCCTTTTTTACCTTCCAACCTACATATACATATGTAGGTATAGAAGGTTATGAAATCGACTTTTTTTTCACTATCGCTAAATCGAATTATTAGCTCATTTTACAACTTTTGACCAAGTTTCGTCAAGATCGGTCATGATGTCTGGATGTGTGTCTGTATTTGTGTGGATGTATGTTAGTATCCACGATAACTCCAGAACGAAAAGACCTACTTGCTTAAAATTTTGTATTTAAGCTTCTTCTCATTTGGAATAGAACTGATTAGATTTTGGAAGAATTCCAGCGGCGGAGAAGAGGAGTTTCTTAGGATTATTATTTTTTTTTTGTTTTTATCAAAAATAGTTCTAAAACAGTTGCATACTTCCAAGTTATAAAAATACCCACACATAGACCTTAAACATATAGACTAATTATATTCTATACCTTTTTTTTATGCAATGCATAATTTAGCGGCAAAAAAATCCTAAGGTAAAATTTTTTCTGTATTATAAGTGTTTTGTAACTGTGGTTCCTATTAGTGGAGTTGATCGGCCTATTTCCACAGTTTATGCTTTTTGAGCGCGACGTTTCGGAAGCGGACTCTGCTTCCGTCATCAGGCTTAGTCCTGAGAAGGACTGTTTTCGCACTTGAGTCGAATTCATTTGTTATATCTAATTTTTCTCAAGCACTTGACTACTCTCAGATTCGAACTTGGTACCTTTCACTTACTAGTCTGACACCTTTACCGCTGAGCCACTGAGTAATCCAATATATATTTGTTAGAACTTATATATATATATATATATATATATATATATATATATTAAACTATTTTCGTGGTTGCGCAGAAGTTTATTGCGCATGTTGCGCCGTAACCTCTTGCGCAGGTGTTTTGCGCTTAAGCTCTTCGCGCATTATTGGAATCCATATGGGTTTCATTTCTACACTAGCTTGGCTTATTGGATTTTCTGCTAGTGCGATGAATGGCTTCTTTGAGTTTCCGACGAGTTGTGTTCTCGTCTTTTGCCACTATCTGTATGTTATCCCATTGGATGCGGTGGTCTTCGTTCCAGAAATGTTCAGCGATTCTTGATCTTTCTGTTTCGCCCTTGCGGACGTTGTTCTTGTGTTCCTGAATTCTCACTTTGAGTGGTCTACTGTCTCTCCTATGTATGCTCTGCCGCATTCGCATGGTAGGTTGTATACACAGTTCTTGGAATTCTGATCTTCATTGTATGGTTTGGTTTTGGTTAGTATTCCCTGAGCGTTCTGGTCGATTTGAAGGCAGTGCGTATCTTGTATTTGCTGCCTATCCTTCGTATTTTGTCTGAGGTACTTGTATATATGGTATTATCGCTGTATATTTAGGTTCTTCTTTTCGGTTACCCTTTCCTGTTAAGGTTAGGTGTTAGATCGGGGTAGCCATTTTCTTTGAGTGTTCTAGCGATATTTTCTTTTTCTCTGTTCAGGTCCTCTTGTTTTGAGAATATTGTTTTTGCTCTATCGTACAAGCATTTTGCTACGTCTAACTTCATGTTTTTGTGGTGATTGGAGTTGTAGTGTAGGTACCTCCCCGTGTGGGTAGGTTTCCTGTATAAACTAGTCGTGAAAGTGTTGTCATTCCTGTGTACAAGTACATCCAGGAATGGCAGTTTTTGTTCCGACTCCAATTCCATTGTGAATTTGATGGTGGGTGCGCGGCTATTTAGATGATCTAGGAATTCATCTAGCTTATGCTTGCCGTGTTGCCAAACTACGAAGGTATCGTCCACGTATCTAAGCCATATCCTTGGTTTCTCTGTGAATTCGGATATCGCTTGGTCTTCAAAGTCTTCCATATATATATTGCTCACTATGGGTGATAGTGGGGAACCCATAGCCATCCCAAACTCTTGTTGGTAGAATTTGTCTTCTACCTGGAAATATGTAGTTCTAATGCATATTGTCAGAAGTTCCATTATTGTGTTTACCGAGAGTTGCGTGCGTTCGTCTAACGTTTCATCCTTTTCCAGCTTGTCCCTTATGATAGTTAGTGCCTTATCGGTAGGCACATTTGTGAATAGACTCACAATGTCGAAGCTTACCAGTATTTCTTCGTGGTTTGGTTGGAAGTTTCTGATGGTTTCCACGAAGTGCTGCGTGTTCTTGACCATAGATTCGGTTTTTCCCGATAAGGGTGTGATGATACCTAGCAGATAGTGTGCTAATGGGTGACAAGGTGAATTTCTCGAGCTCACAATTGGTCTCAGAGGAATTCCTTCCTTGTGGATCTTTGGTAGGCCGTACAGATGCGGAGGTTTGCTGTACTGTGGGGTAAGTCTAGTTCTTTGGTAATCGGAGAACTCCCCCTTATGTTTTGCCAGCGTCAGGTATATCCGTCTTTCGATTGATGGTGTGGGGTCTTTCGGTATTTGTTTGTACTCGCCCCCGTCTAGTAGTTCTTGGACCTTACTGTTGTAAATGTCCATATCCATTACCACAGTCGCGTTTCCTTTGTCTGCCGGGAGAACTTTGATCGTTGGGTCATTCTTAAGAGACACGACCGCTCTCCTTTCTAGGTTAGAGAGGTTAGGTTTAGTTCGCCTAGATGAATCCAGGACTGATCTAACCTTACTTCTGTATTCTTTGGCTTCTTCAGGATCTAATTTCATAGCTGTCGCTTCTACTGCGGTTATTAAATCTACTTTCGGAATATACCTCGGTGTTATCGCATAGTTCAAGCCTTTGTCCAGAACCTTCATTTCGTTTTCGTTCAACTGTCGTTTAGAGATGTTTATGACAGTGTTTTTTCGATTGATGTTAGTTGGTTCTTTCTTCTCCTTCATTAGCTTTTCGAGTTTATTCTGATGAATTTCCTTGTGAATTGCCTTGGTCTTCGAATATTTACTTCTGGTAGCCGTATTTATCCTATCAAAGTCTTGCTCGTTCACTCGATTTCGAATGGTTTCTCTAATCTCGTTGGATTGGTGTTCGAGCTGGTACTTTCTGAAACGGTGATGTTTGATTCGTTCTTTGACTAACGCTTCGCTAGCTCTCTTTGCGATTAGTGATATTTTTCGGCTGAGTATCGGAGTTTTGATGTTAAGCCCAGTGGGTATTAAATTGTTATCACGGGCTTTGCAGAGGAAGGTTAGATGGTTCTCCTCTAGTGCTAGCTTGTTCATTGATTACTACAAATTTAATTCTACATACCTTTTGTTTATAAAGTTCTTTACTATAACGTAGGGTAAGTCTAAAAAATAATTAAGTATGAGTGAAAATGGGTAAAGAGTATTATTGATATGAACGTTGTGTGGTATTTTTTATTTTGTCTTACAACTCTACATGCCTACTAAACTAGTGAATAAAAAAATAATGATCATTTTTTTGACAGCAAATTTCAACTTAATGAATCCATTAAGTACATGCTTAAATACCTTAACAAATATATACACACTTTTATATATTTTTGTATACCTAAAATTTATACACGTCAATGTATTTAGCTTTTTTACTGAAAAACAAAACTCATTATAAAAAAAAACTTCATTTGTATAGCTTCTTCCTATACCGTTTTAACTTCTGCATTTTGTAAAAAATACGTAACTATGTAACATATTAGCATACTGGAATTTTATGAGAGGACTGCATCTACCTTTAAAAAAAATAAGGTAGCTTGCTTTATTCCTTCAATTAAAAAAACTACTAAAACTGGGTTGAACTTTTTACGCTCACAACTAAATTTATACAATTATTTTGAAACGATATAATTACAGGTTTATCAGTCTGTTAACTATAAACTAACATATGTAACAAATCGTGAATTTATATAGATAAAATGTTTTTACTTAACGCTTTAACAATTAAAATGGAATTAAAAAAAATAGAGAACAATATCAATTGCAAGTTATATATATATATATATATATATATATATATATATATATATATATATATATATATATATATATTAGACTAATGTATTTATACGAATGTAACATACACTCTAAGTGAGAGGTCTCTGATCTTCAACTAAAAAACCGGATAGGGGATTAACGAACTGGTGTGGTTAGTACAAAAGTAATTGATATATCATGTAATTTACACACGCTCTTTAATAATAACAAAAAATTTTTCGCTACACTTAGGAAAATAAATGCCCATGTTTTTTGCTGTTTCATATATAAATACAACTTTCATTATCATTTCGGAGAACACTACTTTCAGTATAATTAGCTAAATAAATGGTACTGTTTTGGTGTTTTTAACAACTCATGTTTAATTACTCACACAATGCTTTTATTTTTTTTTTTACTTCGAGCTTTTAAGTATAAAGTGAGATAGTATTAAAAAATTGTTTCCGAATCATAATGTAATGTATATATATCTGAATATTACTAAGTATATAAAGGTCATCTATCTGGTCTGCATCCCACCCGGCGATACGTATCATATTCGCTTGACTGCTAAAACTTGTTTACTACTTTGTTTTACGCATATACTTTTTTAAGATTCATAGTTGCTCTAGGTCACTGCCGCAAAAAAACTCTGCCAGAAACCTCTAGAACACAACCAATCGCGAAGCAGCCCCAACCGTTTCAAAGCCACTTCTGGGTATAAATACAAGCTGCATAACCGCATTGAAGTGATGATCTCGAGTAGTCCAAGTCTTTTACTACTCTACAGGACAGGTTGCTGAGATTGGCAATCTGGCTCGGGATCCAACACTTCCTTGGGGTGTGCAAGTCTTAATTTACACCATAGTAGGGTCGCTGAGACTGGCGATTCTACCCCAAGGCCTTCACAGCATTCTGGCTCGACCTATAACACTTCCTTGGGGTGTACAAGTCTAACTTTGGCCCCCAAGGCCTTCTCAGCAGCATCCGCTCCGAGTCAGTTACACCCGGACCTGCCCCGTCGTCGATAAACATAATGTACGAGTGAATGTGTGTGTGAGTGTTTGAGTGTGAGTGTGAGTGTGTGTGTGTGTGTTTGAGTGTGTGTGTGTGTGTGTGTGTGTGTGTGTGTGTGTGTGTGTGTGTGTGTGTGTGTTGTGAGTGTGTGAGTGTGTGAGTGTGTGTGAGTGTGTGACAGCGCTGGACGGCTTGGTACCACCTGTCACACGGTGAATACTGGTGTTCCTAACACAACTTTTTGATGTGTACGATGACGACTATTGTATATTATGTGATGAAGTATGTTATGCTGATTATTGATATTTTTTTATGTATATATTGTATATAGTGTATAGAATAAATTATTTCCTGTTAGTTTAGTAGTGTGTTCATCGCTGCTAACATGTGTGACCCAAACTTTTATTATCCTCAGTATTACAACTGTTTTGATAAACGCTTACTAACGTATGTACTAAATCAAAACGTTTTATTCCTAAAGAAAATCATATATCTGAGTAATACATTTGTACATGTTTCTACATTAATTAAAATATTAACATATCGTTTTCTTTTATTTTGTGGGTGGGCAAAAAAATACAAGTGGGTAAGAGTGGCAACCAGGTGGCTAAGCATAAAGTAGGTCAGACGGATGGCCTTGTAATTGTGGAGCATGAATGCGGGGTTTGTGACATGGGATGACCTTGCAATTGTGGAACATGAACGCGCGATATGTCACACGGATGGCCTTGTAATTGTGGAACAGGAAAGCGGGCTTTGTGACCTTGGCTTTGTGGAACATAAACGCGCGATATGTCACACGGGTGGCTTTGTAATTGTGGAACAGGAAAGCGGGGTTTGTGACCTTGGGTTTGTGGTAATGATATGTAATTAGGTCAAACATTGCGCTTTTTTGACCTTGGTATAGTGGTGACCTTGGTATTGCGGCAACCTTGGAAATGTGGGGCCTTGGAAATGTGGTGTATTCCAGAAGTCTCCAATCTTACCTACTGGTTTATTAGCTTATTATAATTATAAGTCAGACCCGCAATAACGTTTTTCTATACTTGTATATGTCTATTAACGCCTATCTCACTTGAAGTTTTAAACGTCCATTTGACGTTTTTGTTTAATTGCAATATTACTTATTTTCGTTATGAACGTATTAAAAAAGGGGATGCATGATTATCCTAAAAAAATATTAAAATTGTTTAATTTTTTTAAATTCCCACTTTGTGTGTTGTTCCACATCCGATATTTTGTTTCAACTAATTTCAAGTCAGCGAAATAGTTATTAATACGCTTACATGTAAATCCATAAACAGATGTTCATTACTTCCCAAGTATTAAAGCGTTAAGGAAAATGACGAATGAATTTAAGATGATGATCTGAAACCCGCTTCTATCAAAACATCTTAGAGCTATAGATAGAAGATTTAAAATTCAAGTCTAAGATACTGTTAAAAGAGCCTTAGGTTTATAAACAAGTTACAAGGTGTTCATTTCAACCCGAGAACCTTATTCGACTTATCAGTGTGCTGACATGAAACCAGTTTCAGTCACAGGATCCTAGATACAAAAACAAGTTGCAAGTCTAATACGTTGATTTGAAATCAGCTTCTGTCAAAAGGACCTTAGATATAGGAACAAGATGCAATATGCACCAAAAGGACCTTAGATACAGAAAAGGCGTGCATGCCCGAGATGAAGGTTTCAAGCTGAAAGCTGCCTTGTCAAAAGGAGGAAGCAGTCCTCGAAACCCCAACCAATTTGAGAAAATCTACACTTGCCAATTTTTTGCATTAACTTTATTAAGAATCTAAAGTATAGAAAAAAGTTTTGTGGCGTAAACAAGACGGACGAGAGTCAAAAAGGCACACGGAAACAAGATGGCGAAAACAGATAACGGAAAGCCAAAAAAGCACATGAAAACAGATTCGTATGGAGGTAATACCTAACAAGAGCACCCGATTATCGGCAATGCATTTAGCATAGGCTTGTTTTCAAGAGATTATCATTGTTAACGGCTTGGGATTAGCTTAAGCCCCATTTACGTCTGTATTGGTTCTCAACTCGTACAGCTTGTTTCAGCGTCTTGAAAAAAGGATTCAACGTGTAAGGTTGATGAACAATCGGTGACACACGAAGGCCTTATTGGGCTAAAGAAACATCTTATTCTCGATGAGTGACCGGTGACGACACAAAGCTGATATTGGAAATAAGCAAACTTTATGTTTTGTTGGGAATGTACCACCCACAACTGTAAAACAATGGTGGGATCTCATAGAGCACCTAGCCACTGTAAGTGGAATCCTATCCTACCCCATGCTGTTATAAATGGGGATCTAGTGATGGAAACGGAGTTCAGGGCCTTGTGTTGTTTCAAACTTTAACTTTTAATTATACCACAATGGGGCATTACAACTTGTGTTCTACTTTCTAGTTATGTTACGAGAGAGTGCTGTAAACTGTATGCTAACTTCAAATTATCGAATTTCTAAATCAAAAAACTAAATAAAACATTTAATAATGCAAACATGTACACCATCACCTAACAGCAAACATGAAACACTTGGACAAACGCACAACACCCTAAACAAAAAAAAATGACGAACTGGCAAATATGCAAAACAAGAGGAGGGGGACTTTTGTCTTAGTAGTTTTGTATGAGTCACCAAATTTTCCCCTAGGTTATGACATAAGTATGAGTTATGCCTAAAATCAACATCGAGCGCATGTTGTCTTATATATATATATATATATATATATATATATATATATATATATATATATATATATATATATAGGAACAACAAAATCTAGTTAATGAATAATAATAAACAATTTATCAAAATGAAAATAAAATAACATGATATACTTAAGTTTATTCAATATCTGATTGAAAAGGTAAAAAATCAGAAGTCTTATACTATTCTAAAATTATATAAAAACATTACCTTTGAACGGTTCTGTCCATAAACTATAACTGGTAACTATGAAGCAGAATGGTGAACTTGGTGAGGTCAATGTCTTGCTTATTTATCCTTAATATATTGTGTCCATAACTTTATTGAATTTCTTTGAAGTTTAATTCGCCAAATTTATTTATAAAAGTATGTAGAACTTGCGTTGTAAAATGTAATTCAAGTAAAAATTGCCATTTAAACCAGAAAAATAATAGAATAGTAAATTACTGACTTATACGTGCCATTAAAAATAATTATTATAAAAATGCCATATAAAAGTATGCATTAAAAAAATATGAGTAAAATAATTGCAAAATAAGTGAAATAGGAGTGCAAACTAAGTGCCTAAAAAAACAAACAAATGCTTTAGTTTTAAATATTATGAATTAGAAAATAACTTACCATCAAAATCTGATGGCACCAAATATAAAAAAATTAGGTAAAAATCATGCTTTCTGCTGCAACATTCAGCATTAAGTGAATTAAAAAAAGGCTTTCAGAATAACTCAAATGAGTATTCCCCCAAAAAATTTTTGACGCGTTGCGCGGATACAATAATATAAATCCAACTTTTTTAAGAAAGGGAACTATAACTATTTATGTAATATTACACCCAAAAGATATGTTCTAGGAAATGCAAATTAAGTTGCTTTTCTCAATTCTACATATTAATAATTAAAAACTTTTCTAATATTACGCCAAATAAATGAACGATCTTAAATTAAGGTATTTTTAATACAACCACAAAAAAAGGTTGTTACACACTAAGTAAAGCTGCGACCTGGAAGCAATCTACCTTTAAAATATACCACTAGATAGAACCACGACCCGGAAACAAAACGGCACAAAGAAGATGTTGGAAAGCCACAAAAGCCGACGGATACAATACAAGATGGTGCAAACAAAAACATGTAAAACCAAAAAGGCTCAGGGAAACAACATGGCGCAAACAGAATGGCGAAAAGTCAAAAAGGGTATAGACAAGATTGTGGAAATACAAGATACAAGGAATTGTAATGATTCACTAACTTTTAAAATACAAGTTATCAATAATACAGTTTAACCATTTTCATTCATATTTAATTATTTTTTAGACTTACCTTGAGTTATATTAAGAAACTTTTATAAAGAAAATTTATGTAAAATTAAATTTTCTTAAAAAAATATGTCTACACCTTTTCTTATAAAATTAATCGTTTAAATTCTACCTTAGGAATTTTTTTGCTGCTAAATTACACGTCGTACCAAAAAGTTGCATAGAATATAATTAATCGATATGTTTAAGGTCTATATTTAGGTATTTTTATATCTTTGAAATATGCAGCTGTGTATTTCAATACTAGCATCCTTTTGAATATTGAGTGTTTGGGTCTTAATATTATATTTTAGTACTTTCGGTAGAAATGTCTTATTAAATCAATAGATCTGCCGAAAAATCGGTAAATGTGACATTACTGCTTGATTTCAAGATATTAATTTGTAGTGAATGCGCATGCCTGTTCTGTAATAGTGTCAATTTGCATTTATAACCTCATAAAATTGGATAAGCCTTTACATTTTATTTTTTCTATTAAGTAAACATTTTCGAAAATTTCTTATTTACAATGGTAATATATCTACACCTTTATTAATCCATATGAAATTTTGTATTGTGAAGTATTTTAGTCTGTAACTCTTCATACCGATGTAGGCGACATAAAACTAGAATTGTTTTGTGAAATTTGCCCCAAAACTTGTACAAATTTTCTGGCATTGGCTGCAAGTGACTATTATAATGGTTGTTTATTTCATCGCAATATAAAAGGCTTTATTGTTCAAACAGGTGATCCTAGCGGTACAGGAAAAGGGGGCAACTCTATCTGGAATAAAAAATTTGAGGATGAATTTAAAGAAGAATTGAAGGTATCCACAATTCATTTTATTTAAATTACTTATAAAAGTTGTAATTTGTCTTGATACACTAATTATATATAAACTCAACATTGAGTTCGACTAAAACAAAATATTAAAAATATTGGTTCAAATTTTGATCTACTGTTTACAGCGAGGACCATGAAAAAAATTATTATGAATTATTTTATTACTATTATTGTGGTACATTGCTAGATGTTAGCATTTTGTTAAATATGACATGTCATTTATTAATTATTTAATGTTATGGTACCTCTTATTTATATCATGAATTATTTTATAACAATTATTGTGGTTCATTGCTGGATGTTAGCATTTTGTTAAATATGACATGTCATTTTATTAATTATTTAATGTTATGGTACCTCTTATTTACACAGTTAATGGCTGTAAAACATGCGAGTGAATGGAGCATATTGACAGTGTGAGTAAGATCATAACTGCAACTAAGTAACAAAGTTTAAATATGAAAATGTGGGTACACTTAGACTTATTAATTAATAATGAATATAATGATATAAAAACAAGTAAGTACAATGTAAGAAGACAAGAAGAAAATTTATAAACACTAATATCGTGAGGTCTTAACTACGTTTCTAAACACCTTATATAAATGAGAATATTAATTTTATTTTTTGTTGCACTGAAATTAGTTTTTATTCAATGTGTTTATGCTGTTACAAAATTGAATGCAAGGCAGAATTATAATTGCATCAATCTTGGTCTAAGAGAGCAATTCTACATAAGATTAGGAATATGCAAATTTCATTACGATTATAACACATTGAATATCATATACCACATTCAGGATTAAAAGAAATGTAATAATAATTTTACTAACAATTATGCAATCTCCTTTGATACAAACAGGCCCTAATAAATATTAATAACAGATTATATAACATTTTTTTATTCTCAGGTGAAAAAAATGCGCTGTCACATTTTTGGTGCTCGGCCTTATATTTTATCCCTCGACTACGTCTCGGGTAAAAAAGAACGGCCTCGCACCAGGAAATATGTAAATAGCGCACTAGTTACGAAAATAACTATTTCCTTGTTTTTGTGGTTTTATTTCCTTGTTTTTAAGGATAAAAAATAAGATAAAAACTAATTTAACACAAAAATTAAACCGAAAACTTAAATGCAAATACAAAAATATCTCATAAAAACGGTTCAAAGTGCCCGCGGTTTTCTTCACGCATGCAAAGATTTGCACAACGCAGAAAATTAAAATTAACCCTTTCCATAATTTCTTCATTACCTCGAACATTATTTGCTGTATCCTGAATCTGTTGCCACAGTTGATTTGCATTTTCTACAGGAGTTATGTAAACCACGAACTTAATGTCCCCATAAAAAAATCCAATGGATTTAAGTCGGGAGAACGTGGTGACCAATTCACAGAAGCATCATTACCTCTACCTATTCATTTGTTTCGGTACTGTTCATTTAAGTAATATCGAACAGGTAATGAAAAATGTGGTGGAGCCCCATCGTGCATGAACTACATATCTCTCCGAACTTGTAAAGGTCAATCCTCCAGTAAACCTGGCAGCGTATTTTGGAAATGTTGTAAGTAAATTTCTCCGGTTAATCTGTGCGGTAAAATGATAGGACCTACAATATTTCCTGTTAACCTTGCCCATACATTAATTTTAAATTCATGTTGAAAATGTCTAACTTTGAGTGCATGCGGATTTTCGTCTGCATAAACGTGTTCGTTATGAAAATGAGTTAGCCCTATTCTTGTGAAACACGCTACGTCGGTGAACAAAATGTTTTTTAGAAAATTAAAACCAATTCTCTCTGCACATTGATTAATCGACAAAAACTAATTGTACTTCAGGATCATAGGGTGATGTCTTGAACTGGCTGCTTGTGGTATGGATGTAGCAGCTGTTCTGTAAGTGTTATATGAATTTTAGTTTTAGACACTCTTATTTCTTTACTTAATGGTCTTGTACGTAGTTCCGGATCGTGTCCAATACGGTCTAAAATGTCTTCTTCAATTTCAGAATTTCTTACGGAACGCGGCCTAATAATGATTATTTATTGTTAAAATCTTTTTTTACTGCAGCAAACGTTGGATGACTTGGTGTATGACGATTTGGCAACCTTTTAGAGTAAACTCTGACACACTCTTGGCTATTTCCTTGACAATATCCAAAAACCAATAACATATCAGTATATTCGGTATGGTATATTACCTGGCCATGATGAACATTTTTTAAATTATTAATTATTAAGAAAATTTAATAGTAAAAGTTACTTCAATGTGACAATAGTTCTATTTATTCTGTATTATAAGTGTTTTGTAACTGTGGTTTCATATTAGTTGAGTTGATCGGCCTATTTCCACAGTTTTTGCTTTTTGAGCGCGACGTTTTGGAAGCGGACTCTGCTTTTGTCATCAGGCTTAGTCCTGAGAAGGACTGTTTTCGCACTTGAGTCGAATTCATATGTTATATATAATTTTTTCCCAAGCACTGGACTACTCTCAGATTCGACCTTGGCACCTTTCACTTACTAGTCTGACACCTTTACCGCTGAGCTACTGAGTAATCCAATATCTATTTTTTAGAACATATATATATATATATATATATATATATATATATATATATATATATATATATATATATATATATATATATATAACTTTTTCGTGGTTGCGTAGAAGTTTATTATGCCTGTTGCGCGTAACTTCTTGCGCAGGTGTATTGCGCTTAAGCTCTTCGCGCATTATGGAATTCATATGGGTTTCATTTCCACACTAGCTTGGCTTATTGGATTTTCTGCTAGTGGCTTCTTTGAGTTTCTGACGAGTTGTGTTCTCGTCCTTTGTCACTATCTGTATGTTATCCCATTGGATGTGGTTGTCTTCATTCCAGAAATGTTAGACTATTCTTGATTTTTCTGTTTCATCCTTGCGGATGTTGTTCTTATGTTCCTTCGTTCGCACTTTGAGTGGTCTACTGCGCTCTCCTAAGCATGCTCTGCCGCATTCGTATGGTAGGTTGTATACACAATTCTTGGAATTCTGATCTTCATTGTATGGCTTGGTTTTGGTTAGTGTTCCCATGAGCGTTCTGGTTGATTTGAAGGCAGTACATATCTTGTATTTGCTGCATATCCTTCGTATTTTGTCTGAGGTACCTTGTGTATATGGTATTATCGCTGTATATTTAGGTTCTTATTTTTCGGTTACCCTTTCCCTCTTTAGGTTAGGTGTTAGATCGGGGTAGCTATTTTCTTTGAGTGTTCTAGCGGTATTTTCTTTTTCTTTGTTCAGGTTCTCTTGTTTTGAACATATTGTTTCTGCCCTATCGTACAAGCATTTTGCCACGCCTAACTTCACGTTTTTGTGGTGATTGGAGTTGTAGTGTAGGTACCTCCCCCTGTGGGTAGGTTTCCTGTATACACTTGTCGTGAAAGTGTTGTCATTCTTGTGTACAAGTACATCCAGGAATGGCAGTTTCTGTTCCGACTCCAATTCCGTTGTGAATTTTATGGAGGGTGCGCGGCTATTTAGGTGATCTAGGAATTCATCTAGATTATGCTTGCCGTGTTGTCAAACTACCAAAGTATTATCCACGTATCTAAGCTACATCCTTGGTTTCTCTGTGAAATCGGATATCGCTTGATCCTCAAAGTCTTCTATACATATTGCTCACTATGGGTGATAGTGGGGAACCCATCGCCATCCCAAAATCTTGTTGGTAGAATTTGTCATCTACCTGGAAATATGTAGTTCTTATGCATATTTTCAGAAATTCCATTATTGTGTTTACCGAGAGTTGCGTGCGTTCGTCTGACGTTTCATCCTTTTTCAGCTAAGGTGCAAGCTGGAAAAGAATGAAACGTTAGACGAACGGTGGTATACAGGGTTTTCAAAGTTAAGTCTGCACTATTGCTAACTTTCTTGTTAATGGAGCTGCGAAGTCGGTTAAATTAGCAAAGTAGTGTGTTTTTTTACGCTAATTACGATGGTGGAAAAAGAAAAACAATTGAAAGTCGCATTCTCGAAAAATCAACGAAAACATACTTTTTTCTAATGGAACAACCTGTATACAATATTCTCAGTCGATAGGGAATTAAATTCTGAGCAAAAGTTGTCGTATGCATTTCTATCCTACAGTAAAAAATAAGGGAACTTTTTGCTGATTTTTTAATTTCATCAAGTTGGCTATGATTGGAAAGTAATCATTTTTCGAGAATGCGACTTTCAATTGATTTTCTTTTTCCACTATCGTAATCAGGGTAAAAAAACACTACTTTGCTAATTTAACCGACTTCGTAGCTCCCTTAATAAGAAAGTTAGCAATAGTGCAGACTTAACTTTTAAAACCCTGTATAAGTTCAAAAAAATATATATTGGATTACTCAGTGGCTCAGTGGTAAAGGTATCAGACTAGTAAGTGAAAGGTACCAAGTTAGAATCTGAGAGTAGTAAAGTGCTTGGGAAAAAGTTATATATATATATATATATATATATATATATATATAAATTCAAACAATTTTTCAAATTTGACAAAATTGTTTACTACATCTTTAACAATTTTTAACTAACATTACTACTGACGAAGATAACTGTAAGTGTTATCGAAACGTTTAGATTGTATAATTTAAAGTACACCATTAAAAAATCCCAAAAAAGATAAGTATTTTATTAACTCAACTAATAGTTTTATTTAGTTGAAACTATGGCAATGTACCAATGTAGAATATACCGATATGTTATTGGTTTTTGGATGTTGTCAAGGAAATACCGGGAGCACACACTACAAATAGCTCATGACCTAGGGAAATTGGGCAACGTAAAATGCTCTCTTATAGCTAGCGCAACTTGCGTTGATTTTTTTAAATCTCTGGTGTAGGTTTGTTTCTGTACTTATTTCGGAGCATAATCTAGATATAAGAGGCAGTTTTCCTGATGGTGCTGAACTTGAGATTTACCAGATCATGATCGTATATACATATTTTGAAATTTTCGTGACGTACTCGTATTACGTTACCGTCAGTTATTGCAGCAATCCAATATTAGAGATTGAATGATGATCAGCAAATTTTATTCATGAAAGTTACGCCACCGATGTATACACACGTATGTACAAGTCAAAAGATAAACTAAAATAACATTTTGCTGATGACGTATGGAAATCATAAAACACTCCGTGAGAAATGCAATTTGACTTTAAATACAATAAGTATTCGATACATAGTTTTTTAATTTTACTCTGGTAGAGAATTATAATATTAGATGTAACATATACAACTATATATTTCCCGGAAATATGGAGATATTGCATAATAAAAAGTAGCCTGTAAATAATTCATTTACAACTGAATAAACTACCAATCTGCAGCTACCATTCCAATCCCTTGCAAAAAAATGTGTTGAGTATTGTTACTTATTTACATTCCATTGTGGTCTATCATACCTAATCACCATCAAACGTGCAATTTTTCAGAAATAAGGGATTATAAAAAATATAGCTCATAAACTTTATGGACGATCTTCTGACCGACACTGGGTTCTTGGAAGTACAGGGTAGGTACATTTTCATATCTTCAAATGAACTGAATTTTATCATTACAATAGTATTCATTAACAAAATTTTAGGGATATTTAAATAAATGCGATGTGCTATTTTAATTGTGTTTAAACCGTTTCTTCACGATACCGAACCAGAAAATTTAGTTATTAAAGTAAACGCGTAATGGATATTTAGCCTCTTTTCACACGAGTCCGACGTCCGACGGATATGCGGCTGTATTTTTGTTTTGACACTACTTCGGACACTTGTATAACCGCGCTCATTTATGCTCATACACTTCGCATTCGAATACCCGACACTGGAAGATCTCATCCGGCACGTATGAAAAGAGGCTTACAATTAATGAAAATGGATAACCGATGTCTTAGTTGTCATAATTAACACGTGGAGATATGTTAAATCGCTACTCGATGCTGATAAAGCACAAACTTTGCACCACTTGGTGCTTCATTCGAGCTACTCGCGGCGCCGACATGTCAAAAATAATATTTGAAAAATAATGACTTAAAATTATCGAATTTTTTACATTGCATCACAGGTATAAGAATTAAGCTTCTAATATTAAATAACATGAAAGAACTCAAATCCTGTATATCGATTGGCGGTAAATTTAATAATTCTTTACTTGCAATCTCTAGACGCTTCAAATAAAAAACCATAAACAAATATTTTTATAACCATACGTGACCTTGTTGATATTGTATTAAGGGTGCGTAGATCAGTATAGATTTCTGTAAGTCGGTATATTTTAAGTTTCGATAGGACATCTGTATTTAGAATGGTGATATTGTTGCTGTATTTTTGCTTTGGATTTAACTCGCCAGGCGCTTAAATCCAAATCGACAATTTTTAACATGCGATGAGCTATCTGTAGTGTGTATACATCTGTGCCGAGAGTGTGTTCATAATGTGCCAAACAACGAAAACTCTTTTACGTTTGCCAGTTTTCAAAAAAAATTGCAATACCCTGCAATAGCTTTCGACTCACTTTGACAATTTACATGCGTCATCAGCTTCAGCTTCTAGCGACTTCAATAAAGTATACTTTTCTTAACTGGAAAAGATAGGGTAAAATATTGATCAAGCCCAAAATGACATACACCGTGGCATAAAAAAGTTATAGTTATTTTCAAGTCTCCTAATCGTCGCTTGTGACGCTCTCTAGGAGATACAATAAAATCGTTCACAAATTTGAATTTCTCATCCCAAGCAACCCCTGTATACCAAATTTTGTGAAATTAGCTCAAATTAGTCTAAAAATGTTAAAGAAAATGTGATTTATTTGTTCAACTTTGACACCCTGTAGTTCGGTTATTATCAACTTTTGGAATAAGTTTAGCTAAATCAACTTATTTTAAGGTGTGGAAGAGCGTTGTAAAGACCTTTCCGGGACACCTTGTATAACATATTGTCAAGTGCTCTTTTTAAATGCAAATTGTAAAATTTAATACTGCTATATTTATAAGTAATAACTAAATCTTTAATAAATTAAATGTTATTAAACAGTTTGGAGATGAAATCTAGAATACGCTTTAGACAAATAGAGAACAAATTTACCTTGATTACTCACATTACATACCTACTAACTAAAATCACCTCCAAGTTTAATGTTGTCTAATGCTGTCCTTTAAGGAAAATTGTTACCTATATACGTTTTGACAATTACATTGTTACAAAGTTCAATAATAATAATAATAATAATAATTTTATTCGTGCAGAGTATCTACTGATATTTACACATGTCGAAGGAACAGTAAAAAACATACATCAATTTTGCATACACATTTCAAGTAACATTAACATTTAAAAACTCCTTTAAGTTGTACATTGGATTTTCAATCAGAAACATCTTAATTACTTTTTTAAAACTGGCAATGGGTAAATTCCTAACATTCTGAGGTAACGCATTAAAATATCTAATGGACCAGAAATTAACGCCATTTAACGATTTTGATAATCTAAAAAAAAGAGTGTTTAGTTGATCTTTATAACGAGTATCATGAGAGTGTATCTCATTTCTTGTGTCATAGCAGGTGTAGTTAAGTTTAACGTAACACAAACAGTGATATACTTACAATGAGTAAAAGGACATTAAACGAAGGTCCTTAAGTGCCTGCTTGCAATCAGCTTTATATGGTAGACTGGATAAAATGCGTATAGCTCTTCTCTGCAACCCAAAGACTTTACTGCTGCACGGTGCATGACCCCATGTGATGATGCCATATAAAATATGTGTTTGAAATAGAGAAAAATAGGCAATCCTCAAACCATTAGAAGAAACAGAATTTGCTAAATTGCGCAAGGCATAAATATTAATTGATAGTTTGCGAGTCGGGTGGTCAATGTGAACATTAAAATTTAGTTTAGTGTCCATACGAATACCTAAAAATTTACCAACATTAGAGTAGTTATCAAAGTCGTTAAGTGACCTTAAGGTATATATGCAGTTCTGAGTTTTATCTCTATTCAAAACCATATCATTGGAGTTAAACCATACTTCTGCTTGATTAACAAGTTCATTACACGAACTAACGGCAGTATTTACTTCAACGTGGGAGGCAGTAAGCGTCGTGTCGTCAGCGAGCAAAATTGATATAGAATTATTTCCATTTCTTAAGTAATCAGGCAAATCATTTATGTAAACTAGAAACAGTAACGGACCCAGGATAGATCCCTGAGGTACACCACGTTCTAGATGGAGAAAAGTAGAGATATCGTTACCAATTCTGACTGCCTGGGTCCTGTTTGTTAGATATGATTTAATAAGACTGAGATTAGTGTTATCTAGCCCATACTTTTCTAGTTTTGATAATAGAACGTTGTGACTAACACAGTCAAACGCCTTACTAATAGCACAGAAAGCAGAGGCAGAGAATTTACCTTCTTCAAAACAAGTAATAGTATAATCAATAAACGTCATGAGAGCTTCGCCAGTCCCCTTACTGGTTCTAAAACCAAATTTGTTCTTGAAGAAAAGTTCATTTGTTTCAAAGTATCTTCTAAGGCGAGTTTCAATGATACGTTCAATGACCTTCGAGAAAGTCGGGAGAATTGAAATAGGCCGATAATTCGACATGGCACCTATATCGCCGTTCTTATAAAATGGGGTGACTAGGGCAATTTTCAGGGTGTCAGGGAACACGCCAGTATTAAAACAATCATATATTAAGGATGTTAATGGGTGAACGAAACTATTAATATTTCTCTTTAATAGGTATGAATTAAAAAGATAAATGTCTTTAGACCTGCTGGAGGCCAAAGATTGTATGGCATCTCTGACTGCATTGAAGGTAACGTCGCCTAAACTAAATTTAGCTTTAGACGGCACGTGCACATTAAATAAATCTAATGGTTTAGATTTTATGCGCTTAATTTGGTGCACAATATCACTAGGGATGGGATATTAATAAAGTGTGCGTTCCATTGACTAGGTGTAAATTCATTTGTTAGTACATTTGTTTTTTGTTTAGAATTGGCGTTTATGATGTTCCATGCCGCTTTAGACTTATTTTTAGAGTTCGATATAATTGTGTCGTTTGCGGTAATTTTCGCATGTGTTAGAGCAGATCGATACTGAGATCGGAAATGATTATACATAGATTTCGATTCAGAGTTACCCACGGAAGTGTGAAATTCATGTAGTTTTTTTAAATGGTTACGCATTTCTTTTAAATGAGCGTTGAACCAAACAACTTTCCCATCGCATATCCTGGTTTTAAGTTTTTTAACTGGAAAACATTCCTTAACAAGTGATGAAATATGTTACATGAATTTATCGAATTTATCACAAATGGAAATTTTGTCTAAAATATACGTAAAATTAGCATTTTCAAGAGCATAATAAAAGGTCATGCAACCCATTTCAGTAATAGGCCTCGTCAGTGTGGTTTCAGTTACATTAGCAGTAAGACTACTGTAATTAGGGATTAGAAAGGTCAGTACTTGTGCGTTATGGTCCGAAAAAAAGTTGGTAACTGTTTTGTTGTCTATAACATCTTCTAAATTAATATTTGCGAAGATGTTATCAATAAGTGATTTGGATTCCCCTTGAACCCGTGAATATTCAAAAAACATTTGACTTAGCCCATGAGAGAAAAATAAGTTTTTTACCTCGGACACAGTATTGTTATTACACATAAAGTTACAGTTATAATCTCCACAAAGGAGCTTGATAATTTTCTTATCTTTAAAGTTATTCAATAAATTATCTAATTTATCCATAAAGATCGTTTGTGGAGTGTTCGGTGGTTTGTATAAACAAGTAACATTAATAGATACACTTCCAACGCTTCCAGAAAAGATTCTTCAACACAATAGTTAGGAAACTTAATAGCACAAAACTTTAGGTATTCTTTAAGTAGTATCAGAACGCCTCCCCCTCGTGCTGACGTTCGGCAGAAGCTAGCGCCAACTACGTAACCGGGTAATATAAAGGATGAAATTTCTTCGTGTCGTAACCAACTTTCCGTAATACATACCATTTGATGGCATTTGTAACAAATAGAGACATACTAAACAGATAGTTCTAAAATTTTTTCTCAAAATAAGTTATGTGGTTCTATTATTTTATTACAGTGTAAATAACAGAATTCTAATAGAATATTAACATTTAATAACTATTACCATTAAATATTATTAATTAAAGCAAGTTATTTATTGGTTTATAGTGTTTATTGTAGAATTTTGTTGTTGCAAATATCAAGTCACATTAAATCATCCTATTAGTTGTTTAACTTTCTTATTTTCCGTAGCATTCTGCAAGAGGTATTGTTTCCATGGCAAATAATGGTCCTAACACAAACAGTAGTCAGTTCTTTTTTACATATGCAGCTCATCCACATCTGGATTTAAAGTATACCATATTTGGAAAGTACTAAGATATTTTATTACTTAAATATAAGGAAGTAATGTAAAATTCTTTCAGAGTGATAGACGGACTGGAAGCATTAGATGAGTTAGAAAAGTTACCAGTGAATCCAAAAAATTATAGGCCTCTTAACGAGATGCGTATTAACAGTATCACTATTCATGCAAATCCTCTTGCAGGTTAACATATTTTTGATCAATAAAGACTAGTAACTATCAACCTCTACTTCTTTGTAGTCTAACTGTAGAGCAGCAATATCTTCTCGAGCTTCCTGAAATTCTCCTTCTTCCATCCCTTCACCTACATAATGATGAACAAAAGCTCTTTTGTTGTACATAAGATCATATTTGTGTAAAATTCGTTGCCAAGCTTCTCTAATTGCAGTACTATTGGAAAGCATTGTTACTGCTCGATGTACAGGAGCTAAGTCCCCACCAGGCACTGTGGTTGGTGGTTGGAAGTTTATTCCTACCTACAGATAGTATAGACAAAAATAAAATTAAAAACATTTTTTAAAACTTACTTTAAATCCTGTAGGAGACCAATCTACAAACAAAATTGACCTTTTAGATTTGATATTAACTATAGCACTGTTTACATCAGATGGTGTTACATCACCACGGTATAGTAAGCAACAAGACATATATTTTCCATTTCTAGGATCACATTTAACCATTTGATTTGCTGGTTCAAAACATGAATTTGTAAGCTGTGCTATAGATAACTGTTCATGGTATGCCTTAGTGCAGGGTACAATTGGTGCATAAGTAATAAGCGGAAAATGAATTCTAGGATATGGAACTAAGTTGGTCTGAAATTCAATTAAATCAACATTTACTGCTCCTTCAAAGCGCAAAGAAGCGGTTACTGCTGATACTACCTACAGTATATAGTATAGTATTAATTATTAAGTTACGCTTCTTACTTGGCCAAGAAGCCTGTTTAGATTCGTATATGTCGGGCTAGGTACATCTAAATTTCTTGCCAATATATCATACACCGCTTCATTATCCATTACAAAAACCACATCATCGTAGTCCAATGTTCCATGTGTGGTTAAAATTGTATTGTAAGGTTCCACAATAATAGGTGATATCTAAAATTAGTTATATATGTATACAATAATTCTTACTTTACTTGGTATAACAAACATGTGGAGCTGGATACACTGCAAATTCGAGTTTACTCTTACGTCCATAATCCCTACACAATTTTTCTAGAAGTAAAGTGGTAAATCCTGAACCTGTTCCTCCACCAAAAGCTCTATACAAAATAAATCCTTGTAACGCATTACAATCATCCACAATTTTTCTTATTCTATCCAATGTTAAATCAATCATTTCTCTACCTATAGAGTACATTCCTCTTGCAAAATTATTTGCTGCATCTTCTTTTCCCGTTAAAAGCTGTTCTGGGTGGAATAAGTAACGATAGTGACCAGTACGAATTTCATCTAGAATAAAATTAGGTTTCTGCCCTAATTTCTTTAACTTTTTCAACACATACCTATTACCGATGGTTCAAGGTCTACCATTACAAGCCTTGGTACACATTTTCCAGCTATTGATATACTAAAAAATGCATTAAAACTGTCATTAGAAATACCTCTAAAGTTATACAGCTGCCCATCTGGTTGAATAGCATGCTCAAGGCAATACAATTCCCAACATGCACTTGCAATTTGAACTCCTGCTTGGCCTATATGTATTTGAACCACTTCTCGCTAAAATGTGTGTAAGAAAACAATTTGTTTGCTAAAATATAAATTATTTACATGACCCGGCATTTTTTATTTACTATTTTTATTGATTTTTAACATTATTTTTTAAAAGTGTGTAACTTGCTTATGGTACAGGAATTTTGATGTCATATTACCAAATTTATCATAGATAAAATACTATTGTCATTGCTACTGACAGAATGTGTTTTGATTTAAAAAATTTTAAAGGAGCATAAACAAAGAACACATAATTAAGAAGTGTAACTATGTAGGCTTTATTGAAATAGTAGTTTTGTCGAATGTATTGTCTAAGTATATAAATTATTGCAAGTGTAATTAGAGGTGAAGTCGCAATTTTGTACTTTACTTATTTTAAGATAAATTACACAAATGATATCAATTACAGTGTTCAGTATGTAATTTTCAAGGCGATTTAATAATATTTCAATTAATATTAAAGATAGGCTTCCAAATACATTCAAATTGTCATAGCAGACTCATTATTTGCGTTTTCATATTTTATAGGTTTGTTTGACACTTTAATTAATTTGTAATACTGTTATTCTTACTGATGAGGATGACTGTAACTGTTGTCTAAGTATTAAATTTGTTGTAATTTAATTTATCTTGAAATACACGGATTTATAAATCTAACAGATAAGTATTTGTAATTATGAGGTTAAATCGTGAAAGTTTAAATATTCATAGAATAGGATCTTTTGGTTCTTTACATAGTTACCTTACTTGTGACCTACGCTTTTTTGTTTTTGATTATTGTTACCTTATCTTAATTGCAAGTAGATGCTTAGCATATTTAGAATGAAATACTAATAATCATTTGTATCACTAGTATAGAAATGATAGTTTGCGAGTATGAGTAGACTTGTGGGCCGTGAACTGCAAATACTCGCAAAAAATAGTTTCTGGACGTGTGTGATGTGATTAAGAATTATTTGGTAACGCCATCATATTTTGTAAAGAGCTGAAAGTCTTTTTTAATTAATTTATTTTGAATGAATTATTTTATAATTAGCCAATTTCTCTTAAATCGTAGCATAACCAATTTTATCTCCTCTGCCGTCGATGCGAAAAGCGTTGAAAGATGTCTACGTCAGAAGCGCTCCCCATCCCCAATACTTAAACAACAGTCAATCTCGTACCAACCACAAGACGCACTACCAGCGAGTTTTTTTAGATTATTTGCGAGCTGAAACAATCTTGTCGACCTTGGCCTGTTGTCGCTCTTATCCGCCTACTCAGAGACCCATAGAAAACAACGTCGGGAGCTCAAATGCCGGAGTCATCTATTTACACCGCCATACAGAAAGTTTGTTACGCTAAATTCGGCCTGTCCCCATAGTGTCATCCAGGCAGTAGAACGGGCAACCTGCCCAGGTCTACTGGTGGATCTTAAATACAAATTATACACAAACACTTACACATCGCCACCGGCAAAGTGCAGAGTTGTCTGAAAGCGATAAACTAGACCAGAATCCGATAATTATCTTGTCATATAGATCCTGACATTAGAAATGACGTAAATAAAAGTTAGTATTAAAATGATCTCGCTTAGCGTAATTGAGGTTTACCTAAACAATTTGTACAATTTTTCATGAGATACTAAATTCACCCTGTACCATTTCTATGCCATACATTACGAAGTCATCAGGCTCCCCGAGATGCAAGCAACGCTATTTTTTGAAATAATGCAGTACAAAGCATCAAATGCGATAACCACCGCAATCTAGATTTCAAACGTATAATTTCCCTTTGTAGCTACCCGCTATCTTTTATTCGCCACGAACGTTAACACCATTTTTCAAGCCGCAAACTCGATCGTTAGCAAGGTCGCTCGCCTGTTTTATTTTCGCTGCAGAATCTTCTCATTTTTTGAAAGAACGCAAAAAGAAAGAGAAGATACTTCCAATTATAGTTAATTATTAAAAACTAATCCCATATAATATTATCTCTTTAAAAATAATTAAAAGAGTAATAAAACGAATTTTGTTGCGCACTTTAACACATAAAATTCTGTATTGTTATTCCTGCTACCGTAGTTGTGTGACGTCTTCAGCGATATTTTCAGATTTTTGTTTTCAATGTATTTTGAATTCATTCTTTTTCACGTTTACATTAGGTCTACCTGTTTGTTTTTTAGCATACGTTTACAGCTATCTAGTTTTGTAAATGTTATAGACTAATATACAGGGTCCACGACAACATAAACTTCGTACATTACCTTCACAAAACTTCAGCATCTTATACTGAGTGCTTTCAAAGATATGACAACTTCTTTGTCTGAAGGGACATGTGTTGATCACTCTGTATCACTCAAGAACAAACGAAATTAAGTATTATTGGTAGTGAGATATTTTATGCATATGGTCTATTTTATTTTTATACAGATGTCTACACGAAATATCAGAAGTCATATACAGTATGGTCCAAAACGAGAATCGTAGATTTTATCGAACTTTTCTAATGGAACACCCTATATTTTTCATCGGCATGGGATAACTTATTTGTTAGTCTATCAATTTTATTAAGCATTCCCTATACCCAGACGCACGCGTTTTTTAGTTAAATTCGTTTTTATTCGAAATTACCCGTTATTAATCAAAACTAGGCGTAAAAGTTATATCTTTTAAAGGCAACACCCGTGTATTTTATTCCTACTGGGTGCGGAATAAAGGACGCAACATCTTTTATATTTGTAATTAGATTGATATGTTTCAGAGTTTCAGAGATATTCATTAAAATACCATTTACAACAAATTTTAATATTTAAATATTTTTATAGTCGGGCTCTTTAATACACTCTTCTACTGCATTAAAATACGTTAGACATGAAGTGTAAACTAAGGTGAGTAAAAAAAAAACTACCGTTATCATACTTTCTTGGGAAAATAAGATAAGGTATCAAATAGCTGGCATGGAAATGTGTGGTAACTCAAATAAATTAACATTAACGTTTCAGTTTACGTATCAACTATAAGTTTTGTACATTGTTAGCTATACGTGTTGCTAACTACTGTTTATTTGCCTTACAACTATTTTTTAAGCTTGTAAAATGTGCTGTCTAGGAAGGATTTTATTGCTCCATCTCCATTTTAATGCATTTTGTAATATAAATCATTTAGATATAGTAGAAGACGAGGGCTAAGCTGCAGGACCTTGTATATTAGCCTATAACATTTACAAAACTAGATAACCGTAAACGTAACGAAACGGTGCAAACAGGGCGGCTGCGAGTATAGTGACATCTGTTTTTCTGTGGTGAAATGAAGTTAAAACGTTTACCTAACCTTATTTCTAAATCAAATAAAAACACAGCAGTATTGAAGGATTTATTGTGCGTGTTGAGAGAAGTAAACCTGTTTGAATGTTTCTCAAATGTACATTGATTAGTGTACAGAGTAGAAGTACCACTTTCAAACTTACCGTCACATTTGCCAATTTTAGATTTACGGATACGGGATATTACAAAGATTAAATATTTTTCTGTTTACTCAGAAAAAAAAGCCTTTATGTTTTAGTCATTTCTTTAAGGAAAATTAAGAAAAAATAAATAGATAAAATTACGGATATTTACAAGTATTGCGTAACTAATTTTTTACCCCAGTTGTAAAAAAAATTAACTTATAACTTCAATCGGTTACTTATGTTTGTCAACTTTTCCGACTATGATTAAAGCCAATGAATAGAACTCTTTATTTTGGTGTTATCTCATATTCTACATATATATTTTGGACGTATTTAATTCCTCATTCATAATTTCAAAAAAACAGATAAATTAATATAAGGAGATTTTAAAAGTGGGTATAACCCAGTTAGCAAACAAATATTAAAAAAAAATTTTTTTTTAATGTTTTTGAAATATTGCAGATATATTCTAGAAAACGTTGCTAAAATCTGTTAATGGCCAAAAACACGTTGGGACTGCAATATTTCAAAAACATTCAAAATGTTAATCAAATACCGGTCAGAATGTTTTGAAAACGTTGGAAATATGTTTGAAAAATACATGTAAAAATATTTTTTAAATGTCTGTAAAATGCCTATAATAGTATTTTTAAAAAGGTTGGAAAAATCAGCAAGCAATGTTAAAAAATATATTTTTAAATGCTTTTGAAATATTACAGATAGGTTTTAGAAACGTAAAAATCTGTTAGTGGCGAAAAACACGTTGGGACTGTAATATTTCAAATACATAATTAAATTTTAGATAAAATATCTATCCAAATATTTTAAAAACGATGTTTAAAAAATATGTATAAACACATTTTTAAAATAATGAAAATATAATAAGTGTTGATAAAGCGTCCAAAAATACCTATAACATTCCAACAAGGTAAAAGGTACACAAAATCAGGAAGGGCTGGAAATTTTGATGACATTAACATCAGAAACCTTAAAGTACCTTTTACCTTGTTGGAATGCAACAATTATCCAACGTGTTTTTCCAGTTGCGTTGATGTTTTTATGGACCATATGTCTGAGGTTGCTTGGTTTAAAGCAGGTAACACATACAACTCTCATTTCCGTAATGGAACAGTAATAATATAATTTTTATTGATTCCTTCAAACAAGTTAAGTTTCGCAGTATCACTAAGTGTTAAGTGGGGTACATTCCATTGAATTTTATTTAAGGTTATTGATGTATCGTCGCCATAGTAGCAGTTTGTATCAGTTCTAGATTGAATCGGAATAGTTGAATAATGTTTCTTTATCATCTTCGCCATAGTAATCACATCGGAATTTCAAAAAATTGTGATAGGCAGGTAGGTATGTATTGGTTAGCACCGAAGTTCAAATGCATTACTTCATATGGATATTACTCAGAATTTAGATGTACTTTAAGGTTTCTGATGTTAATGTCATCAAAATTTCCAGCCCTTCCTGATTTTGTGTACCTTTTACCTTGTTGGAATGCAACAGTTGTCCAACGTGGTTTTTCCAGTTGCGTTGATGTTTTTATGGACGATATGTCTGAGGTTGCTTGTTTTAAAGCAGGTAACACATACAACTCTCATTTTCGTAATGGAACAGTAATAATAGGATTTTTATTGATTCCTTGTTTTTGCTCAAGGTCAACGCACGTACACGTCCAAGTACATGGTTTATCAAGGTCATCATCTTCAAGGTCACCTCAACCACATTGTAGAAAAAGTTTGTAACCCTGCTAAGTCAAGGCCACGTGGTAGGTTGGTAACCATGCTAAGTCAAGGCCACGGGGTTGGTATCCCTGCTAAGTCAAGGCCACGTGTTGGTAACCCTGCTAAGTCAAGGCCATGTGTTAGGTTGGTAACCCTGCCTTTTCAAGGTCCCCGCTTCAAGGTCACTAGAAAAGTTACTAGATTTTTGATTGTCCACGTCAATTTTAGGTTATCCCCCCTGCATCTATTCCTGAAGGTCATTGCCCTCGGTCTCAAGCAAGTCTATACATGTTTCAAGGCAAGCAACGCCACGCCCCCCAGTGCCCTCAAGTGATTCCCCAAAACAGGTAGACGTTTCCTAAAACAGGGGGTCCGTTTCCTAAAACAGGTAGCCGTTTCCTATAAACAGGTAGCCGTTTCCTAAAACAGGGGGTCCGTTTCCCAAAACAGATAGCTGTTTCGCAACCGTTTCCCCCATGAGAACAAAGGCGATCCATTGTTCAGGTCGAAAATAGATTCCACATCTCAATTCCAGGAAATCAAGAAGAAAGGGGGCCCATTGTTCAAAGTCTATGCTTACATGTTTCAAGGCCACATGAGAGAACAAAGACATTCCATTGTTCAGTTATTCTAAAAATAGATTGTTATCTCAATTCTAGGAAATCAAGAATAAAGGCGATCCATTGTCAACACTTCAAAGTCTATGCTTATAAGGCCACACGTGAGAACAAAGACGATCCATTGTTTTGGCTGAGTCATAGCTTCTGAAATTCCGGGAAATCAAGAACAAAGGGGGTCCATTGTTCAAGCCGACGCTTCAAAGTCTATGCTTACAATTTTCAAGGCCACATGAGAGAACAAAGACGATTCATTGTTCCGTTATTCTAAAAATAGATTGTTATCTCAATTCTAGGAAATCAATAACAAAGACGATGCATTGTTCAAGCCGACGGTTCAAAGTCTATTCTTACAATTTTCAAGGTCACACCTCTGAGAAATGAACAAAGACGATCCATTGTTCTGGTTGATTTATAAAAATAGATTGTTATCTAAATACACTTCGATTCTGAGAAATCAAGAACAAAGGCGATCCATTGTCAACGATTTAAAGTTTATGCTTATAAGGTCACACCTCTGAGAAATGAACAAAGACGATCCATTGTTCCGTTATAATTTTTAAAAATAGATTGTTATATCAATTCTAGGAAATCAAGAATAAAGGGGGCCCATTGTTCAAAGTCTATGCTTACAATTTTCAAGGCCACATGAGAGAACAAAGACGATTCATTGTTTTGGCTCAGTCGTAGCTTAGGAAAAGGTGATCCGAACTTATCCGACCTTACCCGAACTTATCTCTATATAAGTAGATAAAGAACAGTCCCATGTCAGTCGATACATTGCAATCGTCACAACAACAAATTACCTAAAGTAAAAAGCAACTATTATTACTTAATCACCAGTGTGTGCATCATATTTTTACAATCCTGACTAGAAGTTTTATTGTAAACCGTTGTGAAGAGCAATTTGTTAAACGTAAAGAGTAACTATTATTGCTTAATCACCAGTCTGTGCATCATATTTTTACAATCGTGACTAGAACCGTTGAAAAGCAATTTATTGAAAGTTCATTATTACGTGTGTGCTTCATATTGTTAACTATGAGTATGCCAAGTAGTAGTGAGATGGTTAATTTAACAAAGCGTATTGTTCCCTTATTGAAAACAAAAAAGGAATTTTCGAGGCACATCCGTATAGTTAACACCAATATCAAGCTATTGCAAGATATAATTAAACATAAAATTTATTATGAAACCAATGAAAGTCTGCTTAAGCTTGAGAACAGTTTAGCATTGCTCAAGTGCTATCTGGTTAGATTGAGACGGTTAAATAACGCTTCAGAGAAAGTTGGTAGTGGAATTGTCAATAAAAAAGGTATGCATAAATTACGTTGGTACCCCCTAGTTTTAATGGTAGGTTGCTAACAGGAATTATAATCAATATGTCAAACATTAAGGACCCTTTGATATTTTTACTAAACACGTATAATACTTTTGCACGTAAGGTGAAATTAATGTTAAGGCAAACTATGCTAAAGGTAAATGTGGTCTTAGGCTGCAATTTTATGCAACCCCAAAATCATAATATTGAGTTGAAGACTTTTGCCACAAAAAATTGCGTTATTGATATTTCAACCAATGTACGTGTCTGGTACAATGAAAACGTGTATGATAAGTTACGGATAAAATTAGAGGAGTTTTCCGAAAGGGATTCCGGTTGGGCAGTACATGAAGTCTTACATTTAAAAGTGAATATTAATAGCTATGTCCCATTTAGAGGCGGTCATTCAACCTATGTTAAAGTTCCTCGCTTCATAGCAGTAAAGCGTGCTGTTGTTAATGTTAAAAATAACGATGAGTATTGCTTCCTGTGGGCCGTTGTTTCGGCATTATATACCGCGCAATATCATACGGAAAGGGTTCAAAGTTATCTCCATTTTAGAGATGTTTTGAAGTACGATTCAATTCACTTCCCTATTCAGTTGGATGATGTAAAAAAATTTGAGAAACTGAACAACCTCGCAATTAATTTGTACTGCATAAATGGTAAAAAAGTTGCACCATTTGTATTGAGTAATCAGCAAAGCGATAAAGAACCCATAAATCTTTTAATACTTTCTGCCGGGGATGACACTGTACACCATTTCACATGGATTAAAAATATGTCAGCTTTATTTTCAAAACAAATATCAAAGGATGGTCATAAGAAAGTAATTTGTAACCGGTGTTTGAATCATTTTTGGTCGGATGTAGCTTTAGAAAAACATTTAACATATTGCAATCAACTTAATCAATGCTCTACTAGGCTGCCTACCGAAGCAGAAATGAATCTACAGTTCAAAAATTTCGCATTTCAAGAAAAGGTGCCATTTGTCATTTATGCCGATTTAGAAAGTATTTTAGAGAAGTGTGCAAATGATATCGAAAGTAATACTCTATTTCACTCCAAACACACACCTTTCAGCATTGCTTACTATTTGAAGTGTTCATATGATGATTCTTTATCCCGATTTAGTCTTTATAGAGGAAAGGATTGCATTCAATGGTTTGTTAACGAGCTTCAAAGTATTGCACATTGGGCTACCGAAATAATCAATCAAATAATTCCTATGGCTACTTTAAGTCTCAGTCAGGTTGAGCAATTTGAAAGCGCCACGATTTGTCACATTTGTCGGAAACCATTTACTACTTCTGATATAAAAGTTAGAGACCATAATCATCTTACAGGAGCATTTCGGGGGGCAGCGCACCAGGCATGTAACCTAAACTATACAGACTCCCACATTCTGCCAATTGTATTCCATAATTTAAATCGGGTTCATTCATAATAAGCAGATTATATAAACCTGGAGTCCCTTTATACGTGACACCATTGATGATCATATCGTTTCCTTTAATTGTGATGGGGGTATTACCAATTGCCCATTTGTCTGATTTGGCGTCGTAGTGGACTCCATAAGTGTGATCAATCGCACCTTCAAGATCCCTCATAATACGTTCAACATATATACGAGGTAATTCGTGGTACTGCTCGAGAAATTCTTCAGAGATGGGTTCATTACAGGAATCATCTGCGATACTAAGAGGTTCTTCTTCCTCGGCAGTAATCTCTCCTACGACAGATGTTTCTAGGAAAGGTGGTGTACGAGGAGGGGGATTTATTTGAAACAACGGAAGCTGAGCTAGGGGGCTTGTCTTCGTTGCTAATGAGTGTGCTAGCGGGCTAGTGGTAGCATGTTTTCTTCGAAATATGAACAAAGGCAGGTTTTTGGGTTTAACGGACTCCTTTGTTTTCTTATCAGGATGCATTTTATTCGCTATTTCAGTTAGAGGTTCTATTAGAGGTTTATAAGTACTTTCAAACGTTCTTTCATTATCAATGCGGGCAGTTTTAAGACTGTTGTATTTCTGCTGTATTATTTTACGAGCCTGAATAATTTTTCGCTTTAATATCATCTCCTTATTATCCATTGTAGCAAAATGGCTGTTAATACCTAAACGGATGAGTAACTACTAAACCACTGAACGCAGGTTAAGGTATTATATATTCATCAAACCTTTTCCTATAGCGACCATTATTGACTTCAGCATCCTTATTTATGACTATGAACCCAAACGGATGCGGCCAATGCTACTCTCTTTAGTAAAATCGATCTCAAATGAACTGTTTATCTCACACTTAAGCGTATTGTTGTTTGCCCTAATGAAACATTTTTCTCTGGATATCTTTGATTTCAGTGTAAGCACTAATTTCATGTAACTCATAGGCACCGTGTGGAATATTAATCACCCGCAAATGAGATGAATTTGTTCTAAAATAAAATCTATCGTTGCCCGTATAAATGTTTCTAATGCTGTTGCACCCGTAGAATCCCACCAATCCAACAACGTATTTCTTCTCCAAATCTAGCTCTATCGGTGGGTAGAAGTTGCAGCTAGCTATGTTACCAACACCTTCTAAACTGAATGTTATTGACATAACTGAGAAAATGTAAGGTTATGTCGATTATTTATATAGAAATTGTAGGTGCCCGCAAATAATGCTATTAAATTCCTGATCTTGATTGTAATTATAATAAATTTTACATCCCCGAAAGTAGTTAATCGCTTCAACTGGTGGTCGAAGATTACCGAAATTATCGTAATACCATACCTTTTCACCACGCTTTTTGTAGCAAACCCAATGTGTACCCGGTCCGCTTTGACTATCTAAGTTGATGATTCCAGATTCATTTTTCTGTGGTAATTTAGGCAGGCCATCTCTCATAAAAATACCCCTAAAGTATGGTACATCTTTTGTGTATTTCTTTAAATCAATATCTGTTAACGCTCTTTCGGGTAATCTACTCAGTTTTTTGGAAACGGTTTTAAGTATAATGCACCACCAGATTTGTATGGTTTTAGATAAAATGCGCCACCAGCGATCGATTCCATGATGCGATTATGGCGCGATGTCTCCTCTTGCATTTTTTTGGCATTTTTTGCATCATTGACTGCTTTGGCAATTCCCGATGCGCCGCCAGCTAAAGCACCGATTGCTGATAATCCTGCGAATAACGGAATAAAAAATGGTAAAACACCTCCTTGTTTAGGTAAGGGAATTACTCTAGGAACTTTAATGTTTTTCTTCCCCCCCAACCTTTTTACTACACGTTTTGCCGTTGACAGTGCTGACTTTATTGTGTCGGTGAAATCTCCGTTAGCTTTCATTTCTTTAGCTATTGTTTTCCGTACATGCAATAAACTTTCACCATTCTTCTTCTTGGACCGACGTTTAAACGCCATCCCAAATTTTCTCTTTGCCTTCATGGTGGTACCGACTGCTAAAGCTGCAGCTCGTTCACCTAATGTTGCGTCTGCTGATTTAAATGGTTCCCAAGCTTTTTCTTCTAAAATTTTATCTGCTCTATGTCGACTTTTTAAATCTTGGTAGTCTATAACTGATATCATGCAGTTTGCACTGCGCATCTAATTTAATACCGGGGTCGCCGCGTGCTAGTCGTTTCTCTAATTTTGTACCGGGACCACAATACTGGTAACCGGGTAAATGTAATTCCACCGGAAGTTTATTGATTAGTGTATTCACTAAACCACCTGCACTCTTCCGCTTCTTACCTGTCATTGTTCACCTTGAGGGATAGGGCAGGGTATTTATACGTAAAATCGTGTGAAAACTTTATTTTTAGTAAATGCTATACATTAGATAAGCAGGGCGATAGTACAATATTTCCATTAAGCATACAGTGTTATGTGAATTAATATTATATTTGGCATTTATAACATCTTGAATGTCTTTATAAATGTCATCATCACCGAATTCCTTCTCACGAAAACGACGGTAGTTAACCACTTGTCGTATGAATTTTTCATAGAAACTCACCAGATTGTAAGATTCAAGAAATTCCAATCTATAGCTTATTATATCCTTCAAATCGAATAGTTCCTCTATGTTATGGGCATTGAATGTACACGAACAACAGTTGTAGTTTTCTATTATAACTGTTTTCAAAATTCTTAATCAATTCCCAATTGTAATAAATACCGAGATTGCTAGATAGAGATTCGTAATCTTGCTCGTGTATTATATCCTCCTCGTTTACATGTGACCAATCAATTTGGCTTTCAATTTCTTGAGATCGGAAAAATTGTATTTCTACGTATGAATACCATCTTAGAAGTTCATTCCATTCCTTCACGTCTAATACCACATTATCGCTGTTGCCACATTTTATACGCACTACTGGTGCAAGGTTAAGGTGTGTACTGTATCCAATTTCAATATGCGTATCGTTCGATAGGTTATAGGAAGCACAATCGATTAAGTATTCATTAGCTGCCTGTTTATACACCTCAGCCCTATGTTGAAATGATGATGACCAGTCGGAATAACCTTCATCTTGTTTCTCTTCATTTTTGCTACTACTACTGCTACCATCACTATTTTGACAGCATGAACAACAAAATGTTAAATTATTATTCATATTGTTATTACATGAAGCATCCAGGAGTGATTTTATTGCTTTTTTCATGACTTTACTTGTCCACAACCGCACTACGACTAAACACTACGAAATAAGCATGTTTACATATGGTTGGAGTAATGTTACATGATCCAGCAAAGGTATTACAAAATGTTAAGTCCCATGTATATTTACTTAAATCGATTTTTTATCCGTATATTGCGGTAGTTTTATAAAAAAATATTTTACTTGTTAGATGACCTAATCAGTCTGAACAATGCATCGTCTCAGAATTTCAGAAGCTACGACTCAACAATGAATCGCCTTTGTTCTCTCGTGTGGCCTTAGAAATTGTAAGCATAGACTTTGAACCGTTGAACAATATATCGTCTTTATTCTTGATTTCCTAGAATAGAAGTGTATTTAACAATCTATTTTCGACCGGAACAATGGAATGTCTTTGTTCTCTCATCTGACCTTGAAAATTGTAAGCATCGACTTTGAAGCGTTGACAATGCATCGTCTTTGTTCTTGATTTCCTAGAATTGATATAACAATCTACTTTTAAAAATTATAACGGAACAATGGATCGTCTTTGTTCATTTCTCAGAGGTGTGACCTTATAAGCATAAACTTTAAATCGTTGACAATGGATCGCCTTTGTTCTTGATTTCTCAGAATCGAAGTGTATTTAGATAACAATCTATTTTTATAAATCAACCAGAACAATGGATCGTCTTTGTTCATTTCTCAGAGGTGTGACCTTGAAAATTGTAAGAATAGACTTTGAACCGTCGGCTTGAACAATGCATCGTCTTTGTTATTGATTTCCTAGAATTGAGATAACAATCTATTTTTAGAATAACGGAACAATGAATCGTCTTTGTTCTCTCATGTGGCCTTGAAAATTGTAAGCATAGACTTTGAACAATGGGCCCCCTTTATTCTTGATTTCCTAGAATTGATATAACAATCTATTTTTAAAAATTATAACGGAACAATGGATCGTCTTTGTTCATTTCTCAGAGGTGTGACCTTATAAGCATAAACTTTAAATCGTTGACAATGGATCGCCTTTGTTCTTGATTTCTCAGAATCGAAGTGTATTTAGATAACAATCTATTTTTATAAATCAACCAGAACAATGGATCGTCTTTGTTCATTTCTCAGAGGTGTGACCTTGAAAATTGTAAGAATAGACTTTGAACCGTCGGCTTGAACAATGCATCGTCTTTGTTATTGATTTCCTAGAATTGAGATAACAATCTATTTTTAGAATAACGGAACAATGAATCGTCTTTGTTCTCTCATGTGGCCTTGAAAATTGTAAGCATAGACTTTGAAGCGTCGGCTTGAACAATGGACCCCCTTTGTTCTTGATTTCCCGGAATTTCAGAAGCTATGACTCAGCCAAAACAATGGATCGTCTTTGTTCTCACGTGTGGCCTTATAAGCATAGACTTTGAAGTGTTGACAATGGATCGCCTTTATTCTTGATTTCCTAGAATTGAGATAACAATCTATTTTTAGAATAACTGAACAATGGAATGTCTTTGTTCTCTCATGTGGCCTTGAAACATGTAAGCATAGACTTTGAACAATGGGCCCCCTTTCTTCTTGATTTCCTGGAATTGAGATGTGGAACCTATTTTCGACCTGAACAATGGATCGCCTTTGTTCTCATGGGGGAAACGGTTGCGAAACAGCTATCTGTTTTGGGAAACGGACCCCCTGTTTTAGGAAACGGCTACCTGTTTATATGAAACGGCTACCTGTTTATATGAAACGGCTACCTGTTTTAGGAAACGGACCCCCTGTTTTAGGAAACGTCTACCTGTTTTGGGGAATCACTTGAGGGCACTGGGGGGCGTGGCGTTACTTGCCTTGAAACATGTATAGACTTGCTTGAGACCGAGGGCAATGACCTTCAGGAATAGATGCAGGGGGGATAACCTAAAATTGACGTGGACAATCAAAAATCTAGTAACTTTTCTAGTGACCTTGAAGCGGGGACCTTGAAAAGGCAGGGTTACCAACCTAACACATGGCCTTGACTTAGCAGGGTTACCAACACGTGGCCTTGACTTAGCAGGGATACCAACCCCGTGGCCTTGACTTAGCATGGTTACCAACCTACCACGTGGCCTTGACTTAGCAGGGTTACAAACCTTTCCTACAATGTGGTTGAGGTGACCTTGAAGATGGTGACCTTGATAAACCATGTACTTGGACGTGTACGTGAGTTGACCTTGAGCAAAAACACTCGTAGAAAAAGTATAGTAGAAAAGTGGATTAGAAGTGGGGTAGCTATACTACTGAATGCAACAATGATTCAACGTGGTTTTTCCAGTTGCGTTGATGTTTTTATGGGCCACAGTCTGAGGTTGCTTGTTTTGAAGCAGGTAACTCATATAACTCTCATTTCCGTAATGGAACAGTAATAATGGAATTTTTATTGATTCCTTCAAACAAGTTAAGTTTCGCAGCATCACTAAGTGTTAAGTGAGGTACTTTCCATTGAATTTTATTTAAGGTTATTGCGGTATCGTCGCCATAGTAGCAGTTTGTATCACTTCTAGATTGAATTAAAATCAACTCTTGCCGCATATTCACAATTACTTGACGATCATCCTCCATTATTCCAAATATGTGATTCAATGGTGTGTATATTTGTAAAAGATTTTTCTCCATTTTGCTCATCGAATCCTATTTGTAATGGTTCTTCATTCTTGGATGACCACCCCAAATGGCTTAGTGCTTTGCTCTTGCTTGCCGTATAAGAAATATATCCTTTAAGTGCAGACGTTATGCCGGGATTTCTGCAAACGTTCACTCTTTGATCACCTAACCCATAATGAATTTCTTCGGAAAGAAGGTGGGGAAATTATTGGTTAAGTTGCATGATTTTCTTTCGCCCTCTTTCTTGAGCTGAAGCTTACTTTCTATGTACAGAAAACTATCGTAGGTAGCCTTAATTAGATCTTGACTTTGAATTAAGATGTGTATTTCTTCCGAATGTCCACATTTTGAAGATCCATACGGAAGATAAGTGTGAATATCTGATTTAATTATAGTATTATCAAAATGTACGTTTTTAAAGACGTTTAATGCTTCGGCCATTGACGCTGAGAACTTTTAAGCCAATTGACTTTAAAAAGTATTTCTCTGCAGATGTTAACCACAATGAAGATTGGGGGCTAATTAATAACTTACTATAGGGATGATGTCTTTTATATGAATTTTTGAAAGATGGAATTGGTCCTTGATTAATTCTGAGACCCATGCTCTTTTAGTTCTAAACGTACTGTAAATGGTTCACTTTCACCAAAGTCTCTTAATTCCCCCTTTTGATTGGTCAAATTAATTGCTATATTAGTGTTTACTTCTAAATGCTGAGTATTGCTTGGAGTTTTATCTAAGCGATAACCTGGTGGAACTGAAAAATCAATCTCATATAATACTTTTGCAGACCTCCCGTTTCGATATGATACTTTTATAATGTTGCACTCTACGTGTAGATTAGTGTGTTTAAGTATTTGGATGTCTAACGCTGACGTTTGTAAAATATGTGGTTCTAATCTTTTAGAATCAACCTCTAGCATGCGACCAATGCTATTTTCTTTAGTAAAATCGATCTCAAATGAACTGTGTATCTCACATTTAAGTGTATTGTTGTTTATCCTAATGATAAACTTTTCTGTGGGTATCTTAGATTTTAGATAATTGTTAATTTCATCTAACTCATGCACCGTGTGGAATATTATTCACTCACAAATGTGATGGATTTGTTCTAAAATAAAATCTCTCGTTGCCTGTATAAATGTTTCTAATGCTGTTGCAACCGTAAAATCCAACTAATCCGATAACGTATTTCTTCCTAAAATCTAGTTCTATTGGTGGATAGAAGTTGTAGCTAGCTGTGTTACCAACACCTTCTAAACTGAATGTTATTGACATAACTGAGAAAATTTAAGGTTGTATTAATTAATTATATATACATTGCAGGCATAAGTGTCCCCAAATTGTATTAAATTCTTGATTTTGGTTGTAATTATAATAAATTTTACATCCCCGAAAGTAGTTAACCACTTCGATTGGTGGTCGAAGATTACCTAAACTATCGTAATACCATACCTTTTTACCTCGCTTTGGCTATCTAAGTTAATAATTCTAGATTCATCTTTCATGGTACTTTAGGCATGCTAACTCTTATAAAGATATCCCTAAAGTAGACACATTTTTGGAGTATCTCTTAAATCAATATCTGTTAACGGTCTTTCGGAAAAGGAAAGGAAAGGTCACGTATTTCATTCCCTCACCAAGGGGGAGGGTGGGCTGCTCGAGCTTTCCGAGCTCCTTCAGCCACAATCATGGATTCCCAGCATACATACATACATTACGTATATACGTATGGTGGGATTAAGGATGGGCGTGGTCAGGATAGGATCGGAAGGAACGGAGTTAGGGTTCTGAGGGGGGAAATACTACCCCAGCATTCGCCTAAGCAGCCGCACATGGTGTGCATATACGCAGTGACCATGCCGCTACATGTGTATGAGGAAAACCCCCTGAAAAAACCTCATGCAAGGTAGACGGTAACGGGAATCGAAGCCATTACCACCCGAATGCTAGGCGGGTCGTGTCACCACTACGATACCAGCTCGGTGGTCTTTCGGGTAATCTATTCAGTTTTTTGGAAACGGTTTTAAGTATAACGCACCACCACTAGATTTGTATGGTTTTAGATAAAGTGCGCCGCCAGAGCTTATAGCGATCGATTCCATCATGTGATTATGGCGCGATGTCTCTTGCAATTTTTTGGTATTTTTAGCTTCCTTGACTGCTTTAGCAATTCCCGATGCGCCGCCAGCTAAAGCACCGATTGCTGATAATCCTGCGAATAACGAAATAAGAAATGGTAAAAACCTTCCTTGTTTAGGTAAGGGGATTACTCTAGGAATGTTAATGTTTTCTTGCCTCTCAAACTTTTTACTACACGTTTTGCCGTTGAAAGCGCTGACTTTATTGTGTCTGTGAAATTCCGTTAGGTTTATTTTTTTTAGCTATGTTTTGCGTAAATGCAATAAATTTCCACCATTCTTCTTGGATCGACGTTTGCACCCCATTACTAATTTTCTCTTTGCTTTCATCGCGTGCTAGTCGTTTCTCTAACTTTGTACCAGGACCACAATACTGGTAGCCATGTAAATACAATTCACCCGGAAGTTTATTGATTAGAGCATTGACTAAACCACCTGTATTCTTTCGCTTCTTACCTAACATTGTTGTCAAGATGGACAAAGCAGGGTATTTATACTTAAATGGACTTTACTTGCTCGCAAAATTCAAGTAACTTTTCTTCGTTCAAGTAAATGAATGGCATGTCGTAATGCGTTTAAAATTTAAAAAAGCTTGGTTTAAATACAATTAATATTAGTCCCAAAAATGTGAAACCGAATCCTACAAATTATTATTAGTGATAACTTGCACATCAAGAAAATCATTTAATACAATCTTGTAAAAATAATTCCCCAACGCATATAAATATATGATTAGTCTCTAATACTAAAAAGAGAAATGACAACTTGAAAAATACATTATGGAAATACTACAAAGATTTACAGGTTAGATTTCAAATATGTTAGCAATTTCAATATTTCATTTATTTACTTTTGTAATTGTTTAAAGTAGTTTTAAATAAACATTTAATTTTTATGCTTTATTATTATTTATCGTAAAATAACATGTGAAAATAAGTCGAAATACAGCTAAAATTTTCATTCAAAATATAAATTTTTAAAGTGAAATACAAGTTATCAATGAATTTGCATTAGTTCATATAAACAATGACATTTTATATTTGCATGAGAAATTGTCGATTTTATGCATGTTGCATTTAGTACAATAAACGAACTGATTTTATTACAAATTCGCCCATTTAATAATAATATTTTTTCCTACAAGAAAATTTACATCAATTTTATATTCTTGGTTAGAGATAATGCTGAATTGGCGTTTCAAGCTTTGTTTTATATTATGTAAATTGAAAGTTTATAATTTCATTACAGAAAAATTATAGTTTGGTTTGCGGACTTTATGCGAATTTTATTTTCGCTGCATCGTACAGATAAAATGTCATTGTGTATAGGAACTTATGCGAAATACATTTCCTTGATATTATCAAGAGAACAATGCAATGATTTCATTTTGGATTACGTTGCAATAGCTGCAGACAGACGCATATAGGCTTTGCTTATGCAAGTCTTTCATTCTTATGCGAATTTTTTTCCCTGCATCTTACAGACCACTTCCAGTTGTTCACAATTTTGTTAACGTTAACAAATTTACCTGCATATAAACTTAAAATGTATTCTAACATTTAGTTACATACTTCGGTTATATACAATTTATCTCAAACAGTTTGCCTCATTCCGTAAACTGAATCATAAATTTGTTTTCAGTGCATATCATCACCGAGCATTTATGCAATACGTATTACACAATTGCATTTATTTTACTTAACATTTATTTTACGCTCGTAAATTAACTCTATGGACAATGCATTTTTCGAAATTAACAGCTTTCATTCATTTTTACATATACATATATAAAACATGTTACTTATTTTTTAAAGCGTTTTTACATTTCACTTTTAGTGAAATTTACTTTAATTCATACATCCCCAAATTTTCTAATTAATATTTTATATTAACACTTCATTTACAATTCACATTTCACACAATTACTTTATCTATGTACACTAAATACACATGTTTTATAATTTTAGAAGCTGATTCACTTTTCTAGTCATTTCATACAACTCTACATCTAGTTTTAATTCTTTTATTTTGTTTAGTAGTTCATCTAGCCTCTTCTTTCCCTCCTGTACACTTAATACTTTTGCTTGCTTTCTCTTCGTACTACTTTCGTCATTTCTGCTTAACTGAATCGTCCCCAAACAAGCCCTTTATTATAAACGGGCATCCTTGAAACCACTAATCTCGAAAAGATTTTAAAGAATTGTAATGATACACGAGCTAATTCTATTTTTAGATTTCGACCACTACTTATTAGCATAGACAACAACCTGTTATTCTTCCCAAACTAAACAAAATTCATGTTTCCACGAACTGTTTAGATTTCTAAGAATTGCCCCCTGCAAGTGTATAAACTTGATTTTACTTGCATATAGTCTTAGACTTTTACTCTATCATTAGTTACGTGCGCACATCTAGAAGAATGTCTTCAATGAATACACGCCCAAAAAAATTATCACTCCACATCCTTGACCTTGAAGAGCTTGACTCAATTTAGGCCAAAACCATTTAACCTTGACTGACTTTTTAGACAACAACTACGAACTGTTTAGATTTCTAAAAATTGCTCATGCTCGTTCCCAACCCTAGTTTAATATGCGTTATCGCAAAAGTATAAACTCTATACCAAATGGAAATCAAATTAATCTATCTAAAATCACGCCGACTATATTACCGCAAGGAATAGTTGCAAAATCATCAGCACTAAGGCCCAAAAGATGTTTGAAGAACGTAAATGCAAAGAATTAGTCTCATGTCCTTTGGTGGTCGTAAATTTTGGTCATTAGCTAAAGCCATCAATAAAAACTTTAGTACATCTTCCTCTCCTCCCATGACGTCTCGCGACGGAGCTGTAATAGCGGATCCTGCTGAAAAAGTCAACCCCTTTGTCGATTACTTTGCATCAAATTCGAGTCATCTGGTGAGTTTCTCCCATCGTTGAAGTTGGCAAATGTCAAGCCTATTCCTAAAAAGGGCAACAAAACCGATCCCTCAAACTATCGACCAATAGCTATCACTTCCATTCTGTCGAAAATCATGGAGAAAGCCACCAACCACCAACTACTTTCGTTCCTCGAGGCCAATGAACTCCTAAACGACCACTAGTATGGGTTCAGACAGAGTCGTTCAACAGCTGATCTTATTTCATATGTCACCCAACTTTGGAATAACACATTAGAGAGGTCCGATGAAACAGTCATAGTAGCTTTAGATATTTCAAAGGCTTTTGACCAGTGCCTACTTGCCAAGCCCACTTCGTTCGGTGTATCCGATACGCTCATCAATTGGATATCCAGCTTGCTTGACAAAAGACGTATATGGCTTCTTTTCGAAAGAAACTACTATTAACGCGAGAGTACCCCAAGGATCAGTGATAGCTCCCACACTTTTCCTGCTATACATAAATGACCTCATTTCCTCAACAACTACCCCGATCCATTGCTTTGCAGACGACAGCACTCTACATTGTAGTTTTCTCAGTTTTCCCACAGCAATAAGTCTAGTCAGGACGTTAAGGTGAAAATGGTAGCATCAATCAACAGTGACTTAGAACGTGTCCTTGAATGGGGAAGGAATAATCTACTCACGTTCAACGCCGGCAAAACCCAGTGTTGCCTTGTGTCCGCCAAGAAAGACCGATTATTTCCTGCTGTATGTATGAATGACTTAGAACTCAAGCTTTCAAGCTCTATTTCTATGTTAGGGATGTCCGTATCATCGAACCTTTCATGGGTTGACTACCTTTTGTCAGCCAGAAAAGCATCTACTCGTAAACTGGGCTTTCTATGCAAATCTAAACAGTACTTCACATCGGAACAACTTCTTTTACTGTATAAGGCTCAAATTTGACCTCATCTGAAATACAATTTCCACCTCTGGGTCAGTGCTCCCCAATACGCCCTTGATATGGTAAACCGCACCCGAAAAAGAGCTGTAAGGCTTATAAATGACCCGTCTCTGACTTCTGACATACAGTCTCTTGAGCATAGAAGGATAATTTCGGTTCTTTCCTTGTTCTATCGCTATTACCATGGCAAGTGTGCCTCCGAATACCTTCGCAGGCCATCTTCGCTAGTAACACTCGGTTTGCCCATTCACACCATAATTACGCACTCAAAGTTCCATCATGTCACACTAAACGGGCGCAATCTACTTTTCCCACACTACCCAGTTCCTGTTCCAAACTTTGACTTAGGTCAATTTAAGGTTGCCATTCATAAACGTTTCTCGGTAGCCTAATAATATCCCTAAACTCTCCCAGTGTTCCTGAGTGCAACACGTTAGACAAATCTTAGCCTGTTCGGGAATACTATAAGTATAACAAAAAACTTCAACACAGAAATTCTTATAATGTAGTCAAGGATCGCGGCCTAGTACATCTTTGCCCTTGATGATGACCTACTAATTTCTATTTTTAGATATTTGACCTTGACAAAGGACCACTCACGCCTTCAATGAACTTTACCTTGAAAATTCTAAGAATAAACTTTGACCTTGACGCAGGGAACGCGCACGCGCACGCTGGGTTATTATCACCCTTGTATTACTACTAGTGTCAGTGCTAAACATAAAACCATGAAAGAGCCTAAATCTAAATAAATTAAAATTAAGGTACGTTACAGCAGAATTTCATTAGTACCAGGTGGCCAACTAAGAACGGCCGTCGTCCATATCTCAGGAATGGATTATAAGCACAGGGTCGGGAAAAAAAATTTATAACAAATGTGGCCTCGAGAAACGCCTGGAAATTATTTTCAGAATTGTAGGTCCACCGCTAGAGGGCGTATTTTACAGTTAAAATTTTAAAAAGCAAAATTTTTCAAAATTTACTCAATTAAGGGGCATATTAAATATTATAATCAGATTCCTCGACAAATTCTGCATATTTTTTATTTGACAAGTTTTAGTCTATCTCTTCAAATAAGGGGCGGGGGAGAGTGGGCACCTTGTTACGAAAAAACGCCATTAATTCAGGTTCTGCTTGACCGATTTTAATAAACTTGATGTTGATTGAAAGAGCTTTTGTTAAACAATAGAAAATTTGTAAATTTGAAATAATCTGATTAATAACATAAATGCTAGAGGGCGCTGTTTAATATTTTTTTAATATTGTGTTTTCTCTTTACAATTTTAAATGGAAGCATAAAAATTTAAGTAGGTCTTTAAAAAGTAGACTAAATTAGTAATAAAACAGTGAAAACTGCAAGTCGATATCATTTTCCTATCCTGAGATATCGTAAGAAACAGGTAAATGGCGGGAATTGTTCTTCCAACGTCTAGTAGGCTAGTTCGCGTTAACGGAAATTATTAAATTTAGCCTGGATGAAAAGATCTTTCATTGGTCTGTAGTAATTTAAACTGTTATCATACTAATGTTATGGTTGCCGCTAGATCACCTAAATGTAACGCTGTCGCTACTAATAATGAGAACAAATTATAAAATAATAATGTGATAAATCTAACAATTAAAACCTTAAATAAATAACTACGTAATTAGTGTCGCCCTAGATGTTCGAAATGTCGTCAATCATTTTCAGTGCATGAAATCAATCGCTGACGGGTGGAGAGAACAGCAGTTTCAATTTCTGCCCTTGAAATACTTCGTATTGTCTGTCGTATTCTTTCAATCATGTCAGATCTTGTTGTGGGTTTATCGGTATAAACGAGATCTTTTATTCGCCCCCACAAATAAAAATCTAAACAAGTTATATCTGGAGACCTTGGTGGCCAAATAAATAAACTTCCACGTCCTATCCACCTTTCAGGGTATGGTTGATCTAAGAAATTCCGAACATCTGTAGAATAATGTGTCGGGCACCCATCATATCTTTCTCCATTAACAGTCTGATTTAAAAAAAAGGCCCAATTATTTCTCCACCTAGAATCCCGCACCAGACATTTACAGAGCAACGACCCTGATGTTGGACCTCCTGCATCCAGTGGGGATTCGTTTCAGACCAGTAGTGCATATTATGTCGATTTACACTACCATCACTATGAAAAGTAGTCTCATCTGTCCACATAATTCGTGAAAGTATTTCAGGATCGTCGTGTATCATGTTTGAGAGCCAGTTGCAAAAATCCAACCTGGTATCGAAATCTTGAGCATTCAAACTATGGTTTAGGACCATGTGATGTGGGTGCAATCTAAAATAGTATATATTATAATCAGATCAATAAGACACATTGAAGTCCTTCGTTGTTAGTGAACGAAAAAGGACTTTAAATGCATAAACTCTCGTAACGTTATTACGAATTTTTTTCGCCCGGCCTCTCATTATTTTTTATTATTGGTACCTTTTTACTTTACTTTGCCTTACTTATCATGTTGTTAGTTAAAATATATTCACATAGCATAAGATAATTTCATTAAATAATTTGGTGTTTTATTGAAACTGGACATAAAATGGCGGCAAATACATTAGTCATGTTGTCACAAGTTAACTTTGATGTAATGACATTTTCGGTATGATAAAAATGAGAAACACATAACGACAAACGAAAAAAATTTAAACATTTTTATCATTATAATACCGAATAAAACATGCATTAATCAATAAGTAGTCACCTGTGTTCTCTTAAAATATTTTGGACGGTGGTTCGACATATGCCGAAGTCTTTAGCTATAGCTCTGGTGCTTGAATGATGGTTAACATTTACATAAGCTAAAACATCAATAACATTTTCCTCTGTTCTACCTCTGCGTTGTCTTCGGTACACAGGAAGATTCACATTTCCAGCAGTACGCACACGGTGTGCGAGTCGGAGAAAAACTCTTCTGCTGTGATGCCGTCTGTTTGGGTACTGCAGTGCATACACTCTAGCAGCAACGGTTACATTTCTCATACATTCAAAATAAACTGCCAACATATCAAATGCTTCTTCATTTGTAAGAATCATTTTGGTACGAAAAGATAAAGAAAGTGTATTAAATGCAACACGATGAATGATTTTTGACATATGCGTGAAAATCATAGCTTGCTTGTTTTCAACAGGGAATTTATTGTATATCTTACATGGCCCTCTTTACTAATTTTGTTGTCATCAGTAAATCGTAATTAATATTTTAAACTGTATTTGTTGTTGCTGGGCAAATATCGGTTTTTATTGATATTTTATGCTTTTGATTTACTAACACATCGCTTGAAAACAAATATAACATTCTTATATAATTAAAAAAATGTTAGATTTATCACATTATTGTTTTATAATTTGTTCTCATTGTTAGTAGCGACAGCAATTGAAATTTTAATAATAAAATTTAAAATAGTAAATGGCATATTATATGAATCGAGTAAATGAAATAGACTTGCATAGTTTCAAGTTAAATAATTAACATGCTTCACTTCCTTTGCAATATTCGTTTAATAAATAAGAAATTTAAAGAAGTTTTACTCTAAAAGTTAATTTTTTCGATTGAATTCAAATACCTTCTTTTACTTTCAAAACAATAAAACAAGAAAGCGGGTAAATTGTAAATTTGTTTTGTAATAAAAATTTAAACATAAAAGATTATCGTACTTTTAAGTTAAATAAGTAGCTTTATTTCGGTGCTGTCAGTTAAATACATGTTAATAAATGTTAAATGACAACTTCTAAATCAATCAAATAAGGGTAAGCGTTTGAACAGATTTTTATACCCAGCGGTTTGAATATTAATAATAAACAAAGATAATGAATAAATAAAACAATAAAAAAATAAAATAAAATAAAAAATAAATAAATAATAATTGAATCATTTGGTCGCTAATAAATACCAGCAAGTCCGGTGAGGGGCGCGGAACCAGGAAGCACGTATAGAGCAGTATGGTTGAAACGCGTAGTGTGATTGAAGGGTAGGTAGGAAAGAAAAAAAAATGTACATGTATATGCACATTTTGAGATTCATACAGTAAGTATACGATCTATTATTTATATCTATCTATTACGTCGTGACAGTAGACATAACTGTCCGGTAGTAGGACGATACCGTTAGTAGGGAATGCTACATCGTCCGGGGCACAATTTGACCAGTAACCGGTCTGCTTGCTATGGTATTACTCAAGAAAACAATACAATTGCCTCGGATCGACCTGGCTACAAGGGGCGGTCAAGGTCGAAACGGACAGGCCCCGTTGCCGACGACTGTGCAAGGAATGAATGGCGAGTCGGTACGTGGAATGTTAGAGGTATGCATGGTAAAGAATTTGAAATTGCGCATGTAATGTACGAAAGACACCTTGATATTCTGTGTGTATCGGAGACAAAGCTGTGGAGATGGAGGATGGCAGTCTGGCACTATGGTCAGGAGTTGAGACAGAAGTGCATGGCGCAAAAGGAGTTGGGATGATCATAAGTGAAATAGCGAAAAGATGTGTTAAACAGTACGAATTGGTATCTCCCCGTGTAATATGGGTTAGAATGAAAGTGGAGTTTCGAAGAATTTTTCTTATTGCATGCTATGCACCGGAGAATGGAGAAAGAGACCAGGAGCGTGAGAACTTCTGGAATGAAGTAGAGAACGTGTTGAACGTATGTAAGCCAAACGACAGAGTGATTATATTGGGGGATATGAACGGATGGGTGGGCGCACAGAGAGAACATAGTGAACGCGTTCTAGGAAAGTTTGGAGACCAAAGAATCAATGAGAACGGTGAACACCTGCTGAACATCTGTGTGGAGAGAAGCCTGTTTGTATCCAATACGTGGTTTAAACATAAAAATGTGCATAAAAGTATGATAGACTTGATAGTGTATGATGAACGGCTTAGAAACCTGGTGAAAGACACAAAGTAATGCGCGGAGCGGAGTGTGGATCGGACCACTTTTTGGTTGTATCGAGAGTGTGTTTAGGGCAAAAGTGGGCATGGAGAAGGAAAGCAAACGTAGTGCGAACGTCCAGAATTAGGGTTGACAAACTAGTGGATAATGGTGCGAGAATGAAATACGTAGATGCTGTGAATAAAGAGTTGAATGTGAATGAAACAGTGTGGAACGAACAAATGAAAGACACTGACGTTGAAAGTGCATGGATAAGCTTGAAAAACTCTGTTGTCAATTGTGCCGTGCGAATATGTGGAAGAGTGATTGTAGGTAGACAGAAAAAATGTGCTTGTTGGAATGAGTCGTTAAAAAAGGCAGTAAGTAAGAAAAAAGATGCGTACATGGCAATGATTGCTGCAAAAAATGAGACTGAGAAGAAACGATTGTATGAGGTGTATAGATTAAGAAACAAAGAAGCGAAGGAGGCAGTGAGAATAAGTAAAGAGGAAGTGATGGCTGTGGAAGGAGAGAAAATGCAGAATGATTTTGAGGAAACAAAAACTCTTCTGGAAATGGGTCAAAAATACAAAACGTGGCCCAAAACAGAACGCTGCAGGAGTGATGAATGATAGAAACGAAATAGTATGGGACGAATGTGAAGTGAGGAAATGCTGGCAAGAATATTTCGGAAAGCTGTACAGTAGTGAGGAAAGTAAGACTGAAGGGTTAAATAAGGAGAATATAGAAGAAATGATGAATGAAACTGAGAAGGATATTGGAATAAATGAGGTAGAGAAAACGGTAGGAAGGTTGAAAAACGGCAAGGGAGCAGGCGTAGATGAAATCACTGGTGAAATGCTCAAGTATGGAGGTGCAAAGCTTATACGAAGATTGCGTGAATTATTCAATGTATGCCTTATGTGTGGAAAAGTACCGAGTGATTGGAAGAGCGCGATCATTGTACCATTGTATAAGGGTAAGGGGAACAAGAGTGATTGTAAGAACTACAGAGGAATAAGCTTGCTCAGCGTACCTGGTAAAGTATTTGGAAGAATACGATTGATAGAGTACGGGAAACTACACAAACTAAGATGTGGGACGTGCAAGGTGGCTTCATGCCAGGGAGAGGATGTGTCGATCAGATGGTTGCTCTCCAGCAGGTGATCGAAAAGTGTTTAAAGGTAAAAAGGAAGTTGTACTGTGCGTTTGTACATCTGGAGAAAGCATATGACAGAGTGAATAGAGAGAAGCTGTGGGAAATATTAAATGAATATGGCGTAAACAAAGGTCTAATAAATGGAATAAGAGCAGTATACAACGGTAGTCGGGCATGTGTTAGGGTGAGAGGAGGTGTGAGTGAATACTTTAATATTGAGCAAGGAGTGCGACAAGGCTGTGTGATGTCACCGTGGTTGTTCAATGTATACATGGATAAATGTCTTAGACAAGTATGTAACGATACAAATGGTGTAATAGTTGGTGACGTAAATGTATGACTCCTGGTGTATGCAGATGACACAGTCTTATTAAGTGACAGTGTGGATGAGCTGCAAACCGCTCTGAGGAAGTTTGATACAGTCTGTGAGAGCATTGACCTAAAGGTAAACGTGAACAAAACTAAGATTGTTGTGTTCAATCGGGAAGGTGGAAAGGAGAGTATAGTATTTACTCTGCAAGATGAAATTGTGGAGCAAGTGGACGAGCTGGTATATCTTGGTAGAATGTATACTGCAGATGGTACAATTGAGAGCGAGATTGGACGAAGGGTCAATGCTGGAAGAAAAGTGATTGGAAGTATGTGGACGATAATGAGAAATCAAAGCATGAGCCTAGCTGCGAAACGAGCAATCTATAATGGCGTATTCGAGTAGGTAAGATTGGAGACTTTTGGAACACACCACATTTCAAAGGTCCCACATTTCCAAGGTTGCCACAAAACCAAGGTCCCCACCGTACCAAGGTCAAATAAGCGCAATGTGTGACCCAAATACATATCATTACCACAAAACCAAGGTCGCAAACCCTGCTTTCCTGTTCCGCTACTACAAGGCCATCACTGTGACCTACTTTAAAACCACGCTTTCCTGTTCCACGATTACAAGGCTATCCGTGTGACCTAATTACATATCATTACCACAAAACCAAGGTCCCAAACCCCGCTTTCCTGTTCCACAACTACAAGGCCATCACTGGGACCTACTTTAAAACCCCGCTTGCCTGTTCCACAATTACAAGGCCATCCGTGCGACCTAACACGCGTTCATGTTCCACAATTACAATAACATCCGTGTGACCTGGTTGCCACTCTTACCCACTTGTATTTTTTTGCCCACCCACAAAAGAAAAGAAAACGATATGTTAATATATTTAATTAATGTAGAAACATGTACAAATGTATGACTCAGATATATGATTTTCTTTAGGAATAAAACATTTTGATTTAGTACAAGTGCAGAAGGTCCTCTCCACTTCCATTTCAGTACATCTGCGCGGACGTGGTGCGAGGAGCTGAGCATACGTGCAATGTGGTGCCCATCGTAGATGTTCCTGTAACGGATTGACATCTGGCTGCCATCGGTTTATTCTAACCCCACACATGAAACATTCAACCGTATCGTCTGAAAATGTGGAAATGAATCCTGCTGGAGCAAGCGATGAGGGTGAGTGAACTGCAGACCATGTTCGATACGTTAGTAATCGTTTATCGAAACAGTTGTACTACTGAGGATAATAAAAGTTTGGGTCACACATGTTAAGATCAGCGAAAACAGTATGATACTGACAGGAAATAATTTATTCTATACAATATATACAATATATACAACATATATATACAATATGTACAATATGTACAATATGTACAATATGTACAATATATACAATAGATAAAATAGATACAGTAAAAAAAGACTACTCGTCTACGTAGCACACCTCATCACACAGTATACATGAGTCATTATCGTACACATCGTATAACTGTGTGAGAGGCGTGCTACACGACGAGCACCAATAATATTCGTGCGACAGGTGGTATCGCGCAGTCCAGCGCTCCATATGCATATGATGGTCCACTACGCGGTAATCTCCTGGTTTCAATCGGGCGAAACAACAATGACACAAATTCATGTAGTCCACCAGATGGTAGCGAACATATATTGATACAATGTGGGCATAGGTTGTTACACGGCTTGCCGAAAAGTGCTCGCGTATTACCTTGCTCAATTCGGTATACCACGCTGAATTCCACTGAACCAGTTCATAATTATTTCGTAGCACTTTGGTTATGGAAGCCGGTAGTATTCCTTCCTTTTCAAAATTTACCCAGTTCGGAATTAATTGACATGTCCGTCGCGTACTAATTTGAAATAGGGTTTGTGGTTGGTACACTGTAGGAGTCTTCCAATCGTCTTGCACTGGAGTAACTGACATAGTGAAAATCGGTAACTATGGTATATGTAAAAAAACCCTCCCTTTAAGTATACGAATAATACTGAGTGGGGGTATGTAACCTTGTGTAGTGAACTTGTTGTGGCAAAGTGGAAAAACCTTGGAAATAAGTATGCCTAGGAATCCTTGAAGTAGTGGTGAATACAAGGTTGTAAAAAAAATGAGTAACAGCCTTGAACGAAAAGAAAACCTTGAAAAGGTGTAACCGACAAGACCGCTAAAGCCATGTGTGGTATAATCGTGAAGGTCACGTAAGTAGCCTTGAGGAGGGTACATAGTGGGGAGAGTGTCATATATAAAAGAGAGGGAATGTATGTAAAGCCAGTATCGTATATAATGGATAACATCGTACGTCAAGCCATAGAAAAGGCGAAGATTATCGATGCTATAAGTTCAAGTAAATATTGCGATATTTTGCTTAATAATGTGCATTATTTCTTAAATAAAAGTAAAACAAAGTTTGTTAGTGTTGCGGTCTATCACCCAAATTTGGATTTGAGCCAGTCGTAAAACTCGGTGGATCGAAGAGTGGTGGAGTGGTGTTTGACAAGCAGGAATGGCGTATACTTATGGATAATCAAGGGGTAATTACTAATTATTTCTACAGTCCTGAAGGAACATGGCTACCTACCAAACTGGGATCGAAGACTGTCTCGTACGAAAATATTAACAAGACAAAAATTATACGCCTCTGTGATAGTGAAGAAGTTGATGTCTATTTAGGATGGGAGTCTATAGAATAGTTATGGAAGCTTTTGAAGATAATATATTACCGATTGGAGTTGGCAGATACTGTGAACTTTCCAGAGTTTTATAAAAACCTCATAAAGTCGGCAGCGGCAATTCCTGAATGTAACATTCACCAAGTTATAGGTCCATTGCATGATGTATTTGAGGTCAACTTAGCTTGCCTTCTGGAAATGGAAGAATTTGCCAAGGAGAAACTACATATGGATATGGATCTTGCCAAACCTATACCTGAAAGGGGGGGATAACGCGCTTGTAGTCAATAGGGGATAGTATTAGGTATTAGTCAATATGTGGATGTGTTATAGTGCGGAGTCGTGGCCTAAAGCTGTAGATTGTGTTAGTGCAGTCCAAAGACTAATATGCCAGTTACAATCATTAGAATTCGATGCTGGTCATGAAAAAGTGTATGGAATGGGTAGATTTAGTGATGACTATTTAAATAATCTAGTTAATAAGTATGGGGGAGGAATACGCCTTTGTGAAAAATACTTAACATCGCATGTAGATGATATAGAGTGTATTTGTTGTACAAAACGATTAATAGAAGACCTTAAAGAAATATCATTGGAGCAATTTATACACGAAATAGAAAGATATTTACCGAATTTTGAGCCAGCAGATGACGACTCACCCAGTGAAGAAGGTGTGCATTAATGAGTCCAAAAACGTAGTTCACTACATAGTAGTATGGGAGTTGGCGCACAGACATGCGCGAAAAGGAGAATGGGAACAAATAGCTAGAGATTCTGCACGATTTAAAAAAAGAATAGATGACTGTGGTAATATAATTTCACCAATCCTCGAAAAACAGCATCGTGAGTGTGTGTTTGTCAGACGCTTTAGTAGTATGTAGTGATATACATGTATAGGATAGTATTAATAAAAAAAGATCTGTTTATTGCATATTAATATTACAGTATATGTAATTAAGGTTAATTAGCGTATTACACAATGTCTTTGGTAGAAATCCAGGAGTTGTGAGAAGTATCAAAACCCAACCACTTAACGAGAGCTTTATTCCCTTGACGTCGGATGACACGTTCAACTAGATGAATGTCTGGATGTTTAACACTTTGTAGTTCGGACTCATAGAACCGACCTTGAATCTCTTCATCTCGACTATCACGTAATGTGTAGGTGAGTGGGCTTGAACGTTTAACTGTTGATATTCGAAAGACTTCGTAACTCCAATTAGGTGTGTACCCTTAGAGAATATGCTTCTATGTTTGCTAATGCGTACATGTTCCCCACTTTAAATTTAGGTGTTTTACGGTCAAGAATTTTTGACATTTTAAATGTTTTGAAATAGATGCACTATTTTTTCCGATACATCTACCGGTTTGTATCCAGTTGTTCTATGCGTTCTTGAATTATACTGGGCGACAATGTGCGGTAATATTGATAGCCACTTATAGGATCCTTGCATGCTGAAGATTTTCCACATTATTGCTTTAAGGGTGCGATTTACACGTTCGACTATACTACTTTTCAAGGTGGAATAACTACTGTAATGATTGATATTAAATTTTTTCATTACTTTTTTGAATTCAGCATTATAGAACTCAGTTCCCATATCAGTTTGTATATGTGTAGGTGTCCTTTTCAAACCAGACAAGAGTTTATCCATTACATCCGCGACCAGTTTACCATTCTTGCGTTTGATGGGAAAAGCCCAGACAAATTTAGAGAATGCATTTATTATTACTAAAATGTGTCGAAGTCCTTTATTCATCCGAGCGTATGGTATCATTTCCACTAAATCAGCTTGAAATAGATCATTTAAACCTTTTAGTACAACACAACGCCGCGGAAAATTTCTTCTTGCAGGTTTGTGCAATTCTTCGACAACAGCGGCTTTACTCATTTTTTTTGTGCTTTGGATTTTACTACGAACTCTACGTTGAATATCGTTGCAGTTGAAAACTTTACAAACGCCGGCATGGTTACACGAATTACATCGTTCCTATTAAGAGGTTGACCAATTACATCCTTTGCCAGCTCAAATTTTGTACCATCTATGTTAAGCTCAAGATTTGGATGACTCCACCTGCAATGTACTATAGTACCGTCGTTGCAGGGATAGGTATATTGATCACCTACGCCGGTAGATACACTAATTGTCTTCTTTGCGGCGATTCCAGAAAATGAAATGAAAGTTTCATAAGACAGATCGCTATGATGAACAATATGTTTCCCAAATTTATCCACTGTCATTTGATGATGAAGATGGCCGCCAAATTTATCTATTGGCATCACTGGTGGACATATAGTACTATCTGTAGTGATAGTCGTAGTGACAATGAAAGGAAATGACTATAGGAGTATAAGCTGTTTTGGAATTGAAGAATACGTTTGACACAGATAGAAACAATCATTATTTCGATGTCTGCCAAAACAAAAATGATCTCTAATTTCATTTTGTTTATGACATGCTACATCATCAAAAATCATTATTGAATTTTTACGGGACTCACTAGGAGGTATAACATCACTATTCTCACTGTATTCGAAATACCTAATTTCCTTTATGGGTGCCAGTAACTCGCAGGTACTGGTATTTAGGTTGGTATAGAGATTTGCAATATATATAGACATTTTCAAAACGTAAGCCATTTGGATGTTCTAATAAGCTAATCATAACATTGGTTTTCCACAGCCGGATGGTCCGACGATTATACCTCGTTTACATCCCCTTTAGTAAACCGCGGTGTTTAGAGTACTGCTCCTTGTTAGAGTAATGTCATAATTTTGATAGGTAATTCTGTATCTTGCGGAATGAAACGGATGTCACCCATTATGGTACTAAACCACGACTTGTATGACGCTTCTATATATATATATATATATATACACCACGTGCAGAAAGTAGTTTAATAGTGAAGTGCCAGTCAGTGTGGTATGAAGTTACATCCCAGCGTCAGAGGAAAAAAAAGGTTCAGGATTAATTAATACTTTAATAAATAAATTACCCGTGGAGTTGCATATACCCGGATATCAAACTATAAAAGATCAAAGTGTGGAAAGGTGAGTGTCAGTAAGCGTTCAGCGCCCAAAGCATTCTTACCGCAGAACAAAGCATTATTGGAAAGTCTCGGCTTTACTGTACTACAATGAGTATATTAAACGTTAATGAAAACGTTGTCGTTGATAATGCTATCGTTAATTCCGAACTGCACACCCATCAGCCATACACTACCAGATTTGGAAACAATGATGGAATCAGGATACCCATTCAGGAAGACATGTGCACTCTACCATCCGAAAGCTATGTCTACGTAGAGGGACGATTATTACGTCAGGATGCTACTGTCTCTAACACCGCAAGGTTCGTTAATAACAGTATCGCATTTTTATTCAGTGAAATTAGATATGAAATGAATGGAATAGTGGTAGATTCCGTAACGAAAGTAGGATTAACGTCGACAATGAAAGGATTGGCATCATTGACGTCCAATGATCTCGCCCGTCATGAAAATGCAGGTTGGTTTCCTACTGCAAACAGTACACTAACAAATGCTCAAGGATACTTTAACGTTTGTATACCGTTGCGAATGCTACTTGGCTTTGCCGAAGATTACAATAAAGTGATTTTGAACATTAGACAAGAACTAGTATTAATTCGTGTGAACATTGATGCCGACGCAGTAATTTCAACTGTAGAAGAAGCATTAAAAGTTAACATAGATAAGATATATTGGAAAGTTCCACACATCATTCCAGCATTAGCAGAGGAGTTGGCGTTAACGAAATACATTGATAAAAATGTAAATACGACAGTAGCATTTAGAAGTGGGGAAACCCACATATATCCCGCCGTTCCAGTAACAGATAAGCATACATGTGCAATCAAAACATCTACTAGTATAGAAACACCTTGATACATTATTATAGGATTTCAAACTGGTCGAGAGAATAATGTTATGCAAGATACGAGCAGATTCGATAAATGTGCACTAAATAATATTCGCGTGTTCCTGAACACGAATCGTTATCCGTATGACAATCTCAACGTTAATTATGATAACAATTGCTTTGCTACGTTGTATGAAATGTTTGCTAAATTCCAAATGTCGTATTACCAAAGAGAGGGGCAACCATTACTCACCCCCACGCAATTTACCACAGCTGCACCGTTGATTGTCGTAGATTGCTCAAATCAAAAAGAAGCTTTACACTCTAAAGCAGTAGTTCTTCGTGTGGAGTTTGAAACAGCGGTAAACATAGCTGCCAATACGACAGCATACTGTGTTATACTCCACGATCGTTTAGTTACATACAACGCGTTAACCAAAGCAGTACGACAGTTGTAATACAATGTCCGTCATAGTCGATGTACAAGGGTTTAAAATTTCAAAAGCTTTTATACCAAAAGAACTCGCCATTTATAATGGGAAACAAATTGCCCATTTTATTTTTAAATCACCGTATCCCTGGCATACGTTGGATGCAGAGAGTCGTCGTCAAGAGCGTAGCTCTACGTGGTTAATACATAACCAGCACTGTATTAAATGGGAAGAAGGGTATACACCACCACACCGCTTTCGAAGAATGGTCGAGAGATTGATTCAGCCAACAGATTCTGTCTATGTCAAGGGCAGAGAGAAAGCCGATTACATCAGAAAATTTGTGACCCAGCCTGTTATTGAACTTGAGGAAAGTCCACCTCTTCCTGCTATGCAACCCGTTTGTTACTTTCACTGTGAATCATTATGTCACTGTGCTTTGAGTACTGTATATCATTTATATAATACATATATAATGCAATAAGTCTTGTACACATTTTTTAATAAAAAAATAGTATGTAGTCATTCTCGTTTTTTTTTATTTTTTATTTATTTATTTATTTTTTTTTATTTATATCACACAGTATTTGTATAGCATATATTCTGTTACTAACGAATTAATACATAATATTAATATATGTTAAACAACTAAAGGAATAATACAACTTATTATTAATATTAGTTTCATTATGGAGAGAATATAGGAAAGAAACTAGCAAGTGTCAGTACCCAAACTATTCTTCTTCCGGTTAATATAAATTCATTTGCTTAGCAACCTGCAATAGTTCGCTCAATGGATCAGCATTCTCCAATTCCGGTATTCGCCAATGCCCCCACGCCAATGTGGAACACGTATCACGTAGTCGATATCGTTTGTCATCCTGGGACCTAAAGGCAATTTTGTTTAACATTTCGGTATATATATCATGTAAGGTTGATCGAAACACAAGCATTTTATACATTACTGTTTTATCAGACCCCTCCGCAACCGCTTTGTAGTCTACTTCCGTCAACACTTTCTGAATAACAACTTTCTTAACACCTTTCGCTTTCTTAACAACTTCATTATCAGCAAGCTTCAGACAGTATGACTTCGATCCAGCACCATAAAAATAATGAATCGCTTTCCCTGCGTACTCATCTTTCATTCGTCCAACGACGGAAGCAGTCGTAGGAATACCATGCAACTCATTATGATAGTTGGAAGTATCATATTCGTCTAAATTATTTCGCATGTGTGCATACATATCATCAGTTACTATCTCAACAATCAAAGAATCCGTGTCAGTATAGAGCATCGTGACATTCTTGCCATAATGAGCTCGTAAGATATAAAAAAACCGATACATTATAATTTTGGAAAGATCTAAAATACTGAATCTGACATAGATGGGTTTGTCGTACGTAACTACCTGTTTCGACAATTCCGCCGCAAACAATTTATCAGTGAATTGAATAAAATTTTTAAATTGCGGTTTTGCAACGTACCGTGCTAGACCTACCCGACGACCGTTATTTTCCCAATGTGTTAACAGTTTAATAACTCTTCGTTTATCGACATTTTCCATTGTTTTACCAAACACGCCATTATTCATGCTTTTATAGAAATCCTTTTCAAACTTGTTCTGTGCTGTGTTGCGGAGAGCTGTATTAAGGTCTACGTATGGTATTAGCCACGGACTCTGACGAAAGCGTAAAACCCTATGAATACGAGTAACAATTAAGCCATGCTCTATACATTGTTTTAAATAGCGATAATGTATAACGTAGTTGGTCTTATCACACCGGTTAGGGATTAACTTCTCCTCCTGGGAATGTGGTGCGCAGATCATTTCAGGACAAAACGGATAATCGTTGTGTTCGTCATGCAGATGGTGGGGATAATGTATATCAACCTCCAGTACAAATCCAACATCGGCGTCATCATCAATCTTTAGTACGTCAAAGTGTTCTATTCCCTCTTGAGGTAACCACATAAACCCATCGTGGGGCAGGTATTGCTTCATACTCCAGCCGTATAAATTCGTGGCATCTAAATATTGTAAAAACACTTTCGGTTGTTTAGGATCATAGTTTGGAACAAACTCGTTATTAGCGATGCTTCTCCGCTTGATACAAGTACTTACTCCACCCCGAATACCTTGTTTAAAAAAGTGATACATATCCATATCCGTCAGTAATTCTAGCTCTACTTTCGTACATTTCAACATGGCATCCCACGCCAATCCAGGCAAAGTGACATACTGTGCAGGTTCTAACCCATACACACCCATACATAATCTCCTAAAGTTTTCAAACACGTCAGCCAATAACAACACATCTGATTTTAAATAAATATCAGCATAATCACCTAGTGTATTACACTTAAAGTGATCCCATACCAGTAGAACGCGGCAGTATTCGTCATCGGAAATATTTGCATCGCGCATTTTATCGTAGAATTTGTCATATGATGGCACCGTGACGTCGTTCAACTTGCTAAAGCTGTCTACGTACGCATAAGGGAAACTACCTTTCTTTCTCACTAAGTTGAACGTAAATTAATGTATTTCTTTTCCCTGATACCATGACTGTTTACATATTCATCAACAAAAATGTGCTTACCAAACGTTATATATTTTTCACTGTTAACCGGAAGTACGGTAATTTCTTCCGTTTCACTCGCTAACTGTTTAATGAACAGGTGAACATCATAACCACTGAGATTATGTAGAAAAACGGGGAGAAATGTAGGTACCTGATAGTTTAAGTTACACGTTGAATGTGCTGCACCACGATACTTACCAGTAACATGACAGTGATCTCGTACTTTCGGATTTGTCGGATCGCCCGTAAAGTGCTTGCCGCATATGTAACAACATACACTGCGTTCATACGTAACCTGCTGTTCATCCGTTAATGGTGTCATTGGAACAATAGCTTTGAAATGTTCATTATATATCCGTTTTACATCACTTTCCAGTCGCTTATAAATATCTCCTGCATTACTCCCCTATACAGCTCTAACTTAGACCACGCATCGTTTACACTACACTTAATATAATAACTAAACGAGTATGGTTCGTGTTTACACGTTTTTATCGTGAACGGTTTTTCGGGATCTGGTTCAGCCGTATCTACCGGTACTAAGAGCGCTTCAAAATGTGCATATATTACGAATGGTAGAACCATTTGTTTCTGATAGTTCCGAAACGCGAGTATATTTTCCGCGTAGAATTCCCCGGTTGTCTTTTTTTTGTTTCACGCCCGGTAATTTTGTATATACGTAGTTACAGTCGTGTGACACGTGTCGGGTTAATTGCTCCTCGGATCTAAAGTAATACAAGCATGCATCACAAAAATACATTGCTCCGTTCCGCCGAGTTATTTGGTTGCTAAGTAAACGAGAAAAATTTTTTATCCATACATAATGCTGATTATCTGTTTGGTTACTGACTAATAATAATAAATTGACATGAACTGCCTGTTTGGCTTTGGTATAATACAGAGGCCCCACTACCTCTGTGACACGCTGACCATCACGATAGGTATCGTCTAACCCATAAACATTGATGGAAATGATGTTATTGCTCTCAAACGTTGAAATATTCGTCAGCTTAACAGGGAACTGTACACCATTCCAGTTGAATAACGTCTGGAAATCAGGGTAAGAAGATGTGCGTTGTGGTACTCCCGTTGGTGTCACTAGTGCCGATACAACAGCCCATGCAAAGCAGCAATTATCATTATTTTTTACATTGACTATGGCGTGTTTATGTGCGATTTCGGCGGGGACAGCCATACAGGATGAACCAGTGGTGGGAGAAAATTTAAGCAGGTTTACCTCTATATACACGAATTGCACCAGGGACCACCCTAAAACAGTTGTTACTAATCGATTACACCATTAGTCACACTTACCAGAATCTTTATGCTGAAATTCGGATTGCTTTGCATCCAATATTTTACTTATTCTTTGGAAATACTCTACTAACACCGTCCCTATACTGAGAATATCATACTTAGTCTGAAAGGATTTCAGTTCTGTGCTTTCCCTACTGTTCAAAAAGTATAAACCAAACAGCTCAACATTACATTTTAATGAGTAATGTTTCTGCAACTGATTTTGTACTACCTTCAATACGTTCCCTTTAACCTCTGCCATAAAGGTGGACACATCAGTATGAGTATTGCATGGTGACAGGCGGTACGACACAATGCGTTGTTTAAACGCATTTCGAATCACTTCAACCCCAGTATCAACAAGCAAACATACGTTTGCTTTGTGCCTATTGCTTCTGAGGTGTCCTTGGAATGCATACCTAGGTACATCCATTGAACAATCTGTGCAGTGCACACTTTCACCACTTTTTTTCGGTTGTACCGGTTCATCGCGTTGGTCAGACTTCCGCTTCCTTGAGTTGCTCAACCCTGATGGTCCGGGTTTCGCATTATCCTTCGCATAGTTTACCCCAGATGGTCCTGGTTGCACAAAGGAATCAGTAACATGTCCATGTACTGCTTTGTTATCGTCCGAAGCGATCCCTTGCACCACATTGCTCCCTGTGGTTTGGTTTTGTAACGAAACCTCCTGCATGCCAGATGGTGGAGTAGATACTGACATCCAGCATGCTGTTTTTTGATGTCTCAGTAAAGAATCCTTTCGAGAAAATTTCTTGAGACATTCACATTGGAACATTTTGCTGCAACAAAGAAAGAATAATAACTATATGCTGAAGTGTAGGTTGATGTGAATAAGGTACTATACGTGTTGGATAGGAAGGGTAGCCGGAGAGATGCAATACGAAACTAACACTTACTATTCTTTGAAGACATGATGTAACACCGCTTTATAGGACTTGAAACTTTACTTGGTGGCGCATAAAGACCGACTGACACTGTAGTGGAACCGCTCCGTCTTAAATACAAAATTTGAAGTGTTGGGGGGAGTGGGGGGAAATGGAATGAGGGGCAGAAGTGGTGAATCCGGACTCCCCCTCTCCCCAGATAACCGAGTTGCTACCTAAATTAAAAATATCATTGTTCACATTAGAAATTCTTCTTTACTTCTATATAAGTTCCAACATAATCCTTGTTACACCATTGAAAATCCTTTTTCTACCTTCCAACCTACATATACATATGTAGGTATAAAAGTTATGAAATCGACTTTTTCACTATCGCTAAATCGAATTATTAGCTCATTTTACAACTTTTGACCAAGTTTCGTCAAGATCGGTCATGATGTCTGGATGTCTGTATGTGTATGCATGTATGTTCATATCCACGATAACTCCAGTAGGTATGTTGGACACTTGGGCCAGACAGTTGCGTGCGCAACTGCCTGAACCCAAATCCCCCATGTGGGAGTTACATTATAGGAAGGGGGGTTAAACAGGAATCCGTTTTGAACTGTATTTGAGCTGTATTTGAGCTGGTTTTGAGCTGGTTTGAGCAGTATTTAAGCTGGTTTGAGCTGGTTTTGAGCTGGTTTTGAGCTGGTTTGAGCTGTATTTAAGCTGGTTTGAGCTGGTTGTGAGCTGTATTTGAGCTGTTTTGAGCTGTTTTTGAGCTGGTTTTGAGCTGGTTTGAGCTGTATTTAAGCTGGTTTGAGCTGGTTTTGAGTTGGTTTTGAGCTGGTTTGAGCTGTATTTAAGCTGGTTTGAGCTGGTTTTGAGCTGTATTTGAGCTGTTTTGAGCTGTTTTTCAGCTGTATTTGAGCTGGTTTTGAGCTGGTTTTGAGCTGTATTTGATCTGTATTTGAACTGTTTTTTTAACCTTCCTTGCTATAATGTAACTCCCACATGGGGGGATTTGGGTTCAGGCAGTTGCGCACGCAACTGTCTGGCCCAAGTGCCCCCCATACCTACTAACTCCAGAACGAAAAGACCTACTTGCTTAAAATTTTGTATTTAAGCTTCTTCTCATTTGGAATAGAACTGATTAGATTTTTGGCAGAACTCCAGCGACGGAGAGGGGGAGTTTCTTAGGGTTTTTTTTTGTTCTTATCAAAAATAGTTCTAAAACAGTTGCATACTTCCAAGTAATAAAAATACCCACACAGACCTTAAATATATAGACAAATTATATTCTATACCTTTTTTTTATGCAATGCATAATTTAGCTGCAAAAAAAATCCTACGGTGAAATTTTAATGTTAGTTCAACTTTTTTTTCAATATCTAAATAACAATTAGTTTCATAAGAAAAGGTGTGCACATATTTTTAAAGAAAATTTACTTCTACATCACTTTTATCTATAAAGTTGTGTACTAGAACCAAGAAGAGGCGCAACGGTATAGGATTTTGTGTAATAGGCGTATGTTGGGTTGCCTAATCGAACTTTCTGTAATAACTTATAAACGCGTAATTATGGAAAGCCTGCTTTAGCAGATAGTTGAAAAACAAGATTTGGTTTACCTGCTGGGTGCTTCATTGTTGCTATGTCAGCATATATTAGCACCTCGTGTTTACTTTATTACAGGTATTACACATATATAATTGTGATTTTCCTGCTTACTGGCAAAATCAATAAAAACACTTATCTATATAATAATAAAAATACTTTATTTCCCACAGGAAAACGGAATTACACGTTATAATTACTAATTGACTTTGTATAAGCGTGCCACTAATGAAAAATAGAAATAACAATACAAATGCATACATAAGGAAAATGTTTAAATGAATAACATATATAGAAAAACCAGTTTATGCAGAATTCTTAATGCGTCTGATGACATGTAATTATCTTTGTACGAGCCGGTTCATTTGCAGGTTTTGTCAGATTCTAATTAACTTTTTTATTTTCAGCAAGAATTAATTTTTAAACATATTGAAAATAAAAAACATGATTTCCCTTTTATTGCAACTTTATTATAAGTACACACATACCATTAATTAAAATCGTTCAATAAGAAATGTATTTGTGAAATAAATATCAATATTTTTAATTCTAAGGAAATAAGAAAAAGCTGCATTGTTTACGATATAATTACAGGTTTTATCAGTCTCATTGTGAATATATATATAGCTAAATTCCTTTAGCTTTAACAATTAAAATGAAAATTAAAAAAATTTAGAACATTAATTGCAATTTTTATATAAAAAAGAATGTACTTATAGATTCTATACATTATATATACGTGCTCTGCAAATAGTAACGAAATGATGTTATTAGTAATACGTACTTAACATACGCTCTTCATTAATACCAAAAAATTTATTATTTACTATTTATTAATTATACTTGCAGTATAATTAGCTAAATAAATGGTATTGTTTTGCAAGTCATAGTAAATAAACTAATAATTATTAAATATTGTTTACAACTCGTAATGCACTAGTTGACGATTACAATTTATATAAAGGTCACTTGTCTCGACTAAATCCCTGCAATACGTGTCATATTTGTTTGATTGCTAAAAGTTGTTTATTACTTTGTATTAAGCATAAATTTTTTTTTAATACTCGTAGTTGATCTAGGTCACTGCCAGACACATCTAGCCAATCACAAAGCAGTTTAAATCGTTTCAAGGCATCTTCTGGCTATATAAGAGGTGCATAAAACGCATTTACGTTATGTTCTCGAGTAGTCCAAGTCTTTCACGTCGTTCCAGTATTGGTTGCTGAGACTGGCAATCTAGCTCGAGGTCCAACACTTCCTTTGGGTGTGCAAATCTTACTTTACACCTTAGTGGGGTCGCTGAGACTGGCGATTCTACCCCAAGGCCATCTCAGCATTCTGGCTCGACCTACAACACTTCCTTGGGGTGTGCAAATCTATCTTTGCACCCCCAAGGCCTTCTCAGCAGCATCCACTTCGAGTAAGTTATACCCGGATCTACTCCGTCGTCGGTAAGCATAATGTACGAGTGAATGTGTGAGTGTGAGTGTGAGTGTGTGTTTCAGTGTGTGTGTGTGTGTTTGAGTGTGTGAGTGTGTGTGTTTGAGTGTGTGAGAGCGCTGAACGGCTTGGTACCACCTGTCACACGGTGAATACTGGTGTTCCTCATGTTGAGCACCCCTAACACAACTATTTTGATGTGTACGATGACGACTATTATATATATTATGTGATGAAGTATGTTATGTTGATTCTTTATTTTTTTTATGTATCTCTTGACTATAGTGTATAGACTAATTATTTCCCGTCAGTCTAGTAGTATGTTTATCGCTGCTAACATGTGTGACCTAAACTTTTATTATCCTCAGTATTACAACTGTTTTGTTAAAAGCTTACTAACGTATGTACCTACTAAATCAACATGTTTTATTCCTACAGCAAATCATATATCTGAGTAATACATGTTTCTAAATATAATTTTTATGTCTTTCTTTCTACATGAATTAAATATATAATTTGTACATGTCTTTATTTCTATATACAATTTGTACATGTCTTTATTTCTACATGAATTAAATATATAATTTGTACATGTCTTTCTTTCTACATGAATTAAATATATTAACATATCGTTTTCTTTTATTTTGGTAAATAAAGTGAGGGTGAGCAAAAAAGCATACAAGTGGACAAAAAACATACAAGTGGGCAAAAAACATACAAGTGGGTAAGAGTGGCAACCAGGTCACACGGATGTTATTGTAATTGTGGAACATGAACGCGCGTTAGGTCGCACGGATGGCCTTGTAATTGTGGAACAGGCAAGCGGGGTTTTAAAGTAGGTCTCACGGATGGCCTTGTAATTGTGGAACAGGAAAGCGGGGTTTGTGACCTTGGTTTTGTGGTAATGATATGTCACACGGATAGCCTTGTAATTGTGGAACAGGAAAGCGGGGTTTGTGACCCTGGTTTTGTGGTAATGATATGTATTTGGGTCACACATTGCGCTTTTTTGACCTTGGTACGGCGGGGATCTTGGTTTTGTGGCAACCTTGGAAATGTGGGACCTTGGAAATGTGTGTTCCAAAAGTCTCCAATCTTACCTACTTATTCGTCCCGTCAGTACTGTATGGAAGTGAGACATGGGTATGTCAAAAAAAGCACGAAAGAAAAATAAATGCCGTGGGTATGAGATTCCTGAGAAGCGCATGTGGTAAAACGAGAAGGGACAAGATAAAAAATGAATGCATAATGAGGGAGTGTGGTGAGGAAAAGACGATGATGGATAGATATAAAAGTTGTACATTACGTTGGTTTGGTCACATTGAGAGAATGAACAACGCAAGATTAACGAAACAAATATATGTGGGTGAGGTTAGGGGAAAGGCCGGGCCTGGTAGGCCGCGTAAAACTTGGCTGAATGTAGTAGAATCTATGATAACGGAAAGAAAGATAAGGTGTTTTAAAAACAAAAGGGCATGTCAGAGACTATGCATGAATCTTGCGGAAGCTAGGGAGGTATGCGGAGATAGGAAAGCATGGAGAAAGATTGTGAATGAAAAATAAATAAGAGGCAGGGATTGTTTTGCCTACCCCGCAAGGGAATGGCGTGAAGGTTAAATAAGTAAGTAAGTAAGTAGCTACAGCATTACATTTAGGTAATCTAGCGGCAACCATAACATTAGTGTGATAACAGTTTACTGCAGACCAATGTAAGATCTTTTCATCCAGGCTAAATTTAATAATTCCGTTAACGCGAACTAGCCTACTAGACGTTGGAAGAACAATTCCCGTCATTTACCTGTTTCTTACGATATCTCAGGATAGGAAAAAGATATCGACTTGCAGTTTTCACTGTTTTATTACTAATTTAGTCTACTTTTTAAAGACCTACTTAAATTTTTATGCTTCCATTTAAAATTGTAAAGAGAAAACAATATTAAAAAAATATTAAACAGCGCCCTCTAGCATTTATGTTATTAATCAGATTGCTTCAAATTTACAAATTTTCTATTGTTTAACAAAAGCTCTTTCAAACAACATCAAGTTTATTAAAATCGGTCAAGCAGAACCTGAATTACAGGCGTTTTTTCGTAACAAGGTTCCCAGTCTCCCCCGTCCCTTATTTGAAGAGATAGACTAAAACTTGTCAAATAAAAAATATGCAGAATTTGCCGACGAATCTGATTATAATTTTTAATATGCCCCTTAATTGAGTAAATTTTGAAAAATTTTGCTTTTTAAAATTTTAATTGTCAAATACGCCCTCTAGCGGTGGACCTACAATTCTGAAAATAATTTCCAGGCGTTTCTCGAGGCCACTTTTGTTATAAAAAATTTTTTCCCGAACCTGTGCTATAATCCATTCCTGAGATATGGCCGACGGCCGTCCTTAGTTGGCCACCCGGTACATTCTGAATTCCAAAAGTTAGTTACCCCGGCGGATTACGTATAAGGACGAATTATACAATTTGGATAGTGAAAGCAGATAACACAAAGGCGTCTTTCCTGCAAAACGTCAAAGAACATCGCAAACGCGAGTCGAAAAGTCGGGACTGCCAACTCTAACAAAACCGCGAAGTTTAAAATTTCACACCGATGAAAAGTCGTAAACAAAATAAAAATATGGAAAATTTAAAATTATTTATACACAAAAGTGAAAAGTAGAATACGGGGATTACGTGAAAATAAACGCGAAATTATACAATTTGATAGTGAAAGCAGATAACACAAAGTGCGCTTTCCTGACAATGAAACGTCAGAAAGTCGGTTCACAAACGCGAGTAAAATTCGAGATTAGACAAATACTAAAAAAGCGAAGATTTAAAATTTAACACAGTGAAAAAGCGAATAAGAACAAAACATAATAAATATGGAAATTATAAAATGAATAACGGAAAAGTGAAAAAGATAGCTGAAAATAAATGGCACGAAACAAATTGAGATAGCAAATAAACGCAGAAACTGAATAAAGAATGGATAATGGAAGAAAGTAGATACAAACTAAAAATGATACTCATAAAACAGAAATTGAGGAATAATCAGAAAGCTGGTTCAACAAACATACAAAATTGACGAGCATTGAAAAGTTAGCCAAGAAAGCCAAATGAAAAGTGAATATAAAGAGAAAAAGAAGATACAAAGTGACAAGAATGATTAGTAAAGACAGGTTAGTAAATATGGATAAAGCTTGATATAAAAACATACGGAAATGCAGGAAAACAGGAAGCCAAAAGTAAACGGCCCAAAATCTTAAAGTTGAATCATCAAGTATGGTAAGAGCGGACAAGAACTCATAAGTGCAAAAATGAATTGAAGGTGGATAATAAATAAGATAACGACACAACACAGGACAGAATGGATACTCAATAGAACATGAAGCATAAGATAGGAATAGATGGACAAAATAGCTCCACAGTGTAACAGAGGTGTATAACCAAAAACTAATAGGGTCAACATAAATACGAGCCAAGGTTAAATCGATTTCTTGAAACGTAAGACACAGAAGAAAGATAATGAATAGAACAAGTCTTAAGACTAACATTAAAGTGAGGAAAATCAAAGTAAATACTTATCGAAAGGTGATTAAAATTATAAATCGTAAGTTTCGAAACATAAGTATAGAGTAATGATTAGAAAAATATTAAAGATAGTAGTAAACAATTTTGTAACAGAAATTTGCAAAAATTAATAGCAGGCTTATGTTTATGTTTGAATTTTCAAATTTGACAAAAATTACATCTAAATACTAACAGACGAATAACGAATATCACTAATTGAATAAATAATCATAAAAACAATAAATTATGGTAAGTGAATTTACATTTTCATATGGTATAATAGGTTTAGCAGAAATAGGAAGACAAGGCGAGTACATAATGGAACGGAAGTCTAAGGAAATCTGATACTATTATGAAGAAAACGAAGGAACTTTTGATGTACGATTGTACATAAACAAGAGAGTAACTAAATACATGAAAGAAATAAAAGGATACTCGGAAAGAATAGCAGTTTTAAAAATGGAGTGGAACAAGGAACAACTAATAGCAATAATACAGGTATATGCACCCACTGAAACAGTCCCAGAAGAAGAAATAGAGAAATTCTATAATACACTAGAAAGAGCAATGGAAAACTCCAGGAAGAGAATAAAACAACTACTAATCATAGGCGAATTTAATTGTAAAATAGGGATGCTCAAAAGCGAGGATGGCCAAGCTCCAAGAAGATTTGGAAAAGGTGAAAGGAGCATTACAGGAGATACTTTGGTCAGCTTTGCGATAAAATATCGGCATCAATTATGAACACTCTTTAAAACACGGATAGGAAGCCGGTGGACATGGATATCTGAAAATGGGAAATGCAAAAACGAGATTAATTATACCTTACCGAACAATCACTTTGAAATAAACTCAGATCATAGACTAATAAAAGTAGCGGTGGTACTCAAGAATTACAACAAAAGGGTGGAATGGTTGAAGCAACAATGAAACAAACAATGGAAATTGAAGAAAAACTATCGGCTAATACAAAAAAAAAACTAATAAGAAAGAGAGAAGAGCTGTAAGGAGAAACAAATACAAGGAAACTTATAGAATATATAGCGAGATTAATAAACTAACAAAAAGAGAAATTAGAAAAGACCTTCAAAAATATGAAAAACAAGGGATAGAGGAGATATTAATAGAAACTAGGTCAACAAAAAGAATAGACAAAGAGTTAAACATGGGAAACCGTTGGATAGCAGAAATCAAGACCGACCAGGGAATAATAATAAGAGATAGGAATAAAATGGTAAAGGAAATCACCAAATATTATAAAAATATACATAATAGTAATACAGATTGGAAACCTAGTGAAATACCAGAGAGGCGAGAAATAAGAAAACTTACCCATCGAAATGGAAGAATTAGAGGAGGTCATTGTAAAACTAAAGAAAGGAAAGGCACCAGGAGAAGATAAAATTACTAACGAACTAATAAGAGATCTACCAACACAAACAAAAGAGATAATGCTTAAACTGTTTAACGGTATACTAGTTGGAAGAAGGCAAAATGATCCATAAAAAAGGAAACGGAAATGAAAATAAAAATTATAGGCCAATAAGTTTAATGCCAGTGATGTATACATTATTTTCAACAATAATAAAAAGAGGATAACGGGACAACTCGAAGAACATCAAACAGTGGAACAGGCTGGATTCAGGAGTGGCTTCTCAACCATGGACCACTCCAAACTATCAACCAAGTAATCGAGAAATACAAAGAGTATAACAGATTACTGTACATAGCCCTAATTGACTTCTAAAAATCATTTGACAACTTAGAACATAGTAGTATTATAACAGCATTAGAAGACCACGATATCTCGGTAAAATACGTGAGGATAATTGGTAATATATACAGGAATAATACGGAAAAAATTTGTATAGATAAAGAAGGAGAATACTTTGAAGTAAAAAACGGGATTAAAAGGGAGATCCGTGATCACCCAACTTATTTAACATTGTTCTACAGTTCGTCTTCAACAAATTTAACTGAGAAAACTTCGGTATACAAATTGATGAAAAGAGACTGACCAATTTTCGTTTCACTGACGATGTACTAATAATGGTTGAAAGCAAAATATCTTTGGTAAACATGTTAGAAGACTTAACTAAAGAATCCTAAAGAATCTGGAAAAGTTGGTTTACGGTTAAATGTAGAAAACTAAACTACATCTAACAGAAATCAAGAAGATATGATAATAAATGGGAGGAAGTTAGAAACGGCAACAGAGGTAGTGTACTTGGGTCAAACAATAACATTTGGAACAAGAATGGAATTAGAAATCCAAAGAAGAATAAACATCACTTGGAAAAAAAATTGGACATCAAAGAAGATCTTAAAAAGTGAAACAAGCTTAAAGTGTGTGTTTAACATGTGTCTTCTCCCAACACTTACGTATGGTGCGGAAACGTGTAATTTGACTAAATAATGATACCAGAGACTACGGGTCACACAATCAAAGTTGGAACGATCCATGTTAGGAATAAAAGTTCTAGATAAAATAAGCCTGGAAGAAATCAGAAGAAGAACTGAAGTGCTAGATGTGATAACCAAATGTAAACAACAAAAGTGGAACTGGACAGGACATATCATGAGAACACCACAAGAAAGATGGGCACGCAAATCCACAGTATGGTCACCATCACTGGGGAGTAGAAGAAAGGGTCTCCAGAAATATACTGGGTCGATGAAATAACGAAATTTGCAGGAAGAAACTGGAAACAAGACGTGACAGACCGGTAGAAATGGAAGAAGGAAGACGAGGCCTTTGCCCTAGACAGGGATGAATAAGCTATCAAGTATCAAGTAATGTCTGTGAAAAGATTATATTGCACTCCATCATTATAATTTGTAGTTTTTGCACTGTATAAAACGTACGATTAAAAGTCATGACAATACAATGCATGGTTAAAAGTCATCGCTAGATGTCAGTACTATCGCTAGATGTCAGTACTATCGCAGCCGTCCTGTTTACACTGCTTCGTATAAATGTATGCTAAAAAACATTTACAACCAAGACAACTAAAAAAACATACTGTAATAAGAAACTAAACACTCCTCGTATAAGGCAACCGAACAGGAACCCCGGGCAGTCTGGTTCTAACTCACTAGTTCCGGCAGATCTGGTCTCCGATGGCAGCTGAGCAAAATAATGTTAAAAGTACAGGTAAATCTAATGTGAACGTGAAAAAGAATGAATTCAAAATACATTGAAAACAAACATCTGAAAATATCGCTGAATACGTCTCACAATTGTGGTAGCAGGAATAACAATACAGAATTTTATGTGTTAAAGTGCGCAACAAAGTTCGTTTTATTACTCTTTCAAATATTTTTAAAGAGATAAGATTATATGGGATTAGTTTTTAATAATTAACTGAAATTAGAAGTGTTTTCTTTTTTTTTAGCATTCTTTCAGAAAATAAGGATATACTGCAGCGAAAATAGAACAGGTGGGCGGCCTTGCTAACGATCGAGTTAGGGGTTGGAGGATGGTGTTACCGATCGTGGCGAATAAAAGATAACGGTAGCTACCGTGTTTTTGATTTATACAAACGGGAGTTACACGTTTGAAATCGAGGTTGCGGTGGTGTTTGTATTTGATGCTTTGTACTGCATTACTAAGCGTCGATTTAAATCGCTTGCATTTCGGGGAGTCTGGTGTAGGCCAAGAAAAACTTGGTAATTTATGATATAAAAATGGTACAGGGTGAATTTCGTATCTCGTAAAAAATTGTACAAGTAGTTTAACCCCAATTACGCTAAACGAGATAATTTTAATACTCACTTTTATTTACGTCATTTCTGTCAGGATCTTTATGACGAGATAATTATCGGTTTCTGGTCTAGTTTATTGTTTTCAAGACAACTCTGCACTTTGCCAGTGGCGGTGTATAATTTGTATTTAAGATCCACCAGTAGACCTGGACAGGCTGCCCGTTGTACTGTCTGGAGGACACTATGGGAACAGGCCGAATTTAGCCTAGTAAACTTTCCGTACGGCGGTGTAAGTAGATGACTCCGGAATTTGAGCTCCCGTCGTTGTTTTCCATGGGTCTCTGAGTAGGTGGATAAGAGCGACAACAGGTCAAGCTCGACAAGAGAGTGTTTGAGCTCGCAAATAATTTAAAAAAAACGCTATTGGTAGCGCGTCTTGTGGTTAGTACGTGATTGACTGTTGTTTAAGTAGTGGGAATGGAGAGCGCTTCTGACGTAGAAAATGTTCAACGCTTTTCGCATCGACGGCAGAGGGGATAAAATTGATTATTCTATAATTTAAGAGAAATTATTAATTATTAAAATAATTAATTCAAAAAAATTAATTAAAAAAGATTTTCAGCTCTTTATAAAATATGATGGCGTTACCAAATAATTCTTAATAGATTAAGAAAACGGTACATCAAGATATTGTGTAGCACACGTGCAGAAACTATTTTTGCGAGTATTTGCAGTTCTCGGCTCACAATTCTACTCATACTCGCAAACTATCATTTCAAAACAGCCAAAAGTATTCTATTCTATGAATATTTAAACTGTCATGATTTAAACTCATAATTACAAATACTTATCTGTTAGGTTCATAAATCCGTGTATTTCAAGATAAATTAAATTACAACAAATTTAATACTTCGATAACGGTTAAGAGTCATCACCATCATCAGTAAAAGTGACAGTATTAAAAATGAATTAAAGTGTCAAATAAACCTATACAACATGAAGACGCAAATAGTAAGTCTGCTATAACAGTAGTAGACAGGCACTTGCGTCGCCATCTTGGATTTTGACGTCACAAGACCGCCCACGTCGGGGACCGCATTTTCCACCCTTATTTTTACTCGCTTACGTGTAGGACGTATTTTTTCACCCCTATTTTTTACATACCCACGTGTGAGACCGTATTTTCAACCCCTGCTGAAATTTTTATCCCTAATTTTTAAACACCCACGTGTGAGACCGTATTTTCAACCCTTTCTTTTCGAAGGCCCTTTTCAACCCTAATTATTTTTTACTTGCGCACGTGTAGGACGTGTTTTTTCAACCCTATTTTTTACACACCCACGTGTAGGACGTGTTTTTCACCCTATTTTACGACGGCTCACGTATAGGACGCGTATTTTCTACCCTATGGGTCAACCCTAATTAGAGCCTTTCTGTACTTGCGCACGTGAGGGGATAGGCCTTAGGGCTGGGGGCTGGGGCTGGTCTAGGGATATGTCTTAGGGTTGGACCTGGAGCTGGACCTGGCGCTGGACTGGGACTTGGGGTTGGTCTTAGGGTTATTTTTGATGGTATTAAGGTCCTTCTGGCTATATTAAGAACAGTGCCCCTGGAGGTTGCACACGCATACAATGTTGGAAATTGCATAATTAATAAGATATTATTATTAAAATGGTCAAATGCTATTGGATGATCTTTTACCTATACGAGAAAACGTATTTTCTAATAAGGATGTAAGATAGCAGCTGTGTTAAGGATTGATCTTGCGTGGGGGAATTTGAATGACAGTAAAATTTAATTATAGAACACTTATTTTTTATTGTAAATGTCATAATTAAAAATCCTCGGTGGGCTATAAAAAAATTACTGACATTCGGGTCTAATGAAACTAATTTTTATTAAGTTAATTAATTACATAACAGCAATATTGTCTTCTAAAACGAATATTAAAACATAGTTTACCTGCATTGAAATATGTTTAATATCCATCCGACCGTTAAAATGTTGTACGCCTTAATATTTTTTAAAGAAACTTAATGCTTAGATGTGTTTTATAACTGTAATTAAAAATCTGTAAATAAATAAAGGGTTAACACCACACTTACCAGCTCTGTACTTAAAGAACGTTTTTGAGGCACTGCTTCACGAGTGATAGTCACTGCTTTTGTGCTGCATGTCAAACTAAAAAACAACTTTCTAGGTTGTGTAAAACTACCTATTGATTTCCCCTATAATTAGAGTGTAAAATATACAAACAACCTTATTATCTTTATCACACTTTCTGCAATTCGTATTTACCTTTCTCTTAAAAATAAATCGGTTTGAAAAAATATTCATATTGTACATACGGACACACAAATTATTTTATAAAAAACCATATTAAGAGTTTGGAAAGTTACATGTTTTAAATTTCACAACAATATGTAGTAAGAAATCACTGTTCATGTTTACTTTAGCTAATTACCGTGTAATTATACAACTCAGTTAAATTTAATAGTCTACAATTGATTACCAATATAAATGGTTAACATAATTTCTTTTTAAAAAACACTAAATCATAAAAATAGTTTTTTACAAAATCAAACATAGGTAAATTATGTAATCTAAAATATAGAAACATTAAGGTATAAGGTCCACACACATCCGAATGATAGTAGTAGTATTGTTTTATTGTATACGAAGCATCCGGAATTCTTCTCTAGGAAACGTAAATGATATCCTTGCGGTGGTCGTCCAAAGGAATCAAAATACTCTCCATTACCATTCTCGTCAATGTAGATAGCGGTCCAATGCTGACCTGGTTTGTTTGCAGGATCTGTGTTTCCGATAATTGCACACGGTCGAGGTGCGTGTCTCGGTAGTTGATTAGAAGCACATACAAGCCGAAACACATTCTTCTTGTGGCTCGGGGTCGATTTCAAGCATCTCAACACTTGTACCGCATACATCTTTGGAGTTGGTATGCGTCCAGTCTTGCAGTAGTAAGGCGTTTTCCAGTGCACACATAGGCTCAGTTATGTTATGGTTTAAACAGCTATATGCTTTTGCTTCCTTTTTCAACTGTTTAATCGACGGGCAACCAGTCTCCTTCAGGTTTACTATTGGTTTGTTAAGAAACCTTAAAAACCGTCGTTTTTCACGGCCCTCAACGTGAATTTTGTTAAATGGGCGCAACACTCTCATCAGCTCCTCACGGAAATTGTTGTAATGTACATGACCCCACCACCATTTCAGTCCATGATAATTATCCTCCATAAATTTTATCTGTCGTGACATGGGTCCTGATATAAAGTAGTCTCGAGGTGGTTTTATTAGCAACAACGATAAACGACCGTGATCTGTAACCACGGGAATTTCTTTCGGTATGAATTCGTTGTTAACACCACTAAACCCTTGTACGTCCAAGTATGCGTCCATATTCTATCGGATGCTGCTGTACACTGAAGCTTGCAGGTTAGAGCTACCACTTTTAACAGCTAAAATCCACAACGACATTCCGATGTTTATCGATCTCGATCACGTTATCGAATTCTGCATACACCAAACAGTTAACGGTTACGGTGAGCGCTTCTTCAAACCCGACTTCTAGCCGAAGGGAGCCGTTTCTAACTAAATTCCAGTGCGTGCTAGCGTTTGCAGACAAGTCAGGTGTTAGGTCAAAGGGCATTAAACAGTAGCCGTTGGGATAATCACTTTTCGATATATCGTTGCCTTCATTCAAAAAATGAATACCTGTACCAGAGAATAAGGTGTGGTACGCTCTTACGTATAAACCATTAGCTGTAAAGTCGGGTTGTAAGGCCTTCGAAGGAATTTGTTGCCCGTCAATATATAACGACATGTAGTTAATATTGCAGTGATGAAAATTGAACGGATTTGAGGGGTAGTCACCGTTGAAGGCTTTATTTGCTACAAAGCCTACGACACATCGTTTAGGTAACTGACCCTGGAAAACATTATCCAATGATTTTCGCTGTATGCCTGCAGGTATTGTTAACACTTTTACGTCGGTCCTTGTAACAGGGTATTTTGCGGCTGTTGTTTCTAAAGCTTTAGCGTGCGCAATTAGAATAGTGGGGTTGATTCGCATACGTCTCACCAGTAAACTAGCGTCTATAATTCGCGTCTTGTAATTTGAAGCGTGTGCCGCCATTAGGCTAAAGGTATCTCTTGATCGTACAAATTTAGTCTTTAACTCAACACCACTTATGAGAAACTTTTCTTGATTAAACAAATCCGAGTGCACGTGACCAATCATCTCTACCTGTTTCCCGGTAGTCGCAAGTGCTTGACGTTTCGAGAAACCGTTATTAGCGTTTCCCAATGTATTCATCTGTCCACCTGTATCATTGTGCCATAAGGTACATCCTAGATGTGAACTCTTGGCCTCCTTTCCATAATTTAGCAGCGTTTCGATATATGAACGGTAGTCGTAGGTGTTGTTTGGTTGTGACACCATCTTCTGATTTAAGTAAACCTCCACCTGTGAGAAAAGCGAATGCATCCAATTGTTTACCGGTGCTACATCAGCGTCTGTAAGTGCTGTATCACCATGCTTTAGAACTTTAGCTGTAATGTACAGCATAGTCTGGCTTAAATCTATATAATCGTTTCCATTTCCGGGGACTACAAATTCTATTGGGCGTCATCACTCAGAGCTGATAAGGGCTTGTAAAATATCCATTTACCACTCTCGATACTTGTCTGCGTCGATGGTAAAGCGAACAAATCCAATTCGGACTTGACGCATTCACACGATTGGGCATGTAAAAAAGCCATTATCTTGAAAATATATCGTCATAAGCAGACTTCTTCTTAGCAACAGCTCTCAGTGAAGACTGATTATTTTCGGTCAGACGTACTGTTTTATAACCCGAACCCTCCATCATTTTATCGATTTTCTCGTAGGCTTTACGCTTAAGGTTTCTACCTGCCTCGTGAAATCTTTCTTGAAACGAATCCTTAATAGGTCAATCCTCTATGACGTTACCAAGCATATTAGCACCCGTTCTAAGAGCTTCTTTACCAATAGCCTTTGCGCCAGACTTAAATAACGGTATTATACTTCTAAATATACCACCTAACCAGCTCCCTATTCCATGACCACGTTGATAGGGCGCACCTCTGTAAATAGAGCCGATACCGTTACCGGCTTGATTCATGTAATATTGCTGATAAGGGCAAACCATTATTGTACTTTCTTAAAGTGTAGCTTCAGGGACGACGTTCCAAACTCAAATGGCATTGTTGCACCCGTATCTGTTTTTATATTAATCTCGATGTTTTCAAATTCCCGTGTCATTACCGGTATGTAGTGTGCAGGCGAAAAAACCACATCTTTATGACCCCCGTAAGCATAGTTTTCTGAAGTATGTAATATTTATTATACACATCAGCGGAGATAAAACATCACCCACAATTTGCGGTTCAACGATGTCGCAATAAACAAACATCTGATTTGGTAATCCTATCCATATACTAGCGGGGCGAGGGGGTATTGGTTCCATGGCTATGTTCTGATACGGTCAATAACACAGTTGTAAGGCTAGACGTTGGGAGAATCCGAATACCGAGAGCTGAGTTTTTAATTTCGTAGTGACGCGCTTAGTTAGATTATGATATTCAATTGTTAGCAATTTACTTATTAGTACATGGTTATTTAGCTCGCTGATAATTTCTTCTATGCTGGCGTAATTTCCCGAAGCGAATCGTATCACGTACCAGCCATCTTCAATATAAATGATCTTCTTGATATCGAGTTGAAAATATTCTGCGGCCTTTTTTAATATCGTTTCTAACACGTTCTCGCGAGGTGGTTCTGTTCTATAATAAATTAAATTATCTGTTGCACTTACAGCGGCAAAAGAACATGGGTACTGAATTTCCGATATCCCTACAACCCACGACCCCGTTAATCTTATTCGCTTTGGCAGCTGCGTAATAAAATTTGACGTCATATTACCTGGAAAATACGTCATAGAGCTATTACTCAATAAGGTAAGATAATACTCCATTTTTATATATCTCTCAACTGCGAAGCTAACACACAGCTATTAAATTTGTCACTGTATCCACGCCACTTGACCAGGTATTGTTTATTTCGCCCACGGCCCTTCTCTGCTAGAATCTTATCGACTTCGAATAGAGTATCTTTATTAACCGTAACAACTTGCAATTGTTCTTCGTAAAAGGTGCCCTCAACAGGATCGTTATTAAGATCGATTATTCTATAAACTGGTGGTCTTCTTTTTATCACCGTGCTAATTGTAAAAACTTCCTTTCGTTTCATATCCCATCTCAAAGGTGTACTTAGTTCTGGCGATTCTGACATGCTCGCCGACTTTAAATTTAGGATGGCGTACTGGACCTAAACCTTTCGCGTACAGGTTATTCCACACTTCCAAAATGTTTTTATCGTTTACAGCCTAGGGGGCCATCTTTATACTTGAATGAGGGCTATTGTTGTAGGCAGTCACAAGTCTTTCGAGTACATCAATATATCTGTAGGAATTTTTGTAAGTGAAATAACGCCACTTCTTTGTTTTCAATGTTTTATTAAATCTTTCAACTACAGATGCTTTTACATCAGGGTTATTTGTTACATAGAAATTGATATTTTGTTTCCTGAAAAAGTTTTGCACGCTGCTCGCCACAAACTCTTTGCCTTTATCCGTCTGTAGATTTGCCGGGGTATTGTCGCAATCCTTAAGAATATCCGCGAATGCTTCAATTACAGATAAGGCTGTCTTCGTTTTAAGTGCTCTCGCCCATGCCCTCTTGCTAAATGCATCAATTACCGTTAGTATGTAGTTGTATCTGCTATTGTGTTTACTTAAAGTTTACATATCACAAAGATCCGCTTGCCACAATTCGTAAAGGTTACTCACAATATGTTTATTTCGTGGAAACTTTTTTCTGACTGGTTTATGTATCGTATAAGCTTCCTGTGTCTGTAACCAGTTTTTTACTTCACCATATCTACCCTTTACAGCATTAGTTAAAGGTGTTATACCAGCGAACCCTGCAGGGTGAGAGGGATCATAGTATACAGCATCCATGTTATGGCCGCCACGAATCCCAATCTAGTGAAAGTCCTCTTCTTCTTCTTTGAGAGATTCTTCTCGGTGTTTCCCGCGTTTCACTATCAGGATCGTAATTCTCACCTATAGTTATGAGGGTCCGTTCCACGCTGGGTGATACAGAAACATCATACCTTTGCGTATCTCCGATAAACTCTCGTGGTATATTTATCTCTTTAATGTACGTCGCAAACTGACGCCAACCGCGCGGGTTTGTGGTTTTTCGTTTTCTTAACATCTCGTGAACCAGATCGATAATGTTGGAATATGGTATGATCTCGCCTTTTATTGTGACAGTACCCCTTTTGTCTCAAAAAACATCGCTGCTCGTATTCAGTATACGTAACAAATTCGCGCCTTTTCTCTTATATGAAGGCGGAAGCGTTGATACTATCTCGTAGTCTGTCAGACCTTTGCGTTGCGGTAAATCTCTAATATCATCAGCAACAGCGTCACCGCTAATTGTTATACTGGTGGGCTGACGTAACTGATTGGAAAAGTGTAGATACCTTTGAAGAACTTGGTTGTACTGCTGCCATTTGTCATGGTTGGTCATTTTAGTTTTTAAAACTTTATCCATATCGCTACCCAGCTGCGTTAAAATGTTGTTTTGTGTAATATCTGGTGCCTGTAAGCGCTGTATAAAGTCCATCGGTAGAATAATCATCGTCTTCAGAATGTGGTCCATGGTTATTGAAACAGATTACCCAGAATTCCGCCAAGTAATGGTCCTAACAGGAGTGGTAGAAATGAACCACCTTTCTGTACAAGAAACTGTTTCTTCTTTTTTATAGATTCGCCTCTCTGTGCCAAGCGTCTTAAAGTGTGCTTATGTTGAGAGAGTCGCTGCTTTTGATCAGCTGACAGAGGTACACGACCTTTTAAAATGTTATGTGCACACTCGCAAATACATTCTACCTGCTTACTATCCACACATTTCAATAAAGCGTCACGTTGACTTTTACTTAATCTGGCTAATGCACGTAGGATATCAGTGTTCTCGCTTAAAACGTCACCCATCATGTATGATGTAATCTTTATGACTGTGAGACTTAAACCCTTTTTTCGCTATATATACTTGGCAGATACCTTGAGGCCCGAATATGTTTGTTCTATAACATAGCACATCCGGTGTATTCTGTTTTAAATCGAACAATAGATATTCGTGCGGACTTGGTACTTGGTACGCGGCTTCTAAAAATTTTGGGTTGTCCGCCGAAATCTGTCTCACTAAATGCTGTATCTGAGCTCTGTCACGTGGGTTCTTAAACAAAATTATGTAATGTGCGTTGAGAGAAATATCCCACGGTCCACGTCCTTGATGAAATATGTTCTGCGTTAAAAAAACACACTTAGATTTCGATGATGACAACCCTTTGTAAAAATATTAACCACAGAGCCGTTAGTGTCGCGCATTAGATCGTCAATTATTATTAAGACAGGTTTTTTCCCGTCAAATTGTTCCATATTATTTAAACCCTTTTGAAACTCCACAGAGAGATCTTTGAATAAAGGCTGCCACTCACTGTAAAACCAGATAATTTTTTCAAAACCTGTATCGCAAGCGGTTTCGATATTTTTTAGAAAATCAACGATAAAATACGATTTTCCACATCCCGACGGACCTGCAACTATCGCCGAAAAGGGATGCTTAAACTGGCCTTCCATCTTGAATCGCTAAACGATACTAACAGATACTCCACCAGCAGCTTCGTTTAAATAGACTAAATAAAAATCTTTTTCAATCAGAACACGTGCAATTGCCTAACCTCCAGGGGCACTGTTCTTAATATAGCCAGAAGGCCCTTAATACCATCAAAAATAACCCTAAGACCAACCCCAAGTTCAAGTCCAGCGCCAGGTCCAGCTCCAGGTCCAACCCTAAGACTTATCCCTAGACCAGCCCCCAGCCCCAATGCTTACATCTGCCCCTCACGTGAGATTGTGCAAAAAAGGCTCTAATTAGGGTTGACCCATAGGGTAGAAAATACGCGTCCTATATGTGAGCTGTCATAAAATAGGGTGAAAAAACACGTCCTACACGTGGGTGTGTAAAAAATAGGGGTGAAAATACACGTCCTATACGCAGGTGTGTAAAAATTAGGGTTGAAAAGGGCCTTCGAAAAAGAAAGGGTTGAAAATACGGTCTCACACGCAGGATATGTAAAAAATAATTAGGATAAAAGGGTTGAAAACACGGTCTCACACGGGGGTGTGTGAAAATTAGGGGTGAAAAAACACGTCCTACACGTGAGCGAGTAAAAATAAGGGTGGAAAATATGGTCGCCCACGTGGGCGGTCTTGTGACGTCAAAATCCAAGATGGCGGCCAAGGTGCCCCCTTACTACTTATAACAATTTGAATGTATTTGGAAGCCTACTATTGAACGTTATTTCATTGCATAAATATTATTAAATCGCCTTGAAAATTACATTCCAGAACACTGTAATTAATTGTTACCATTTTGTGTAATTTATCTTAAAATACATATACTATAAACCTAAAAGATAAGTTTTTGTAACTTTTAGCTGTTAATGCAAAGTTGTATTAGAACCAAACGACATGAACCTGTAAAGTACAAAATTTGCAATAGTTTATATACTTAGACAACGCATTCGACAAAATTACTATTTCAATAAAACCTAAATAGATACACTTCTTATTAATGTGTTTTTTTGCTTATGCTCCTTTAATTTTTTTTTTAAATCAAAACACATTCTGTCAGTAGCAATGACAATAGTATTTTATCTATGATAAATGTGGTAATATGAACTCAAAATTCCTGTACCATAAGCAAGTTACACACTTTTTTGAAATAATGTTAAAAATCAATAAAAATAGTAAATAAAATATCTGGAGTGGAACACCACACGACCTTTCAACCTATAAAAGGAAAATAAAGGAAATGAAATAATTTTAATAACATTTTTTTAAGGATAATTATACAACATCTTTTATAATAAGTTCATTACGAAAATCGGCAACATTGTAAAAACAAAAACAATTATCTATGTCAAACAGACGTTTAAAACTTTTTGTCAGACAGAGGTTAATAGACATCTAGATGCTAACTTAAAAAATGAAGAGAAATGAAATAATTTTAATTATAATAAATATTTTAGGATAACAACGCAGTATGCACCCTCTTTTTTATACGTTTATAACTAAAACAGGCAACATTGTAACAACAAAAACAATAATCTTGTCAAAATGACGTTTAAAACTTCATGCCAGAGAGAGAGAGAGATTAATAGACATAAATACAGGTTAACTTAAAAAAAAAATTCCAAAGCCGCCCGCTTCTATAAGATATTAACAATACAGTTTAACCATTTTCGTTTATATTTAATTAATTTTTAGACTTACCTTGTGTGATATTAAGAAACTTTATAAAGAAAAGCTATGTAAAATTAAATTTTCATTAAAAAACATGTCTACACTTATTCTTAAAAAATTAATCGTTATTCAGATATTGAACAAATTTGAATTAACTCTTTAATTCTGCCTTACGAATTTTTTTGCCGCTAAATTACGCGTCGTATCAAAAAATTGCATACAACATAATTAATGGATATGTTTAAGGTCTATATCTAGGAATTTTTGTATCTCCGCCACTGGATTTCTCCCAAAATCTAATCGGCTTCAAGCCAAGTGAAAACAAGCTTACATACAGTTGTAAAATGAGCTAATAAGTCGATTTAGCGATAGTGAAAGAAAAGTCGATTGCATAACCTTCTATACCTACGTATGTATATATAGAGTGGAAGGTAAAAAATGCCGGGTCATGTAAATCGTTTATATTTTAGCAAACAAATTGTTTTCGTACACACTTTTTAGCGGCAAGTGGTTCAAATATAAAATATATATAGGCCAAGCAGGAGTTCAAATTGCAAGTGCATGTTGGGAATTGTATTGTCTTGAGCATGCTATGCACTTAATGGGCAGCTGTATAACTTTAGAGGCATTTCTAATAACAGTTTTAATATATATATATATATATATATATATATATATATATTACTATGTAAATTATGTTTAAAATACTTATATTAATTTTTAATTATGTTTATATTTATTATTATTTTATATTACCTAGCTAGCTTTTAAAATACAGTCGGAGCATTAAGACTTCACAGGGGATAGGGATCAAATTTAGAAAACAATTTTATGTTATTATGATTGATGCGGTTAATGAGTGCATCCAATTTGGAAAAGAAGATAATTATAATTAAAGTGAATGAAAGTAATTTTAAAAACATTCTGAATAATTTTCATTGAGTTGTAGCCACTTATTTTTCTTTTAAATTGAATTCTTTTGAAGATACTGAAATGTGAAATATTTTAAATTGCATCACTATATTTGTGCACCTCCCTATATATAAAAATAAATATCAAAATGTATAAACTCTGAGCATGCGCTATGAATGCGCATTCATTTAATCTTTCAATAACGAATACTGAAAAACACAACATCAACAAGTAAGTATAATTACACCTAACTTTAAATATATTATTAACCATTTACTTTATATATAGCTCAATTTATGTTCCCTTCGGACATTGTTACATGTTATCGCACATTAAGCTTATTACAAAATATGGACATAATTTACACACAAGTATGATATCAATGTCAATGGTTACTTATATAAATTGGTACACTCACATAAAAATGGCCTCTTTATTTTCTTGTTGAAGCAGGAGTTGACCGTTGAAAAACAGCTCCATAAACATCCAAATCTCCTTCTATCCTGACTCTAATTCCTTCCAGTAAGTTCCTAATATTTCTTCTCATACGTTGACTCTTTATTTTTAGGATCATCACAATTTAAAAAAAATTTTTTTATTTCAAAATAAATTTTGAAATGCACTATATGATTGAGGTTAATTTCAAATTAAACACACTTCCGATAATACTTTTATATTAATGGAAAAACGAAAAAAGTAACAAAATAAGAACAAAAGAAAAACAACTTATACACGATCGAACTTCAGAAATAATTTTATAATCGTAGCTGTCGATAACCATAAAATTTTATTAGGTAAACTAACCTTACTTGTTGTACCGACAAATGAATATCACTTGTTTATAAAAACTACCGAACTTAAGATCGCACTTGAATTTTATCGAAGCGACCTTATTTTGTTTTTAAATGGCAACATCTTGAATACTCAAGGTGTTGGCCCACAAGTTTTAAGAATAGGAAGAGAGAAATTGGTTTCCAAGCACTTCTATTTATATGAAACTACTTAGAAACCAAAATCATCAATTGTTATCAACAACTACATCGTATTTTATCTTAAATCTGATTGGCTAATAATTTTCGCAATTTTAAATTTAACTTAAAAAGCTTATAACTTCTATACCTCTTAATCTATCTTAAATCTATAAACATTTTTGAAATCTCCATAATTTTTCCTATAAAATAAGTCCAAACACGACCTACTTACACAACTTATTAAACGTGTTGATTTTTTACATTGATTTCTTAATTTTTACTAATTTTATATGCTTTACAGGCCTGGAATTGATTTCCACATGAATATGGGATGCTACTACATATAAATACACATCCTTTATATGTCTAAAACCAATTTGAAAGGAAAATTATCTGAAATTTTTATACACCCTTAAAAACTAATTTTGGTAAAATTGTCACTAATATAATGTTCTGTGACTCGAAATTGAGGCTACTTTATTATTTTTACTTCTTATAATTTATTTAGGCCAATTTGTCCCATTTTATAACATTTTTCTATAAGTTTTGTATAGGAAGAAATGACATAACCTTACATCTATACAGTAATTTTTAAAATTATATTTTACATACTTTAGCATTTTAAATGTTTGTGAAAGTGTAAATTCTTATTGTTTATGACTTATTATAATTTAATTTCACTCTTCTGGATGTTCATAAGTTTTAATAAGACTTGTATAGAATTGTTAATTGTCACTAATTTTAAGTCTGTAAATGTTAATTATGCACAATAACTTCAGAACTGCTGTACTATTTATGTTTCATTGTTAATAACCAATGTATTCATTCTGTTTTCCATTCAGCACTTATATTACGTTTTTGCACTAACACGAATGTTTACACCAAACCTGCCTGCGTACACTGTACTTGTGACATTGATATCTGTCCCATACTAACTCTAACATTACGTTTGTTATCTACAACCTATAACTCATGTCTTTAGGGAAAATTATACTTAAATAAACTTATTAACTAATAAGGAAATTGATTTATTTCATTACGATACCAAACGTACACTATACTCACTTGCAATATGTTGCGAATTATCATTATTTTACATTTTATTAATAATTATAATATCATTGGTCCAACTCACTGCTAATTAAACATCCCTACATAATCTTATATATATATATATATATATATATATATATATATATATATAATGTACCATTTATACTCATAAAAAATGAATTTTCTTACTACGTGAATGTTTTACTTTGTTTCATGTAATTTCAAAACATCTCAACATATATATATATATATATATATATATATATATATATATATATATATATATATAATATATATATTTACATATATCAGGGTGGCCCACCACATTCGCCTCGGTTAGTCTACGAGAAATGAAAAGGGTTGGGAAATAATTTTTAGCGCAGTCACGTGGGTTCTTGAGGAGCACATTCCAAAATTATTTTTGAATATACAGGGTGGCACAAAAATAAAGTACATATCAAAGTTATATTTTTTCTTATGGAACACCCTATAATTTTGTATATTTTTAGATACTATGGACCAAACAAAGGTAAGTTTCTGTTACACTTCCTATACCTAAAACTGATCGTTTCTGAGAAACTTTGAGAAATATAAAAATACATATTGTAATTTAAAAGTTGCTTACACCCTGTAACATAGAACGAGCTGTTCATAATTAAATCTAGTGATTAGCTGAAAGGTTAAGGTATACTACCATATAAAAGTTTTATTTCAAAATTATACAGAACGGTGAAAAAAATTGTTCCAAAGTTTAGGCACACATTTTATTGAATAACTTCTTAAAGTTAAATGGAACACTCCGTATTTAGTGGCTTATGTTCAAAGTTGTGTCCATTATTCTCAATACATAAGCGAACTCTTTTTCGAAATGATTGCTGAACCCTGGATAACATATTTGGTGTTATGGAACGAAATGCTTTTCTTATTCGTACTTTCATATTGTTAGGTGTCGTTGGCGATATAAACAATATTTTTAATATATCCCCATACAAAATAGTCGAGACTTGTTAGGTCCGGAGACCTGGCTGGCCAGTCCTGTGGACCTACTCATCCTATCCATCTATTGTGATATTGCCCATCTAATTCATTCCTAACACGTCTATCAAAGTGTGCAGGAGCACCATCTAGCTGCATCTACATTCGTTGACGAATATTAAGCGGAATAGTTTCCAATAGTGTAGGCAAATTGTTCCTAATAAATCTAAGAAACGTGGCGCCGTTTAAGTGGCCATCAAAAAAGTATGGACCTAACATTTACGTTCCGATTACTCCACCCCACACGTTAACACTCCATCTGTGCTGGTGATCAAGGGTTCTAAAAATATTAGGATTATCGACACTGTAGTACTGAAAGTTATGTCTATTAACTAATCCGTTGTTATGAAAACTTGACTCATCGGAAAAAAGCACGCATTCAAAGAAATTTTCATCATCACCAAACTTTTCTAGAACCCATAAACAAAAATTCAGTCGTCGATCATAATCTTCTTTAGAAAGTTGTTGATGTAGTTGTATGTGATACGGGTAAAATTTGTGTTTTTTAATTATTCTTTGGATGCTCTGTCTGCTTATTCCAGTTGCTTCATGTATTTTTCGGTGACTTGTTTGAGGGTCTTCTACCATCACTAAATATTCATTTTCCTCATTTCCGGTAACCGATTTTTGTCGTTCGGGCTTAGTATAAGACACACTACCTGATCTTCGGAAAAGCTGCAACAACTTTTCCAATGAACGCTTATTAGGATGATGCCTGTTAGGATACCTTTGGGCATATACTTTTGACGCTAATATACAGTTTTCTTTACACTGACCGATTACCAAGATCATATCAATTCGTTCTTCCTGGGGGTAAGTTCTCATTTTAACTAATGAAATGTAACAATCTCGACAAACAATTTTAAACTACTTTAAACAACGATAATGGTTTGACTAACAAGTAGCGTCACTGTCAAATCATTTTTTTCGAAATAATTAACGCCATCTTGGCCAAAGCCTACTATTATTAAAAAAATAGTAGGATAGGTATAGCAGATAACAAGTAAAATATAAAAACGCCGTTTGCGTAAAAAACATAAGAGATGGGCATAGGGAACCCTAATATAGTTTTAAAGTGAATCTAATTCTGCGTCGAAATAAGCCACTAAATACGGGGTGTTCCGTTTAACTTTAAGAAGTTATTCAATTAAATGTGTGCCTAAACTTTGGAGCAACTTTTTTCACCACTCTGTATAATTTTGAAATAAAACTTTGATATGGTAGTATACCTTAACCTTTCAGCTAACCAGTAGATTTAATTTTGAGCAGCTCGTTCTATGTTACAGGGTGTAAGCAATTTTTAATTTAAATATGTATTTTTATATTTCTCAAAATTTCTCAGAAACGATCAGTTTTAGGTATTGGAAGTGTTACAGAAACTTACCTTTATTTGGTCTATAGTATCTAAAAATATAAAAAATTATAGGGTGTTCTATAAGAAAAAATATAACTTTGGTATGTACTTTATTTTTGTGCCACCCTGTATATTCAAAAATAATTTTGGAATGTGCTCCTCAAGAATCCACATATGACTGCGCTAAAAATTATTTCCCAACCTTTGATATTGAGATGATTCAAATTACGTGCAAGTAGCTATGTAATTTGCATAGTGAAATATTACTTTAGTTAGTACGAAATGGTACATTTCATTAAATAATTCTAGATAAGAATGATTAATAAACATTGAGATGTTTGAGAAAGTTAAATATTTCTTAATATAATTTAAATAATGTTAGTATAAGTAATCGAATATAGTATATAGAAGTATAGGATATGTTTGTTATCGTTTGTGAGTTAATTCAAAGTGTCATTTAGTTTTGTAAGTTTATATTAAACAATATTCCCCGACGACATGTAATACAGGTTGTGGTTGACAGAAATAAAGTTAAAACTAGATTTAGGCTGGTATCAATGCCGCAATTCAAATGTACGAAGCCAAGTTTAGTGAAAAACATTCGTATTACTGCGTTAAACTCATATTAGTGCAAAAATTTAAGAAAAAACAAAATAAGCACATTAGTGAGTGACTATAAAACATGAATCATGCAGCAGTTCTGGGATTATTGTGTGTAATCAACAATTTATGCCATTAAACTAGTGATTGACAACATTCCGACACTAGTCGTAGGAGAACTTATGAACCTACGAAAGTGGTAAATTAAATTAATTTGTGACTTGAACATTAAGTTTAAACACTTACATTAACAGTTATCGTGTTTAAAAGTGTGAAATTTAACATTAAAATTTTAAAAACAAAACGAGGTTATGTTATATCCTCGAATAAAGATTTTTGTAAAAAGTATTTTAAATTGAGACAATTTATATAAAATAAATTACTAGAGGCAAAAATAGTGAGGTAGCCTCAATTTTATGTTATAATTCCTTATATTTATGTCCATTTTTGTTAATTTTAGTTTTTAAGAGTATTGGTAGAATTTAAATAATTTTCCTCTCAAATTGGCCGTAGGCATGTTTAAGATGGATATTTGGGTGTAGTAGTATCCCTTATTCATGTAGAGGTAGTTTCCAGGCCTGTAAAATTCATAGAATTAGTTTAAATTGCATAAATAAGTGTGAAAATTAACGTAGTTATTAAGTATAGGAATTAGTTCATGTTTGGTTTCAAAATTTAGATAAAATTATGTAGATTTTGGAAATGTTTTTAGATTTAAGAAATGTTAAACAGGACAAAAGTTATAGGGCTTCAAAGATTTATCGTAATGTGAAAATTATTGTAGCCAATCAGATTTCAAGAAATATTCTCCGTAACTAATGAAAACATTCGATGATTTGGTTGTCGAGCAAAAACATATATAAGCAAGTGCTTTAGCTTCACAAACTCTCTTGATTTTCATCTTTTGCAACAACTTGCCAAAGTAAGCTGTTGCAAAATTTTTTTGAAAATAAATTTTAAAACAAATTAACCTCACTTCGGTAATTTAACAAAGTGCGATTCAGTATCGGAAGTATTAACGAAACAGTTGATAGTCTTTTGTCGGAATATAGTTAAATTAAGGTTAGTTTACCTTTTTAAATTTCATCGGAAGTTTTCGACAAGTTATAAAAGTATTTCCGCAGTTCGACTTTGTTCATTTTTAAATTATTATTGTGTATGTTGCCATGGATATTTAATTGTGTTGTCTTCGTGCTTTTATCATTATACACCTTGTTTACCAAAAGTGTGTTTAATTTACAACAACCTTCAACGATCCATGCTTTACAAAATTTAATTTGAAGTTAATTATAAAGAAGTGATGAGCCTAAAAATAAAGTTTCGTCAAGATTCTAATAACATTAGTGAAACTTACCAAGTGAATAAGCTGTTCATTTAAAAGAAAATTGGGAGATTGCAGAGCAGAATTGCAGTTCGCAGGAGCTGTTGTCTTCAACCAACTTCAATAGCAGTAACCTACAAAAGGAGGATTTTATATGTGAGTACTTTATTGTTGACATTGGTACTTTTTTTTGTTATGTTCAGAATTTTTATCCTTTGTAATAATCTTGATGTGCAACAACAGGTATGCATGTCCAAAGGGAATGTTATTTGTTCTATAAATGTAAATGTTTTATATTAATATTGTTGTTCATTCAAACATAGTTATACTTACTTGTATGTCGAGTTTTATTTTGGTTGTGGTTAATTCATATGTTGCGTATTCACAGCGCATGCCCACGTATATTTTTAAAAGAATTTTGTTATGTACAGGGTGTAACACAGTTATTAATGCGAATTATAAATTATAATTCAAGTTACTTAATCAATTTTAATCCTTATAGAAATAATAGGACATTATCTCAATTTTTTTTTAATCATATTAACTATGGTTATTGTATTCAAACAATCAATATAATTAAAATTCATTATTATTTTACCATCTTAAGAGTAGAGTTTCTTCTAAATTTAGATCCCTATCCCCTGTTGATGAGTCTTATAGTTCTACCGACGAATATATTTTCCCTTTTAAGAGCTTTAGCCGATATTATAAAAATAAATAATAATTTAAATAATAAATTATTAAAATTAAAATAAAAGGTAATTAAAATTTAGCGTATAATAATAATTTAATAATAAGAGGTGTGGGGGTAAATAACAGTACAATATATATATATATATATATATATATATATATATATATATATATATATATATATATATAGTACTTCTAAATTTATGCGAAAAAAATTAGGAGGTGATTACCCTTATTTATGATGGGTCTTCCCTATAACAAAATTTGCCCAGCCCACCCCCTTCCGAGATATCGTCTCTAAAAGGTGGTGAGTAAAATTGAGTTTTTATTTTTTTTTCTCAAATTTAAGTAAAAATGGAAACTTGAAATTTTGTGATTTGGTGCACTCGCAAAGGACTAACCACCGGTACTTTTTCAACATTTAATACGAATCGTATTTTATTCTCGCATTTTACATCTTTACTGTTTTATAGTCTCAATAAGTAGTTTATTATTTAATAAATTATAAAAGTCATGGTATTGTATTTTATTATCCGAATCTATTGGTTCTAGGAAAAAACTTCAAGATTAAGAAATGTTTTTAAAAAAACAGGAATTTTAAGTAACATTTTTATTTCACAATACTCGAAATACTCGAAAAAAAGATTTGATATTAAATAAGGTAAGGGTTGCTAATTTCATCCCCTTATAATGTAACAGGAATGTTAAAAAATACCGGTGGTTAGTCCTTTGTGAATGCACGAAAATTGCAAAATTTCAGGTTTCCACCTTTACTTAAATTTGAGAAAAAAAAATAAAACCTCAATTTTACTCACCACCTTTTAGAGGTCATATTTCGGAAGGGGATGTAGTGAGGAAATGAATTTAGAAACACCCTATATATATATATATATATATATATATATATATATATATATATATTTGAGATGGTTAGATTAAGACAGGGATTTGAGAGTTGAAGCTTGTAATTTCTATGTAGAACGATTTGAGATCAATTATGCTTTATTTACACTGCATTTATTTGAAGTATTTTGGTAAACGATTGAAAGAAAGTGATTTGTTTTGATGAAACGGGCTTAATAAGATTTGTACAAGTTGGTTCAGTCATAGAAAGCATTGTGCTACATAAGAAACATGTCAGGAAGGTTAAATTGTAAGTACGATTAAGGTCGTAGAAATTATTTCATTAAATTTACAGTTCAATTAAAGTATTTTGGCATTTTGGTATTTTACAGATCTTTAGCACACAGTCTAGAGCTATGTTTATATTAGGAACATATTATAAGTAAGGTAAAATGGAGGAAACTTGAGAAAGGGTTACAGTACGAACATGATTTAAATATTACTCACAATGGTAGTGAAACTATATGTGCGATAGACAAAGTAATGCATAATAAACATTAAACACAATGTACCCAATAATTTTATATATGGATATTTACATGCAGATACAATTTTGTGTTAGATTTTTTAAGAAATGTGTTTGACAATATGGATCGTTAAAGTGACTAATATTTAAACACTACAATAAAAGTGAACATTGAGAAAATTAAAGACGGATTTTATAAGTTATGAAAGTAACATTTTGAATAATTTGGACGTTATTTACGCAAATTATATGAACATTTAAATTAAGTTAGGTTAAGTTTTAAATTTAAGGTTTTTTTTGCAAATTTATAGTTTTATAGAGTAAGTTGAGCTTAGAATAAGTTGTTAACATAATTAACAGGAGGTTTTCCTCATGTCCATGCAATAATTTAATTTGTACAAGTTATTTCAACATAAATTTAATAAAATGGGGTTAACTATACAAATTTTCTATGTAAAAAAGAATTTTCCTCTAAATTTAAGATATTGGAGATGAAATAAATGTTTTTTAATTCAAATTTTCGTGCAGATCACGAATATGTATTTAGTTCAAGTGTAGCAAGTAAGATTTTTTAGATATAAGCAAATTTAATTTAGGATAAGTCAAATCGTACAATTTTTAACAGAAGTATATCAAGTGAGGTATCATTTTGTGCGGAATCTTGCACAGATTTCATTTCTGTTTTTAAAATTTAAAGCAGTAGCTTATTTAAAAAGTTATAGCATAATTTATATTTTAGATAGGTTTTCAAATTTATATTAACCAATCACAGACTTGGTTACCTTGTTTATATTCTTAAAAAAAATTGAAATTTCTGTAGCTAACAGGAGGGTATATAAGGAATTGTTCCAGAACAGATCTCTCTCTTCTTTTTGTTCCTCAAAGTTTAAATTTTCATGACAAAGATCATAGTTTGGTTTTGTGTTAACACGTAAGTTTAAAACCACGTTTTTTATCGGAAAAGTTGATACGAGTTTGTTGAAGAGACGAAAGTTCAGAAACAATTGTTTTTAACCTACAATCTAAAATAAAGTTAGGTTACCGATAAATTTCCATGTTCGTAAAGTTTATTACGATTTGAATTTAACAGTTGTTACGATTTATGTTTGACGTTTTAAAAAAGTTCGGTTGTTGTAATTTATTTTTGGTTATGTTATCGTAAAATAAAATTTATTCAATTTTTCCAATTGATGTTTATTTCCTGCTGCGATATATTAATAAATAATATTCCATATCGGATGCTAAAAAGAAAAGTGAAGTTAATTTAAAAATTTTACAACTTTAAAACAATATTTAAACGGAATATAATTGAAACAATTTAAAACAACAATTAAATATAATAATTAATAATTAAGTGCTTGAGTGAAAACATTTAAGCAATTATAAGCACATTTACCACAAGAAAGGCAACCATTTACCCGAGGGACATTGTTAAATTATTGGAAGTACTGCAGCAGCAAGTGGAGCGAATCAATAACATCGATCACAGATTGGAAGGAGCCTACGTTTGGAAATGGAACCAGCTGTATCAACACATCCTTTTGAAGTTATGCCGATGCACATGTGAGTTAATTTTTAATCATAACCCTTTAATTTGTATTCATTATTTGTGTGATTTCCTGCATTTATATTTTATGTATAGGTGTAAATGTTTATGCAATAGCTGTGTAGACATCTGTAAAACAATTAAAATTTTAGTTTTCTTTTCAAATTTCAATTTCAATTACATTATTAAGATCACATTTGTAGGAACTTACCATTTAACAAATTTGACAGTTTGGTATTTGATTTCATTTAATACGCAACGCATGCGTTATTGTACAAACTTTAGTAAGTCTCGTTTCATATACAAGATCTTTGATATAATGTGGAATCCACATAATAAAGAACCAGTTAAAAATGCTAGTTATACTTTTGAATGCAATTCATTTCATATAATAAAAACATTAAAAACATCAAAGTGTAAAATTATGTTTATGTATATTTCCCAACAAAAATAATCCTATCCCCATATTGAGAAAAGAGAAAAAGAATTCTATCCCTATTAGAAGATTTAGAGCCAGTATACATTTGATTTATTTTAACATTACAATATATATATATATATATATATATATATATATATACAGGGTGAGGCATCTAAGCTCCGTCGGGTTGTATACGAATATGGTCCATAAAAATTTTACGCATCAAAGTTATGAAAATTTAAATAGAACACCCTATATATGATTGCATATATCGATTCTGTGGACTAAATAAAGGTCACTTACTGTTATAGTCCCTATACCTAACTCCACCTGTTGTCGAGATATTTCATTATTTGTGAGAATGTAGATCGAAATTCAAAAGAACTTTCTGTTTTACGTACTCGAGGAATTTTTTTCAAATGTTTTTCATTGTTTACTGAAAGCATCAAACTTTAAAATCCACCGAAGTTATTATCACAAATTTATACTGGGTGTATAAAAAGTCAGTTACTATTTTGACCAACATTAAAGCCAATTAACTTCCTTATATTAAATGGAACACCCCTTATTTATCACCATATTTTTATTCTAATTTTAATTCCCTACATTACTGTATTAGGGTTGCCTATACCTATCTCTTACAGATTTTTTGTAATTTAGGATTTTCTATTCCAATAATAATTTCATGCAATTTGTTCTTGAAAAGCAGGCTTTGATGGTCTTACTGTCACATGAAATAAACGATTTTATTGAAAAGTCATAGTTCGTGTTAAAGTTAAATCATTTTAGCTAATCAACTTTGAGAATAAGTTTTATTAGGTGGGTACCTACTATTTAAAATGGCTTGCTATTCTCGAATAGAAAAGTGCGACATGATCTTAGTAATTGGGAAATGCAAAGATAATTGCTTGCTAGCATCTAGGGTTTACGCACAAATGTATCCTGATAGGCGTCATCCCGACAGGCGTTCATTAGAAAAATTATTGCAAGTTTTTCGAAGCACTGGAAGTGTATCATACAAGACACGACAAAACCAAAGGCCGGTTATGGGTAAGGAAGAGAATAATTTTGCCGTTATGGAATATCTGGTAGAAAACCCACATACCAGTCAGCGGAGCATACGTGAAGAATTTGAGATAAGTCAGCGGAGCGTTGGAAGGATAATAAAGAAGAATAAGTTTTATCCATATCACATTCAATTACAACAAGAACTTTTAGAAGTGGATTACGATCGAAGGCTTGCATTTTGTTTTTGGGTTTTAGAAAAATTTGGTGATAATGAAAATTTTTTTGGTTTTGTGCTTTTTTCGGACGAATCAACGTTCCACAATAACGGTTTAGTAGATAGACATAACTTTCATTATTATAGTGACGAGAATCCAAAATTTTTTAGAACTCTCGATAGGCAACACAGATGGTCCGTAAATGTGTGGGGTGGTATAATGGGAACACATGTATTAGGTCTGTTTTTTTTTTTGGCAATTTGAATGGTGATATGTTTCTCGAATTTTTAAGAGGAAATTTGCCTGTTCTTTTGGAACACATACCGCTTGATATTCGGCAGGAAATGTGGCTACAATTAGACGGAGCCTCGGCGCATTTTCATGCTAATGTTAGGAACGAATTGGACACGCAATTTCCCAACAGGTGGATAGGGCGCGGCGGCCCACAAAATTGGCCGGCAAGATCCCCTGATTTAACTAGTCCTGACAAACAAAAATAACTAAATGTAATATTAAACAAATAAAGTTTTATAATAAGTGTTCAAAAGTAGCACCATCTACTTCTAAACATTTGTGAATTCTTTTCATTAAGTTATGTCTTGTAATTCTGGAAATATGGTCGGGTTATTACATTTAGTTATTTTTGTTTGTAAGTTATCTAATTAAATTAATACAAAATACCTAGTCAACGTTTTTAATGATATCCACAATTAATAATCCTTTCAGGCTATTAGTTACTTTTCAGAATTAATAACATGAAAAAATAACAAAATATCACCTTAATTAATGTAAATCATGGCCAACCCTTTACTAATGTTGAAATAATTAAGCGTTGTTATGTTTTAACTAAGATAATGAAATATCTCAAAAGTGGTTGGATTTAGGTATAGGAAATACTGATACCAAACGAATTGACTTAAAAAGTACAGCGGAAAATGTAATAAAATACAGGGTGTTCTATTTAAAATAAGCAACTTATAAATGATTTAAATTGTGCATGTTGGCACCCTGTATCAAATATCAATGAAATGGATATATGGAGTTAACGGGCAAGCGCTTGTTGTTTATTAGTTACAATTTCACGTCACTAGGTTCGTTATTAATGGAGATATCGTTATTCAATGTGGACTAGGATTTTTAAAGATTTAAAAAAAAATCGAAATATCTCGAAAATACTTCATTTTTGGTATAGGACATTGTGCACAAATTTTATCTAGAATTTCATGTAGAATTCGAATATAAAATAAAAACTATTAAAATAACAAAGTTGACGTCTACTTCCGGTATAAGCGAAAGTGCCACATTCAGGACAATATTATATTTGAACTCAGCGTCATCCAAAACCTACAGCTTCGTAAGTTCAGATTTTTAACGTAACTGTATCCGCCATTACTTTTAATCAAAACTCTTCGCGCCACACCCTGTATAGTTTTATATTTTTGAATTCTCTGTTAAATGATGACCAAAATAATAAAAGGCACTATGGGTCTACGACCAACGGTTCCGAAGTTAATTAGCCAACCAAGTAGGCTTCTGTTCCGCCATTTTGAAAAGATATCGGGGTCAAATTTTGGGATTTGTTTTTCCAATGTATCTTGTTTTAACTTCTATATTCACATTGCAGACTCTTTTCTCTACATATACAGGGTGGTCAATTTTGCTCAATGTTATTTTTCTAATTTTTATTTTATTACAGATTTGAATCGCATCTTTTACGAGCTTTCAATAGATACTGGACTACCACCTCATTGTAAAAACAAATCTCATATTTTTACTCCGATATCTTTCTAGATGGCGGAACAGGAGCCTACTTGATTAGCTAATTTTTTTTACATAGAATAGACCCATAGTACCTTATGTTATTTTGTTCATCATTTAACAGAGAATTAAAATATATAAAAATATAAGGGCGTTTCATTAAAAACACACAAGTTTAGCGTAGTGCTCGAAAATGGGCCAACCTGTATATACAAAAATATTTTTACAAGATGCTACTCGTTGTTGACTACAATAATCAGTTACGCCACCTAGCTGTCTATTTACAATTGTATCTTTAAAATTGTTTCCAGCATTTTCTCTTGGCCACATTTACCAAAGAATTTTTTTTTGGAAGTCGTAACATACGCGGTTTCTGGGATATAGCCGGCGTCCTTCCTTAATGACTCACCCGGTACAATACAATATAATATAAAAATTCATCCATTAGTTTTCCGAAGCGATTATAGTGATTAATTTGAATTATATAAATATTAGGATCACTTTAAACAACGCTGTGTCTATTTTTATATTATATAACCCATTAACATTATGTTTTTATTCTTGTTCCTAGTTTTCAATGATGACAGAGTTTCTGTCGGATTATGTTTGAATACAATGTTTGAATACAGTGTTTTTCCTAAAAAATCCTGCATTATAAATTAGGCACGAAATGTCTCTACAACGTATATATATATATATATATATATATATATATATATATATATATATATATATATATATATATATATATATCGGTGGGAAAAATTTGAATGCTCACCTTTGGGATCTTATAAACTAATGAAATGAAAAAAATGTATCATTAGAACAATCAATCTTTATATTTTCTATTTCAATATAAATATGAGAAACAGGTTTAAACCCTTTTAGAAAATAAGAAAAACAAAACGAGGGGTAATAACTGAAAAACGAAATTTTTTTAGTAATTGAAATATTTATAATACTAGAAACACTATTTAGTTAGTTTAATATATAAATACAAATTAAAAATTATATATATATATATATATATATATATATATATATATATATATATATATACAGTGCTAGTCAAAAGTCCCCTACAGCTCTTGTATCTTTTGAACGGTTTTACTTATACTAATGAAATTTGGAGGGTGAATATAATCGGATATAAGCTTCTCAACAAGTCATGACAAGTGACGTAATAGTCATATATGACCTCACAGGGCCACAGTGACCAATAATTTTAAATAGTACTTTATAGCAAGTGACATCTCGTTTAAAAGGTATTAAAATTACCTATTCAGTCATACTAATTTTGTTAGGGTTTAGTTTGATTTTGATAGAAAAATTAAATAAATACTAAACTTATAGTTTGGCATTTAATTAATCAAGATTGTAAGGTCTGCCTCTGGTTAATTGTCAAAAAAGTTGACGTTTTTTAATTCTCTCGTTGTTTTTACTTTGATAAGTTTTTATACCTTGACTATTCAGTTTAATTATTCTTTAACGCGACGTTTAAGTGTACATAGACAAAATGGTACGTATGGTAGCCGACAAAGTAGCAGCTATCTTAATAATTGGTGAATGTAGAAACAATGTCCATCCAGCGGAACGTCTTTTTAATGAGAGGTACCCCGATCGCCCTATATCGAGGACTTATTTGAGGGAACTTCTTCAGAAGTTTGAAGCAACCGGTAGTGTTCAAGGTGTCAAACGATCTGGTCGACCAACAATTAGTGACGACAAAAAAGTCGACATAATTGCAGAAATGGTAGTACAGCCTACTTCTTCTACAGCCCAAGTTGCGTCTATCTGTGAAGTCAGTCAAAGGACAGTACATAGGGTGTTGGCTAAAAACAAATTTCATCCATACAAATTAAAAATTGTGCACCAACTTTCAGATGATGAGCCCGACCGAAGATTAGAATTCTGTGAAAATATGTCCAATCAAATTATCCAACACCCAGACTACATAAAATCAATTTGTTTTAGTGACGAAAGTACTTTCTTCCTCAATGGAAACGTTAACACACAAAATGTGAGATATTGGAGTGACACAAATCCTCAAATCTTTTGTGAAAAATATACTCAATTTCCAGAAAAAGTAAATGTTTGGGCAGGTATTTTGGGAAACCACATAGTTGGACCTGTTTTTTTTTAATGCTAACTTAACCGGTGAAGTGTATCTGGAGATGTTACAAAACGCAATTGAACCGTTAATTCTTGAAATTTTGGAAGATAATCTAGATGAAATCGGCAACTTGGAAATAACGTTCCAACAAGATGGTGCTCCTGCACACTATTATGGTGCAGTAAGACGTTACTTAGATGAAGAATATCGTGGCAGATGGATTGGACGACGAGGTCCGATAGAATGGCCAGCTCGGTCACCAGAACTGACACCATTAGATTTTTTTCTGTGGGGGTACTTAAAATCTAAGGTTTACGCTACAGCACCTGGTAGTATGCACATTTTGAAACAAAGAATTGTTGAAGAATGTAGAGCAATTTCCGCAGACACATTTGAACTAGTACGACAAGAGCTTAGCAATAGGATGCATTACTGTCAGGAATTAAGTGGAGCACATTTCCAAAATTTACTGTAAGAATTGGTCCTTGAATCTTAATTAATTAAATGCCAAACTATAATTTTAGTATTTATTTAATTTTTCTATCAAAATCCACTTGAACCCTAACAAAATTAGTATTACTGAATAGGTAATTTTAATACCTTTCAAACGAAATGTCACTTGCCATAAGGTACTATTTAAAATTATTGATCACTGTGGCCCTGTGACGTCATATATGACTATTACGTCACTTGTCATGACTAGTTTAGAAGCTTATATCCGTTTATATTCACCCTTCAAATTTCATTAGTATAAGTAAAACCGTTTAAAAGGTACAAGGGGGGGGAGAGGACTTTTGACTAGCACTGTATATATATATATATATATATATATATATATATATATATATATATATATATATATATATATATATATATATATATATATATATATATATTGAATGAATATTGATCTTGCAAAATGATATTTTATTTTTATTTATCTTTTTGGTTTTATTAGATCAACTGGATGTTTAATGAATGTTCTTTATTATGGCCTGAATTTTCGCAAATTTATTCTTTGCTTTTTCAAAGGCTACAACTAAAAAACGTTGAACAAAAAATATTGTAACATACAGATCTTACTTACTATGAGGTTTACAAATTGTTGCGTTTTTACATTTTTTTAATATTTTTTTATTGTATAATAATAATAATAATAAAATATTAGCTTCAAAATACGAAAAACGTTTCTTATTTTAAAAAACTTTATTTTTGCTTCGTTTGTTAATTTTTTATTATACAATGGCTAGATTTCTTTTATTATTATTATTATTATTATTAAATTATTAAGGTGGGTTATAATATTGGACATTTTTTTAAGAAATTTGTAGACGATTTGATAACAGCTATACCTAATGACAAAATAAATGACACTTTAGAATTATTCAATGCAATATCATCCAAAAATACAATTTACTATTGAAGTTGAAGAAAATTACAGTATACCCTTTTTGGATACATTAGTGATAATGATAAGAAATGAAGACAAAATTATTACAGATTTAGTACCCTAAACCTATAAATTCTGGGCGATATTTAAACTATTTATCTTATCACTCTTTCAACATAAAAATAAATTTCATTTTAGGCTTTAAAAACAGAATAAAATTACTTTCACATCATTCATTATACAATAAAAATTTAAAGAAACTAAAACAAATATTAGAAAACAACAATTATCCAACAAAACTTGTTAAAAAACTTTTATAGAATAACAACAATGATTTTAAAGAAAAAAGAAATTTAGACAACTCAAAATTTTTATATTCGTCGTTACCTTACATTCAACCTTTAACCCCAAAATTAATAAAACTATTTAAAAATATTAATGTAAACATAGCAAAAAAGAGCCTAGTTAAGATAAACAACTTGCATTCCAAAGTTAAAGATCAAACACCAACCTTATTACAAAGGAATTTAGTTTATCAACTTAAATGCATAGACTGTGATAGTACGTACATAGGACAAACATCACAGTACCTTAAACAAAGAATTGCCCAACACAAAAGCGATGTGAGAGTTAAAACTTTAGCATGTGCGTTAACACAACATATATTAAATAAACTTTTAGAATCAAATAATACAAAAAGAACTTTTACAGAGATGTGTTATATTTATCAAAATTCTTTATGCTTAAACAAAAAAGTGATATTGAGAATCTAAGTGTTATATACTCATATTCATTATATATAAAAAAAGATAATTCATAAATTATATTTTTTTTGTATAAAAAAAAATGTTCAATATTATAACACACCTTAATAATTTAATAATAATAAAAAAAAATCTAGCCATTGTATAATATAAAATTAATAAACAAAACAAAAATAAAGTTTTTTAAAATAAGAAACGTTTTTTGTATTTGGAGCTAATATTTTATTATTATTATTATATAATAAAAAAATATAAAAAAAATGTAAATAACGCAACAATTTGTAAACCTCATAGTAAGTAAGATCTGTAAGTTACAATGTTTTTTGTTCAACGTTTTCTAGTTGTAGCCTTTGAAAAAGCAAAGAATAAATTTGCGAAAATTCAGGCCATAATAAAGAGCATTCAGCTGATCTAATAAAACCAAAAAAAGGATAAATAAAAAGTAAAATATATGTATATATATATATATATATATATATATATATATATATATATATATACAGGGTGGGTAAAATTTGAATGCTCACCATTGGGATCTTAGAAAACTATAGGATATACAGGAACGTTAAATGGGAAAAAAGTTTCTTACATTTATACACAGAAAAAAACCGGTAATACATTTTAAAAAAATCAAATCTTACTGAGATATTCATAATAATATAAAAATTGTGATTTTTCATTTTTTTAGGGCCATAAATAAAATTAATAAAAGGAATTCCGCAAATTTGGAATAATACCTTTCAAAAATAAATATTATCGTATTATTACATTTAATTTTTGAAATTACGATAACTTTTATTATTTAAAAATTATAAAATGATGAAATTTTTCATTAAATCTTGAAAAAAGACAAATAAATAAGAATAAATACCGGTGTAATACCGACTTTACTCTAATAACTAAATTTTCTTTCTTCGATATTTTAGGGTATGAATAAGATATCGAGATGCGGTTTTCACTAACCTATTTAGGGATGATTTCATCTCATTTTTATGAAAAAAAAGTCATATTGTTGCGTTTAAATTTTTAGAGAATTTTGCAATTTTCTGATATTATATAAAAAACGCGCTCTAGCGGCATCACTAAAAATTAGACATATTACAGGTAAGATGGATTTGATGGAGCAATAAATGCTCTTTCCAACGAGACTAAGTTTATTAAAATCAGTTCAGTTGTTTAGGAGTTACAGCTGTTTATTTAAAAAAATCACTAAATCACCCCCCACCCGCCCACCTACACTTTATTTTAATATATATGTCAAACAAAAATTACTCGAATAAAGCTGGGCTTTAAAAAAAATATAATTTTTTGGTACATTTACTAGGCGGATTTCAGTAAAAAATCACTTTAAAAGTTTAGGATGGTGGTTACACCTCCTGGCGGTCATCTTGCAAATTTGAAAATATTTTTCACGGTCTTTTTTTGGCCACTTTAGTAATAGATTTTTTTACCGCAACTCTCTACGACAAATAGTTTCCGAGAAACAGCACTTTGCATGCTTATCTGGACACCCGGTACAGTGGCGTACATTGAAGAGGCCAAACGACAACCCTTTTTTTGAATATTGTAGTTCAAATATTTTAACATGTTACATAAACAAAGTTGCGAAAAAATGCAAATAAGGTTTTAATTGTGGAGATTGATTTAATATTACCTAGAAGGTATTGAAACCATTGATTTAATGTTAGTTAAGTCAATTTTGATGTAGGTAATAATGTCTTTTTCGGAAAAGGGTAGCATAGAAATTCTTATTATGTATGGATATAGGAGAAGAACTGCAGTGGAAGTCTGCGCTCTCTTTAATGAAGCTCATCAAGATCGCCCGCCTATAGCTCGTTCTACATTTAGTAAAATTTTAAATAAATACAGAGCACATGGACATGTACGTGACAAACCCAGAACTGGCCGCCGAACATTCAATGCTTCCAGAGAACTTGACATTTTATTGAGAGTAGAAGAAAATCCACATTCTAAATCCCGCTAGATTGGTTTGTATATGAGTTTGTCATGCTATAGTGCTTAATGTTTTACATAAACATAAATTTCACCCTTATAAAGTTACATTGACTCAAGAATTATCAGAAGATGATTTTGATCGATGAGTGCAATTCTGCAAGGACTGCAATTACGTTGCAATAATGACAACATGTTTGTTAAACATATTACTTTTTCGGGTGAAGCTACATTTTGCCTTAATGGTACTGTCAATAGACAGAACTGTAGGGATTGGGCTTCACAGAATCCCCGTTGGTTGAAGGAGTCACATACTCAGCATCCAAGAAAAGTGAACGTTTGAGCAGGCATAATCAGAAACAGAATTTTGGGTTCATATTTTTTTGATCACAACTTGACTGGTGCAAGGTATTTACAATTTTTACAACACATTCTTCCTGTTCGCACTTACTTGAATAACGTCTTTCCGCAACGATGGGTAGGGCGACGTGGGGCTATAGAGTGGACGCCTCATTCTCCTGATCTTACACTCCTTGATTTCTTCTTATGGGGTTATTTAAAAACCAACATTTAAAGCAATAAACTCGAAAACATAGAAGATTTGAAGGAACGGATTCGGCAGAAAATGCACAATATCGAGCCGGTAATACTTGACAGAGTGAAGAAAGAATTTATTTTTAAACCAGGACATTGTCAAATAGTTAATGGGCAACAGTTTGAACACCTTATTAATTAATGTATTTATTTTGTTTAATTTTATTTATAAAAAAATCAATCTTCACAATTAAAACTTTATTTGCATTTTTCTCGAAACTTTGTTTATGTAACATATTAAAATTTTTGTACTACAATATTAAAAAAATGTGCTCTTTCATTATATTGAACAAAAAATAAAATTAAAGTATTTCAAAAGACGACAAATTTATAATACATTTTGACCTCTTCGATTATTTTTTCGAGAAAAACGCATTTTGGGGGTATTGCAGGTGCTCCAGATATAGTGTGTGTACATATATATATATATATATATATATATATATATATATATATATATATATATATATATAAATATATATGTATATGTGTATAATATAATTAAGTAATGAAAAATCTGGAACAGTGGAACTTTGGCAGGATCTGTAACAAACAAATATAATAACACAAATTAGAACGCGTTTCGATACCTACGCTATCATCATCAGCAGTTGACTAGTCGATCGCTGATGATGATAGTGTAGCTATCGAAACGCGTTCGGTGTTTTTTAATTTTGTGTGGTACATGGGTATATTTTGTTTGTTATAATAAAGTAATGATGTATTGTGTAGTTTTGGTGATGCGTTGCTCAGGAATCTTCGTCCTCTTCAGCGCGTGGAATGCATGGTTGTTGGGTTGTGGGGTGTTGTGGTATGCCTTTTGACATCGTGATGTTGAGTATTGTGGGTATCTAAAAAAAGTGTTGTGGTGGTGGTTGTTGTTGGCGGAGAGGTTGTGTGGACTGTCCTGTTGTCGTTCGGTTGGTGTAGTTGATGGTGCTCCTGCTGATGCTGATGCCTTGTGTATCTTAAATAAAGGGAAACAAGTGTTAGTTGTGTGAATGTATGGTCGGTGTTAACAGAACATGAAAATTAAATAAAGAGTCGATACTATATGCTTAACCTGGCGTACTAGCTTAGCGCCGGACCTTGGTATGATTACTCGAAAATGGCAACCACCTCGTAAGGATCACTCCCCACAGGTCCATCGCAGTTTTCGCTTGTTCGAGCGCCGCTGCCACCTTGGCGGAATCAAACCCTAAGGCGGGTTGGGCAGATGGGATAACGAGAGCGGCTGTAGCCACTTTCGGTACTTCCGCTTTCTTAGCTTTTCCTGCCGTGGCTCGGGGGTAACAGACCTCGGTTCGAGTTGAAGAAGGCGTTAAAGCGGGGGCGTCCTCTTCTGTCGCAACCCCTGTAGCTAGCACGGTGGTCCTCACCACAGTTAACGCGCTTAGCCCGATTGATACGGGTTTCGTGCTTTGACTGGAGTGGTAATCTCCGGCGCACTTGACACAGCGCGCCGGCGCCTTGCAGCAACGCTGTGCGTGGTGGAAATCCTGACAACGGTGAGTATGCCCGATGCCAGTTTTTCGCAGCAAATCTTCTACAGTCAGAGGGGGGCGAGGTGCATAACCTCCCGGATATTCTTGTTGTCCTCTGTTGGTAGCCCTACCATCACAACGGGGATAGGGCGTCCTCGCTGCTTCATCCTGAAAACAGAAAGTACTTCATTATTTTGTAGTTTTAGCTCTGAGCTAACGTCGACCTCAAAATGTTCTACGGGCAAACCACCTTAGTCAAACACTCGCTTTTTGCCTGATAGTTGTGGTACGGAGTACCACACTTATCCATACACCTCATCAGTCGACCTGGGCCCTGGAGTGAGTCAGGCTGTATCCGGATTCCCTCGCTGATTGCCTTGGCTTTGGTGAAGGCGATCCGTTGTGACGGTCTGTTGAGGGAGAACGCGACCCAGTTCTCCTTCTGACGAAGGATTACCGGCGGCACTTTTTCCCTGGTGACCTCTTGGGTTGTTGTCATGCCTAGAGCAACCACGTTATCAGTGGGCGGACGAAGCTTCGGTGTCTTTTTCGGCTTTTTGTTCTGGTTCTGGAAGTCCTCGTCGGTGGATCCCTGCCTGGAGTTTTTTCGACGGATCGGTGCCAGAGCGACATTAGACGTCGACGGAGTCGTTAGTAGGGCCTCCATTAATGGAGCGACGTCTGGCGGCGGCGTCTTCTTCGGTATTCTCCTCTTCTAATGTTGCTGTCGTGCCGGTACTGGTGCCAGCAAGCTGCTTGGCTGCGCACCAAACCATACCAGTTCGTCGGAACTCGGAGCCTCTCTGGTGTGCTCTGCGTAGCCGTGCCAGATCAGGTTGTAGAACTATTCGTACAATCTGCGCGACATCGTGAAAACCACGCCGACATATTGTTCTTTGTTCAAAATTTTTTAAATTAGCTTGTGCTAAATGTTCATCGATGGTACTCGGTGAGATCCCAACTTTGGAATTGATTCATACACGCCAAGCACGAATGAGGCGCGCGGGTTCGAACTTGTCTGAATTTGTCACTGTTTGTACTGATAGTTTGTAGTTATAAGAGAGGTGTTGTGGCGACTGACCACATAAAGTTTGCGTGTTAAAATGGATAACAAACGTTTTTTAAGTGTAAAAAATATTGAAGCTTTAATTGAAGATGAAGAATATTTTTGTAAATTAGAAAATGAGGACAACGTTGACGTAACAGTTTTTACCGCCGGAACCTGATATTTTAAGTGATTGTGATGAACGTGATGATGACGTTACAGGTGAAAATGAAATCCGTGATGTTCCTGGAAATATAGAAATCCCACCGCAAGGCCCTAATGTCTGTTCTGGCGATAACAAACATTTTGGAAATCATGATAAAAATTCAAAAACTAAATCTTCAAAGAGTGCAACCAAGAAAAAACTAACCCACATTCCTCCCCGTTGCTGGCATAAATCAAACCCATCCTACTCTAATAAAATAAAACAGAGTGAATCAGAAGAGTATAAAATTTAAACTTCTTCAAATAGAAACTGAACGATATGCTAAAAACGTACAAAAACTTGGTTTCTCAGTAACTACTAACGAATTAAAGACGTTTATTGGATTTTTACTGCTTTCTGGATATCGTATTTTGCCCGCGGAAAAACTGTATTGGAGTGTAGATGAAGCTGCTGGACTAGAAACTGTTAAAAACGCAACGTCCACTGTTGCAATAATGAGGAAGCGGATTTGACTGGCAGATACTACACAATTCGACCTTTAATAACTAAAATAAACGATGCATTTCTACAGTGGGGTGTATTTCCCACTTTTATATCAATTGATGAAATGATAGTAAAATATTATGAACACAATCGTCTAAAGCAATTTTACCAATCCAAACCAATCCGATTTGGATACAAATTATGGGCAATTCAGATGGATACTGTTACACATTTTCTGTTTACACTAGTAAGGGTAACAATTCCACTCCAGGTTTACTACAAGGTTCCAAAGTCATGAATCTTTTGGAAGATATTCAAAATCCTAACGATCATGTGTTGTGTTTTTGATAACTTTTTGCAAATCATGATATATTGATTCATCTGAACTCGACTGGATTTAGAGTTACAGGAGCAATGAGACAAAATAGATTGTCCTCTTCTAAATTCAAAAGAGCTTTTAAAGAAAGATCGTGGTACATTTGAGTACGGATTTGACAAAAATGGAGAACTATTGATCGTAAAATGGAACGATAACATGTATGTTACAATGGGTACAAACTTTGAAACCATTGAACCACTAGGTACAGCAACAAGATGGTCTAAATCGAGCCAAGAGAAGCTCCCAGTTCCACTGCCTAATGTAATTAAAACATACAATAAACACATAGGAGGTGTTGACCACCACGACTGGTTAGTTGAAAAATATGCCATTAGGATTAGAGGAAAAAAATGGTATGGACCTCTAACTAATGATTCATATGTCAATAACGAATGTGTGGATTTCATACAGGAAGATTTCATGTCCCTACTTCTTTGTCTTGCTTAGATTTTAGAAGTATCGCAATGTTTTATTTGAATCTAAGACACACCGGGGGACTAAGAAAGCGTAATTTCCCCGCCGTGGTACCTGATGTAAGGTGTGATGGAAATAACTACTGGACAAGGCGAAGATATAAGCAGGGAAGATGCCAATTTCCACATTGTCAAAAAAAATCTGACATGTTGTACAACCTTATGTGTTGAATGTTTCGAACCGTATCACACTAGTAAATGAGATATAATATTGCACACACATGGGACAGCTGTTTTCCAATAAGCAAAAGCCAATAAAAATGTTCAAACTTTTTTACTTAATTCAAAATTAGCAATAAATAAAAATTTCCTAGAGTTTACAATTGTTTCAAGTCCAGGTCCTTAATGGGTTAATAGCATTTTTAAAATTAAATAAAGATGGATACACTCAACTCAAATTTGTTTTTGAAATAAAGAGAGATTACGGTAAAGGTTTGAGGTTATCATTTACATCACATACCTAAGCCATGTAACCAGATTATCTTCAGGATCATTATATTTTTATTGAAGGGCAGTGTGGGTGCGTGCAGCGTGTGGGTTCATTCGTGAGAGTCTAAATTAGTGGACCGATCGTCGGCGAGTGAGTGGATCAGTAAAATGTAAGTGGGCGCGTGCGCGAATGTTGATGTGCGCGAGTATGTATGCATGGATGCATGAGTTGGTGCGTGAATGTGTCTATGTACGTGCGTGCGTGTACGTGCGCGTGTGTACGTGCGTGTGTAAATGCGTGCATAAGTCAGTCGGTCGGGCGGTCGTACGGGAGAGAGTAAATTAGTGGACCGGTTCACCGTGAGTGAGTGGATTAGTAAAATACGATTGGGTGCGTGCACGAGTGTGGATGTGCGCAAATGTGCGTGCGTGGGTGCGTGCGCGTGTGTACGTGCATGCGTAAATGCGTGTGTGTTGGAAAGGCATACGTGCATGAGTCAGTCGGTCGGGCGGTCGTCAGTCAGTGAATGAGTCAGAGAGTGAAGTGTGTACTCGTACGTATCTGAATCAGTCGGTGCATGTGTACGCACGTCTGTAGTGTGTGCGTATGTGTGTAAGTGAGCATGCAAGCGTGCATGAGTTAGTCGGTCGCTCGGTTGTCGATAAGTGAGCGAGTGAAATGTGTGAGGATGCGTGGGCATGTGTATATGTTTTTGTAAAGAGTGCGTGAGTGTGATTGTGTGTTTGCGTATATGTGTGCGTGCGTGAGTCAGTCGATCATCGGTTAGTGAGTGAGCTAGTCAGTGAAGTGCGTGTGTGTGTGTGTGTGGTGCGTGAGTGCGTGCGTGCGTGCGTGTGGGTGCGTGCGTGCGTGTGTGCGTGCGTGCGTACGTGCGTGAGTGCTTGCGTGCGTACGTGCGTGAGTGCGTGCGTGCGTGCGTGCGTGCGTGCGTGAGTGCGTGCGTGCGTGCGTGAGGAATAATGGGACACCTTGGCCGCCATCTTGGATTTTGAAGTCACAAGACCGCCCACGTGGGGGACCGGTTTTTCCACCCTTATTTTTTACTCGCTTACGTGTAGGACGTGTTTTTTCACCCCTATTTTTGCACATCCACGTGTGAGACCGCATTTTCAACCCCTAATTATTTTTTATATACCAACATGTGAGACCGTATCCTTTCTTTTCGAAGGCCCTTTTCAACCCTAATTATTTTTACCCGCTTACGTATAGGACGTGTATTTTCACCCCTATTTTTTACATACCTACGTGTGAGACCGTATTTTCAACCCTATAGGTCAACCCTAATTATTTTTTACTCGCTTACGTGAAGGACCGTATTACCTTATTTTTATTATTTCTTTTGGGGGTTAAACCTTATGGCTGTATTAAGGACCTTTTGACAGCTAGGACTTTTTTACTCGCTTACGTGAAGGACCGTATTACCTTATTTTTATTATTTCTTTTAGGGGTTAAACCTTATGGCTGTATTAAGGACCTTTTGACAGCTAGGACTTTTTTGTGGTTGCTAACGTGAGGACTGTATTTAGGGGGTGGGGGCTGGTCTTGGCTTAGAACTGTATTTAGGGTTGGAGCTTAGGGCTGGTCTAGGGATAAGTCTTAGAGTTTGGTCTTGGTTCTGGGGTTGGAGCTAGGGATAAGTTTTAGGGTTTAGTCTTGGGGTGGGACCTGTAGCTAGGTCTTAGGGTTATTTCTGATGGTATTAAGGTCCTTTTGGTTGTAACCCTGGAGGTTAGGCAATTGTGCTCTTTTAAATTGTATCTTGTAAGATACGCTATCTCTCTCTCTCTCTCTCTCTGGCTTTTTCTCACTCACTCACATGCAAACAAATTAATTAACAATCAATCAACCTTTTAAATCCTATCTTGTAAGACATGTGTAGGGTTTCGCTCTCTTTCTCTCTCTCTCACTCACTCACATGTAAATAAATCAATCTCAATCAATCAACCAATCAAAATGAATAAAATGGGGATCATAACTTACAACCACACTCATATAGGTAACGGTAATAAAACGGCATGCTTAATAGTAGCTGATCATGCCCTTCTCTCTCTCTTTCTCTATCTCACACATGATTCTTTCCCAAAACAAAGCAAACAAAGCAATTAAGTGATTAACCAGATAAATCTCAAACAAATCAATTAACAATCAATCAGCCAAATCAATAAAATGGGTCATAACTTACATCCGCATTGTTATAGGTGACGGTAATAAAACAATAACAGGTTTTAAGGCTTGTATTATCGATGTTAAAAAATAGTAGTTTTACCTGCATTGGGTTGAAGTATCATCACTGTATATATATATATATATATATATATATATATATATATATATACACACACACAGATCCCAGGTATCCAAGGCAGTTATTATTTAAAAAAGGTATGTATCAGCTGTAATTAAACATGTACATTTAAATAAATAAAAAACAAAGACTAAATCGTACCCGCTAATTCTACACTGAAAACAAATTTTTAGAGGCATGATTCACATGTACTCAAACAACTGATTCCTGTTAAACATATGGCAACACTAAGAACAACTTTCTGTTTTACGTTTACACGTATAATAGCAATTAAAGTTTTTCCCGTAATTTAATTTTAGAAAGTAAAAGTACCCATATTGTATATGTAAAAACCTTTAATACCTAATCAGCACACATATATTTTTTTAACGATATATAGCAAGAATGACCAATAGGTCATTAATGTTTTATTATTAGGGGTTGTTCTGATGATGTACACACACACGCACGCACGCACGCGCGACACGCACGAACACGCACGCACGCACGCACGCACGCACACACGCACACACACACACACACAACACACAACACAAACACACAAACACACAAACACAAACAAAAACACACAAACACACAAACACACAAACACACACAACACAAATAAACACAAAACACACAAACACAACAAACACACAAACACAACACAACAACACAAACACAAACAACAAACACACAAACACACAAACACACAAACACACAACACACAACACAAACACAAACACACAAACACAACAAACACAACACAACAACACACAAACACACAACACAACAAACACACAAACACACAAACACACAAACACACACAACACACACAACACACAAACACACAACACACACAAACACACAAACACAACACAAACACAACACACAAACACACACACACAACACAACACACACAAACACACAACACACAACACACACACACACACACACACACACACACACACACACACACACACACACACACACACACACACACACACACGACACACACAACACACAACACACACACGACACACGACACACGACACACGAACACAACACACGACACACGCACACAACACACAACACACGAACAGACAACACAGACACACAACACGCGACACAGACACACAACACACACACACGACACACGAACACACGAACACACAACACACACCACACGAACACACGACACACACACACCACACAAACGCACACACGACACACACACACACACACGACACACACACACACACACACACACCGACACACGAACACACACACGACACACGAACACACGAACACACG